>CM060309.1:70744033-70754033 GCA_030674185.1 Monoplex corrugatus | reverse complement strand
AAGAGTAGTAATGGTGGTGTATTTGCATACATCTGACTCTGTAAAGAGCTGTTGTTTATTTTATTTGTTTTATCTTTCACATTTAACACAGGCCATTTTGCAAAATATCTCCTGCTTGTCTCACCTTTTTTTAAAAAGTATTCCAGTTTTTTTTGTCTCTTGTATGTTCTTGCTGGTGTCCAGTGAAGGAGTGATGTATTTGCATAATTGTAACTATGAAAGCAACAATTGTTTATTTTGTTTGTTTGATTTCTTGCACATTTAACACAGGCCATTTGGCAAGATGTCTCCTGCTTGTCTCGCTGTTTTTCCATTCAGTAAATATTCAAGATCCAATTTGCTGTGTTTCTGGTGTCGATGCTTTTAAACTTCAAATTATTTTTTTATCTAGATCACTGAAAATCGGTTATATCGATTCCAGTTTACATCACAATTAGGTTTTGTATCTATGTTTGTGATTCCTACAAAAATAGGAGGGATAATAGTGCTTTATGTAATGTGGATCACTTCGCCAAATATGTAACAGCAAAATCAGTTTCATCAAATACGAAACCAATTATCTATGTCAATGATAGATGCTATCTCCCAGATTTATTCATTTCTGGCTTAGACAAATGCCAGTGTTGTAAATTTTGTTAATGAAACACGTTCATAACAATTTTTTATAGACAATGGTGTAGATACTTCTATGGACCCAGGTGGAAGTGTGGGAGTGAATAGGCACGGTGAGAATGTGGTGCCCAGTGAGACAGAAAAGGAAAGAGATTATCATTATGACGAAGACAATGCAACTTTCGATTTTAGAAACCTGAGACCAACTGATCTTCCCAATAACAAAAGAGTGTTTCTGCCAGAGCCGGGTGAGCAGGAGATGGAACTAAGAATAAATCTCCTTAAACAAAACCTTGAAAACCAATATCTTTCAGGCAGAAAACTTGAGTGTAACCTCAGTGATAGCCAACAAAAAGGACTAAAAAGATTAAATAAAAGAGATGATATTGTGATTTTTCAAACTGACAAATCAGCACGCTTTTCGATAGACACTAAAGATAACTACATTGAAGCTTGTAATGTCCATATTGAAAATGACAGTAACATTGATGAAAGCACATACAAATCCATGCAAAAAGAGATGAACGCCCATGCTCACATGTGGTGCAAGATACTGAAAACCGGAGAATTGGCAGGAATTAATGCGGAACAAAGGATAAAACATAATATGCTCAATGAGGAAAATGACCCACCACCTTTGTATGCCCTCAGGAAAGACCACAAACAATGTAAAAACTCTAAAGGCCCCCCTACCAGACCAGTCTGCGGAGCCACCAGCGCATACAATAGCCATTTATCTCATTTTCTTAGCCTTATTTTGAAAGAAATAGATAAACCCTACTCTTGTAATAACACTGAAGATTTATATCAGAGATAGAAATGGTTAACCAGACCCACCATAACCAAAAACTCGTGGTTGGATCCATGGATGTCAAAGCCCTTTATCCAAGCCTCGATGTTGATGCAAGTGCTAAGATTGTTGGAGAAGAGTTTTACAAATCGGAAACAAATATCGAACCTAGTAGCATTGACACTTATGAACTAGGCCTCTACCTTACTCTTAACCTGTCCGTAGAAGAACTCCAAACATCAGGGTTGAGTAAGCTATGCCCAGAAAGAAGAAATAACAAGGGTAGAAGACCTACTATCACAGGCCAAGCCAACACCAATCTAGAGAAACGTAATAAAGTCTGGAAACCGCCCAGAAACAAGAAACCTACCAATGACGAAATCAAAATAATGCTTTCTAAAGCACTAGAGGTAGGAGTGAAACAAGTCATGAAAAACCATGTATACAAATTCAACAATACACTGAAGAAACAGAAAGAAGGAGGTGCTATAGGTTTGGAACTTACTGGGGAGGTGGCTGGCGTGTTCACACTTCATGTCATGGTGGGATAAACAGATGATGTATAAAATGAAAAATGAGAATATCAAATGTTTACTGTACAAAAGGTATGTAGATGATATCAATGTAGTAATTGAGAGTAAGGGGAGAAACAAAGAAAAAGACAATGTGATGATGAACAAGCTCAAACAAATGAGAGAAGAAATACATGATTCAATCAAATTAGAAGTTGGCTACCCATCGAACCACCCAGACAACAAAGTCCCCATTTTAGATGGAAAAGTTTGGGTTGATAAGGGTAAGATTCTCCATGAGTTTTATTGTAAAGAGGTCTCCTCTAAGAATGTGATGCACCAGAAATCTGCTATGCCCATGAAAGACAAAAGAGTGATACTAACCCAAGACCTACTAAGAGTCATACTCAGATGTAGCCCATTACTACCCTGGAATAAAATAGTTGAACATGCAGAAAATTACATCCTAAGACTCCAGTACTCTGAATATAACGCCCACTTCAGAAGGCAGATTCTTGAGTCAGCATTAAGTGCTTATGAAAAGATAAAGAGGCAAGCAGAGAACAGGGAAAGACCAATGTATAGGAGTAAACACTGGAGGACAAAGATCAGACAAAAAGAAAAAAGGCAAAAGATAACTGGCTGGTTTAAGAATAAAAAAGACTCTAGAACTAACTACCAATCAGTGCTGTTTGTTCAGGCGACACCAAATTCAGAGTTGAAAACAATGTATCAAAAAGAAATTGAAAAATCAGAGCTGAAGATAAAAGTAGTGGAAAGAGCAGGAACTAAGATTAAAGACTTGGTACAAAAATCTTATCCATTTAGACCCCAGAAATGCACTGATAACTGTTTTGCATGCACTAACGGCAACAGTAAGATCGACTGTCGTAAAAGCAATGTTGTTTACGAGGTAGAGTGCACCTCTTGTGGGGATACGTATATAGGTGAGATAAGCAGAGCAGTGAGAATAAGAGCCAATGAACACCATAACCAATACATCAAGAAAGATAAAGACTCAGTCCTTTACAGACACACTACTGAAAAACACAGTGGCAAAAATGTTCAGTGGAAATTTAGAATAGCAGGACAATACAAAGTCGCCTTGACACGTCAGACAGCTGAGGCAATAAAAATAAAAGAGTTCACGCCTAGTGCCCTGATCAACAACAGAGCAGAATTCATGCATAATGGTCTGGTGAGCTGTAGTCTCACCAGGACATAGAAGGCGAAGCAAGGAGATACAGCGCACTTGACAAGGGCCGGTGTGGCCGAAACGTTGTGCGTTTTAAAGTGAGTGGTTTTGTCCTATTTGTGTGTGGTGCATAATTTTTGTATATATATTTTTCAAGAAAAATGAAGAACAATTTTTTTTTTCTGGAAACAATGACTTTTGCTATGTGTTTAACTTCATGGTAACAAACATGTAGTTTCAGATCTTCTTTTGAAATCTGACATTATCAGTTTTAAAGGTCTCCTTCCCCAAAATA
Source organism: Monoplex corrugatus (assembly GCA_030674185.1). NCBI lineage: Eukaryota > Metazoa > Mollusca > Gastropoda > Littorinimorpha > Ranellidae > Monoplex > Monoplex corrugatus. The sequence continues at coordinate 70,750,629 of CM060309.1, read as the reverse complement.
GACATTTCTTAATAACAGAAAAAAACTGAAGTAAAAAGGGAGATTAATAAACAAACAAATGAATGAATATCCAAATATACAGACAAAACAAACAATCAAATCAAAACATAGTTTAAAAATACTGGATCTCAATGTTAAACAAAAAATAGAGAACATTAGTTTCTAAAATAATTATTTCATTTCGAAAGGGACCAAAAGGTGAAAACATATGAAAAGCAAACACACAAGATTTAATCAAACAAACAAACAAAGAAACAAACGAACTGCACCCTGGTTTTAAAACTAAACATCATGATCTGTCTGCACTCTTGTTTGGTTTAAAAAAATAAACGTCATGATCTGTCTTTTTCAATAGCTGTTAAACAGATTAGATTTTCAACAAATAGTGCTAGCACACCCTTGCACAGACAATTAAAGCATGCCCATGTTCCGTGTTTAGAATACTCAAATGATGGAGTATTGATTTGTGTGTGGGGGGGTTGAGAGTCGGATGTAATTGCATACGTTCGTTCTCACTCGAAATACAATGCCTTGGCGTCATATCGCAGGACTGTGTCGTTACAGAAGCCATATGACGTTGCTTATTATTTAACTGTTCCTTCATTCAATCACTTGGTGGGTGATTGATTGTGACTGATTCAGTTCAGTTCGGTTAGGTAAAGATAACGTTACAGTGTGTGGATGATGCAAAATGCGTTAAAACGCAAATGCCATGCAGCATAAATGTTTTTAAATGTAGCAATGGTACCCGTCATAAGTCTGACTATAAACTTTATAGGCTACCAAGGTCTTAACATTCTATGCAGCTTCAGGATTTAGAACCAAAGTGACATTTTCTAAACATTGCTGTCGCCCTTTTCGTCCACCATCTGTTATGACTTCTATTATTTAGTCATAAAAAGTTTCGTATTGATATCCAATACGCAGCAGTGTTCTTGTGTTTAAAACTTCATATTGCTTGACAGCAAAACCCTTTCGTCTTGATAAATGAGCCATCTGTGTGATGTTGAGATGATGCAAGTTGTCATTGATTTTCTCGTCGACTATGATCTCAGCATCAATTTTATCATATGTCCATGTCACAACGGTGTTTGCCTTTTGTTTGGCGTGATACGGTTACATATATTGGGAGTGATCCTTGAACGTAGGAGGTTAGTAGGCACATCTGCTTATGAGTTCAGGAAACTGTTCTAAACTTCTGTGAAGGGCAGGACCAGAGCACAGAAGACAATGGCTTAAGCAGCTGGAAAGAGTTCCAGCTGGATCTGGTCGATAAGGAACAAAAGTGGGCTTGATAAGGCTTGAAATTTTCCTATGCAGAGCAGATGTCCAATAGGTGAGTGGTTAAGACATCCGTCACTAGGACGACAGCTCTGATGTGTCCAAGGCAAGGATTCCAACCCAAATGGAAGAAAAAATAGGGAAAGCAGGACATTCAGGAATCATGTCCTGGATGGCAACTCGGCCCCTTTAGAGTGTAAGAAGCTCAAGATAGTATAAGGTAAAACATAGGCTAAGTAGGACCTCAGGACCTGGCCAGCTCATGGGTTTATGTGCAGGCTTAAGATGCCTGCCATGATCATCATCACGTGGCGCCTGTGACGTTAGTGCATATGGAATTCATTCAGAGCGCGGAGACGTCATCTTGAGAAACAGAAATTGAAACTGAAACGGAAGCTCAGGCAAAACAATTGCTTGAGCGGGTAGAAGGTGGGGTGGTGGTGGTGGCTTCTTCTCTGACGACCTTTTGTTGTCCTGTCTGCCCAGACTTTCTCGCTAAGACAAAGTATGTTGTATTAACACCACACGATACGTGTTTGATCTTGCTCCTATGCAGGCAACAACAAATGAAAACGTACAGGAGAGCGTTAGAAAGCCATCCAAGTCAATTCCATACAACAAAAGAACAAAGGTTAGTAGACTACATCATGGGAAATCATTGATGGGACAGGCAGAAGAATCAATACAGTACATATGCCAGTGGACAGAAGCCAAGACAAAGAACAGATTGAGAACGGTATCGTAGCTAGTTTAGACTTGAGTTTGGGAAACAGTCACAGTCAGATCGGACTGACTGGAATACGATCGACTGAATTAGATCGATTTGATTGAGTGTGTGTGTGTGTGTGTGTGGTGTGTGTGTGTGTGTGTGTGTGTGTGTGTGTGTGTGTGTGTGTGTGTGTGTGTGTGTGTGTATGTGTGTGTATGTGTGTGTGCCTGTGTGTGTATATATATGTGTGTGTGTGTGTGCGTGCGTGTATATATATATATATAATTATATATGTATATATATATATGTGTGTGTATATATATATATGTGTGTGTGTGTGCGTGTGTGCGTGCGTGTGTGTATGTGTGTGTGTATATATGTGTGTGTGTGTGTGTGTGTGTGTATGTTTGTGTGTGTGTGCGTGTGTGTGTGTTAAGAAGCGTTTCAATATAATTTTGCAGAACTAGCACTACACGCTCTTCCGAAATATATGCGAATGTAATGGCAGCTGTTTGCCATTAAATCCTCACTGTCTCTTTTTTTTTCCATCTTTTTGGGGGTCTTCTCCATCACATGGCATCAGTGGCACCAGTGTATATGGAATTTATTCCGAGCACAGAGATGCAATCTTAAGAAACTGAAACTTATCATTATGGTAGTCGATACCTGCAGATATTGAGAACGATTCAGATCCTCAGCAAATTGTCACCTTTTTGAGAAATAATGTGGCCAAAGATAATGCTCTGCCGCGAGTCCTTCATGACATTTGTATTCCTAGAATAGAGTTCTCTGTCTCTCTGTCTCTCTGTCTCTCTGTCTCTCTGTCTCTCTCTCTCTTTCTCTCTCTTTCTCTCTGTCTCTCTCATTCTTTCTCTCTGTCTGTCTCTCTCTTTCTCTCTCTGTTCTCTCTTTCACTCTCTTTCTTTCTCTCTCACTCTGTGTCTTTGTTTCTGTCTCTTTCTCTGTCTCTCTGTCTCTCTCTGTCTTTCTCTCTCTCTCTCTCTCTCTCTCTCTCTCTCTCTCTCTCTCTCTCTCCCTTATCCCTCTGTCTCTCTCTGTCTATCTATCTATCTCTCACTTTCTCTCTCTCGGTCTCTGTCTCATTTCTCTTTCTCTTTCCTTCCCTGTCTCTGTCTCTCTCTATCTCTCTCCATCTTTCTCTCTGTCTCTCTGTGTCTGTCTGTCAGTCTCTCTTTATCTCGCTGTCTCTGTCTCTGTCTCTCTGTCTCTCTGTCTCTCTCTCTCTCTCTCTCTCTCTCTCTCTGGCTCCTACACTTACCGTCCCTGTCTTTTCATGCGCCTACGCAGAGAGTGTTCTTACTGTCTCCATCTCGTTTATCGACTGATGAATCTGTTGCCATGTCATTTATACATAGCTTTTACCATGCCTGTTGACTGACTAACGACCGTGGCTGGTCTGAACAATGACTTTCCAACCAGTGACTGTCACCTTTGATATATGAACCTTCAGTGTCATTGTCAGTGGTTCTGCACGTTGTCACATGATATGGAGGGGGAGAGAGAGAGAGAGAGAGAGAGAGGACAGAAACAGAGACAGACAGACAGACAGAGACAGAGAGAGACACAGAGAGACAGACAGAGACAGACAGACAGAGAGAAAGACGGAGAGAGACAGACAGACAGACAGAGACAGAGGGACAGAGAGACAGACAGACAGAGAGAAAGACGGAGAGAGAGAGAGAGACAGACAGACAGACAGAGAGACAGAGACATAAACAGAGACAGACAGGCAGGTAGAGACAAAGATAGAAGAAAGAGAGAGAGAAGGAGACAGAGACAGACATACCGGCAGACAGATCAACAGAGACAAAGAGAGAAGAGAGACAGAGACAGACAGAGAAAAGACAGACAGACGGACAGACAGACAGACAAAAGAGATAGAGAGACAAATTGAGACAGACAGAGCGAGACAGAGACAGAGAGGGAGAAAAAAAAGAAAGGATAAACACGATGACTGTTGATGCTAAAGCGGGCTTCTAGTTTCATCAAATCTTGGGTACGTCAAACAGAAACAGCTGGCTGACAAGCAAAGAGAAGGAATTTTTTTTTAATATTATTCTGTCCCATTTTCTACGCCATATTATATTGTCACAGAAACTGCCATGTTTTTACAGTGCGATGGCACCGAGGATGATAATCGTGATGCTATGGAGTTACATCTACGATTGAGACTGCGTGACAGGTCTGTACTTCACGCTTACTGTCACAATATTATATCCTGATGTCAACTAGGCCCGAGAGATACAGACACCTCCTGTGTTGTTCAGGAGATTCGAGCATCACCCTCAATGACGCATCCGTGACGTGGATGAGGCTCGATTGTGTGGGCCTAGTCTTCCCAATGAGCCCACAGCATGCTCAACACTGGGTAGGGGCCGCCTGGGACCGAAATAACCCACAGTGGTTTTGACAGGAATGCTGGGGATTTGAACCCACGACTTAACAGTGGGTAGTCCGTCGCGCTAACCACTGCACATGAACACTGGTTTACATGTAATTCCTTGACGTCGACTGTATTCAACCCTTTCAACGGTTATGAAAAAAAAAGTTGGTAGGCAGGGTAAAAGAGTGATAAGGTCAGCGATAATGGGAGGTGATGAAGCAGTAACATAGAGAGGGAGAGACAGACAGACAGACAGAGACAGACAGAGACACACAGAGAGACACACAGAGAGACAGAGAGAGAGAGAAATTGAGAGAGAGAGAAATTGAGAGAGAGACACACACAGAGAAATTGAGAGAGAGAGAACACAGAGAAAGAGAGAGAGATTGAGAGAGAGAGAGAGAGAGACAGAGAAAGAGACAGAGAGAGACAGACAGAGGGAGAGAGACAGAGAGGGAGTAAAAGAGAGAGACACAGAGAGAGAGAGAGAGAATAACAATGACAATGACAATGATGTTTTATTTTCCAACGGTAAAAGTTATTGACTAGAAGCCATTTTTCAAACTTGCTGTTGCTAAAGAGAGAGAGAGAGACAGACAGACAGACAGAGACAGAGAGACAGACAGATACAGAGAGACAGACATACAGACAGACAAAGACAGAGAGAGAGAAACAGAGACAGAGACAGAGATACAGACAGAGAAAGAGAGAGAGAGACACAGGCACAGAGAGACAGACAGACACTGAGACAGAGACAGACAAAGAAACATAGGCAGAGAAAAAAGAAGAGAGAGAGAGAGAGAGAGAAAAGGAGAGAGAGAGAAAGAGAGAGAGAGAAAGAGAGAGAGAGAGGAGAGAGAGAGAAGAGTGGGGGGTTAACAGTAACAACGGTCTAGTCTAGTCTAGTCTAGTCGATATCCTGTCGTGGCTCACTTGCATATGTCTCGTCGACCCACACGTCTACCCCTCTCTCCCGACCATTCCTATTCCTATCTTAATTAGCGTATTGTCTCTTCGTGCTTCATGGCTTCTGCTCACTGATCACCACCTACGTTTTTGTACAGTGTTGTGAAATATGTTTGTAAAGAAAGAGCCCCTCTCTGTCTCTGTCTCTGTCTCTCTGTCTCTCTGTCACTCTGTCACTCTGTCTCTCTCTCTCTTTCTCTCTCTCTCTCTCTCTTTCTCTCTCTCTCTCTCTCTTTCTCTCTCTGTCCTGTCTTTCTGTCTGTCTGTCTCTGTCTCTGTCTCTGTCTGTCTCTGTCTCTCTCTCTCTCTCTCTCTCTCTCTCTCAATCTCTTTCTCTGTCTGTCTGTCCTCCCTCTCTCTCTGTCTCTCTTTCTCTCTCTCTTTCTCTCCTCCTCCTGGTCCTCTCTGTCTCTCTCTGTGTCTCTCTCTCTCCCTCTCTTTCTCTCTATCTATCTATCTATCTCTTTCACTCTCTCTCTCTCTCTATCTATCTCTCTATCTATCTATCTATCTCTTTCACTCTCTCTCTCTCTTCTCTCTGTCTGTTTCTGTCTATCTCCCTCCCTCCCTCCCTCCCTCTCTCTCTCTCTCTCTCTCTCTCTCTCTCTCTCTCTCTCTCCGGTTTTTTTTTCATAATTATACGCACTATCGGCAAATATTTATTTTTGCTGGTTTATAATAGACATCTATATCTATATCTATAATTATCTACATCTATATCCATATCTTTGTCTATATCTATATCTGTATCTGTATCTATATCTGTATCTCTATATAAAAAAATATGTCTATCTATCTATCATCCTAAGACATGGGACTTAAAGATACGTGTTTGTTGTGATTTTTGTTTTGGAATTGAAAGATACGTTGTGATTTTTTAGAACTGAAACATGGTGTTGATCACTTATTATGGAAATGTTCATCAGTTAAACGATTTTGAGAAAGGATCGAAGAACTGTTGAAGTCAGATTGTATTACATGTGCAAGTATTACGTTAACTAAAGCAATGGTGTAATTTGGTGTTAATGACAATTATACATGGATTTGGTATTCAGTTCAAAAATCTTTCTTGGGAAAATGTATATTTGCAAGTGCAAATTTGAAGAGACTTTGTTAAATACAACTTTTTAAACAAAAACTCCTACAGCAAAATATCACATTAACGAACATAATGCAAAAATAAACGTAGAATGTGCACTCTTTAAATAATATGGTTGTGACACTTACCACCTATTA
>CM060309.1:70731533-70739033 GCA_030674185.1 Monoplex corrugatus | reverse complement strand
AGATAGACAGATAGATAGATAGATAGATAGATAGATAGATAGATAGATAGATAGATAGATAGATAGATAGATAGCATACTTACATGAATGAAGATTTGTTCTTGCTTCTAGATGGATATCAGAAACTGTGAATCGTAAGTATAGCACATCAGCTGTGCAGATAGTGATGCCAACTTAACAACAACAAAAATATCAATGAGGAGAGATATTATTCAATAACTGAAGTGATTCTTAATGATCTGAAAATGACTGCATGCACAGAGAATATGTACATGCAAAACACAAGACAAAAAGGATACAAGTGTTTACTTAATAATTAAAAGAATAAATAAGAAGACAAGCACTGAATACCTACTGAATGATATAAGTCAAGTATAAAAAAAAAAACGCGTTAAAGCAACAAAATTACGTCATTTTCTGCGCGTCATTTACATAAAATGTTCCTGAACTATAATTATGTCCTTGTCTTCTTCTCTTTTAGCCAAGTTCTACTTCCAAATAAAGAGCAAAAGGCAGAATGACATCACTGAGGGCATCCTAATCTTTCATCCACCTCCGCCCCCACTCCTTCTGATGCTGTTCCTAAAACCAATCTCTTCTGACCCAGTGTGTTGTCGGTTTTTCGTCACCAGTAATGAGCCCGTCTTCAGTTTTCTACCGCCACCAAAGCTAACGGCAGCAAGAAATTAGTGAGTGATGTGACGTCAATCAGACGCCTGCTGAGCTTTATGCCTGTGTTCCACATCTCCACATTTGATCGTCAGAAACGGGAACAAAACCACGCAGGTGGCTGTCCACCCAGGACTTGGAATGAGTCAGATGAAAGGAAAGAGTTGGAAAGTATCAGTGTTATGTACACACGTGCACAGAGAGAGAGAAAGAGAGAGACAGACAGTCAGTCAAACAGACAGACAGACAGAAGACAGATAGATAGATAAACAGAGACAGAGAGAGACAGAGATACAGACAGTGAGAGAGACAGAGAGAGGGAGAGAAAGAGATGGAGAGAGAGAGAGACAGGGAGAGAGAGAGACAGGGAGAGAGAGAGAGGGAGAGACAGCACGTAATGCACACAATATGTTTGCACGCCCACATGTGCTCAGGTCTCATGTGCATCATTTTATCCACATAATCTAACTTTACAGCCTCCAGACATAGCTCCACAGGTCAGGCTCTTATCGTAACGATGTCTGCAGCCTGTAGAGCAACCATTGTGTGACAGCGACTTGTGCTAACCAAAAGTGCAGCTGCCAAAGACAAGACAGTCATTGTGTCGCTGCTTGATAAGAAGAATAGGAGTTTACATGTGCCAGCATGTTCTATCTTCTTGTATGCATGTGAGACATAAACCTTTACCATGGATTTGGAAAGGCAAATGAGACATGAACCCCCACGGTGGATTTCATAAGACAAATCTAAGACATGGAGATGAGGTGTCGTGGTAAAATACTAAACATCAGTAGCACTAATCATATCACTAATGAATGAGTGTGCCAAACCAGCAAGTAGCACAGTGAACCATATGAAGATCTGTTGACATCAGTTACGAAAATAAAACTACGTTGGTATAATTATGTAACAAGTCCAGTGGCCTTGTTTAATCAGTCCTATAATAATAATAATAATAATTACAATATTTATATAGCGCAAAATCTCGATAAAAATCAAATCTAAGCGCTGAACATACACTTACGCACGCGCGCACACACACGCACACACACACGCACACATGGCTATAAATGGGGAAAAAGAATAAATGCAATGGAAAATTATAGAGAGCATATTATATACAAATATATATTACAATGTGATTCCCCTCCGAGTGGAGACAGGCTACAGAGGGGGGTTGAGTGAGGTCAGGATTTTATGCAGAGGAGAAAAGGAGACAAAAGTAGGTTGCTGACGGACAGAGAGAGGAAGTTTGTTCCAGGAAAGTGGACCAGAAACAGAGAAGGCTCGTGGACCATAGGTATTGAGCTTGGTGCGTGGAAAGCGAAAAGTCAGAGGATCGGAGGCAGAGCGGAGGGTACGTGAGGGAACATAGATCTCAAGTAGGCTTGACAGGTAATCGGGGCTGCGTTATTGAGGCTTTTGTAGCACATGGTGTCTAGTTTGTACTGTATGCGCTTTGATACAGGAGCCAGTGAAGTTGTGCCAGGAGAGGAGATATGTGGTCAGCTTTTTTCTTTTCCTCAATAGTTTCCTACATGGAAACTATTGAGGAAGGGAAACATAGGGGAACAGACAAAAAAAAGCAAAAAACGACGGCTAGAGAAACTATAGACCCAGGCTCTGGCATACTAATGACATAGCTGGAGTGATGTGGTGAACAGTTCTACAGTGTGTCGCCCCAGTGCCTCTACATGAATTTTAAGGGAGAAGAAAAAGAAAAAAAGAGAAAGACGAACGAGGAGGAGGAGGAGAAGAAGAAGAAAAAGAAGACAAAAAGGCAGACTGACAACAATGTGAAAGGGTCAGAGAAACCATTTGGAGAGACCCAGGCTTTGGCACAGAACTGACAGAGTCAGAGAAATCTGATCAACAATTTTTTAGTATGGTGCCCCAATGACTCTTCAGGGAGTTCAGGAGGAGGAAGAAGAAGAAGAAGAAGAAGAAGAAGAAGAAGAAGAAGAAGAAGAAGAAGAAGAAGAAGAAGAAGAAGAAGAAGAAGAAGAAGAAGAAGAAGAAGAAGAAGAAGAAGAAGAAGAAAAAAGAAGAAGAAGAAGAAGAAGAAGAATGGTTATTTCATTTCTTGGACAGTTGTTAAAGGTTTTCCTCGATTACATGAAACAAAGTACAATACATTTTCTGAAACAACAAACATTTTAAAATTGGAGTTCAGAGTTTATTGAAGAGGGATTGATCGCACTTGGACAGATCCATACGCACTCCACCTAAATCTACCAGCAATTATCTGGCAGACTTCCTGAGCCTGCATAAAACCTATGTGCTGGCAAGGCTTAAAAGGTCAGTTCTAAGCATGCTCCGATCATGAAGTGAACATTTCTGAGGACAATTCATCACAGTAGCACACACCTCATATGATCCAAACACACACACTTTCTTATTTCTTTCTCCTTGTCATTTACAGATATTTCTCTCTCTCTGTTTGTCTGTCTGTGTGTCTGTCAGTCTATCTGTTTGTCTCTGTCTCTCTGTCTCTCTCTCTCTCTCTCTCTCTCTCTCTCTCTATCTATCTATCTATCTATCTCTATCTCTTGCTCTTCTCTCCCCTCTCTCTCTCTATCTCTCATTCTCTCTCCCTCTCACTATTTCTTTCTTTCTCTCTCTCTAGTAGCAAGGACAAGCTGTAAGACAGGTACAGTGGGATTTAGTGCTACTATCATTGAATAATAAAGAAGTCTGAAATCTGAAGCCTAAGCTCTCTGTCTCTGTCTCTGTCTCTGTCCGTCTGTCTCTCTCTCTCTCTCTCTCTCTCTCTCTCTCTCACTCTCCCTCTCTCTCGCTCTCTCTCTCTCTCTCTTTTATCTCTTTTCCCTCTTTCTCGTCTTTTTCTCTTTCTCTCTCTGCTCTTGTTGTATATTTTCTTCTGTTTCCCAGTCAGTTTGTTGACCCCATTGGCAGAGCACTGTTACGATCCATCTTTGGCGTATCTACGTCCTGCTTTTTATGGCAAACCTTTTACAAACCGTCGTACAATGGGTTCACCTGGGTCTGTATGGATGGTAGAGGAGAACACGGTAGAGACCTCAAATGATATAACCATACCCTAACTATATAACAGCCATCATTCTTTTGATAGAGCCAAGTACTCAAGATCTAATATTTCGAGCTCAGTCCCGACCTACGGCAAAAACTGGCCTGTTCTCTGCCCATCTGAATGTCTCCATCATTCTGGTGGTGTCAGCTTAATGTGTGATAGGTCTTTCTCCCCCTCCCCCCTCCCCCCCCCCCCCCCCCATTTCAAGGCATTGTCAGCTTATAGAGTTAAAATTGTGTATGCTTAGGGAGTCTGCCAAACTCCAAACTCTACATTGTGATCCAACCCTTCTTGATCATTTAACCTTTTCACTCCCACACCATTGTTGCTGAAAGGTAGTGGAGAGGGTGAAGGAGTGAAAGAAAGAAAAGGATCAAAGATATGGGGAAGACACAGAAAAAGAGAGTAGAGTCAGAAAGACAGAGACACAGAGAGAGAGAGAGAGAGAGAGAGACAGAGAGAGACAGAGAGAGACAGAGAGAGACAGAGAGAGAGGACGCAGAGTTGAACAAGAGCAAAGTTTCAGTCTAGTCATAGCTTATCCTGTTGATCTCTCTTTGCTTTATGTCATGTGAACCCCTCCCCTCTCCCATACTACCACCACCACCCTGTCATCCATTCACTCCAACTTAAATAAGCACTGTGCCGTTTCGCCTTTTTCAACATGATTTTGTGTGCGTTGTGTTTGAACAAGACAGGCACGAGATTTGTACTGGATGGCCTGTGTTAATCACACAAAAAATAAAACGCAGAAACAAGAGCACTGAAGGGTATTAAAATTATAATTGTATAAATCATAAATTATTTTAATGGCATTGCTCCTGCTTATCTTTGAGATCAATCCGAACGTACATCCTATCCAAACTTTCCGTTCTGCTTCTGTCACTATTATGATATCCAAAACAAGTGCGACTGCCCGCGCTCAAGCAAACAGGAACCAGAAGAACAAGAAAACCAATGCAAGCGCGTATTCAACAAAACAAGACAAGACAAGCGCAAATTTTCGGCCAACCGGCCTTTGTCAAGCGCGAACGTACGGTCACAAACACCAAACAACGGATAATAAAAAGAGAACTAAAAACTTCCCTGCCGCCTCGTCCAGTGGATAAAAAGGCGGCAGGGAAGTTTTTAGTCCTCTTTTTATTATCCGTTGTTTGGTGTTTGTGGTCTGTTTGTGACCGTACGTTCGCGCTTGACAAAGCCGGTTGGCCGAAAATTTGCGCTTGTCTTGTCTTGTTGTGTTGAATACGCGCTTGCATAGGTTTTCTTGTTCTTCTGGTTTCTGTCACTATTGTTTTCAAATTTGTCGATACAAATGTTCCACAGTCGGTCGCTATTCGTTTTCTGTCTGGTCCATATAACTGGAATGAACTCCCCCTGTCCGTTCGACAGTCACCAGCTCTGTCTTCCTTCAAATTTAACTTGAAGATATATCTTTTGTCCAGTGGTAATTTCCCCCTCTGTACATGCCCACTTATTCATCGTACACCCCTCCTGTCTTCTCTCTCTAAGTGTGCGTATGCTTTCCTCCCTTGAGTTATTGTTTTTTTTTCATTGTGAATGATTGTTTTAATGAGTAATGAGAGTGTGCTCTTTAATTTGATATGTATATCAAGATTTGGCGCCTCATAAATGTGACCCGTTTTCACGAAATGACTCCTAACTCGCAGGCAGCGAAAAGCGTAGAGGCCCGGAAAAGGTGTGATGGGTCGATTTTGTCAATTTTTACTTTTCGTCAAAAATGGAATAGTTGATCTTTAAATTACATGTACATGCACTCAGCAGTTTATAATTCAATCGGAAAATGTATTTGAAATGCGTTTTAACCAGATAACGGCATGCTTTTTGAGTCAGAAAAAGGGATATATAAACTTAAATAACAAGACAATTACAGTAGATTTTTACACCAATGTTTGTGTGCTATTGTGGCATGATGTGTTTTACCAGGGTATAAAATTTGGTAAAGATTGGTGAATTGAAAATACGCGTTGCTAAGGTAAAACTTCACTGAAGTGGTGAAAATTTTAAAACTTGATTTTCTCAAAATGGCGTTTTCCTATGTTACACACTTCAAACACCCACAACTTCCTTAATTTTAGGAGTAGAATAATAAATTTCATATGAAAAGAAAGTTAATAATCTGGACATTTTGAAAATCATAATATCCTAAAATCTGCTATTTTCACCTTAGGACTCATTTTGTTAAAACGGGTCACAAATATCATTGTTATTTCAAAACATAAAGGCTGTGTCATGTAAATCATATAGTTACACAAAAGGTACCTAAAAAAAAAATAACAGAAAACAAACTCATAGTGGCAACCAAAGTGGTGAGGTAGTGTGTGCGCGCGCGCGCGCGCGCGCGTGTGTGTGTATGTATGTGTGTGTGCGTGTTTGCGTGTGTGCGTGTGTGCGTGTGTGCGTGTGTGCGTGTGCGTGTGTGTGTGGTGTTGTTTGTGTGTGTCTATGTGTGTGTGTGTGCATGTGCGTGTGTATGTGTGGTGTGTGTGTGTGTGTGTGTGTGTGTGTGTGTGTGTGTGTGTTGTGTGTGTGTGTGTGTGTGTGTGTGTGTGTGTGTGTGTGTGTAGTTAGCACAATGTATTACTAACCAGGTGGTTGAGAACTGGAACTCCCGTCACTTTTAACAGTTGTTGTGGAATTGTTTTGCCTTCATCAGCTACTACTCAGGGTTGAGCGTGTTAACGCGCTCATTGGGAAAGCTGCGACCACGCAACCAAGTCTCATCCTCTTAACACACGTGTCATGGAGACGTTATTCAGATTTCCTTACCAGCACAGCAGGTGTTTGTATGTCTCAGGCCTGCTTTATGCCAGAACACGTTATGGAACTTAAACAGAGAATACAGGCCTGTCAAGCAGAGTTAATCGATAATGGAACTCCATGGCATTATCACAGGGCCCCCCCTCTAGGGGAAGAAACATTCCTTCGACTGACTTGGGAGACGAGTTAATGAGGTGGGTGTGCTGCAGATCAGGCCGTCCATAATTCAACTGGTCACTCAGTTATTTCCATTCGGACAGGATCTAGCGCCCACGTGGTTCTCATCCATCTTTAGTGGGCACAAAGGGCGGATGGCCTGAATTACCAACATTCCTTTGACCGACTCGGTAGATGAGTTAATGAGGTGGGCGCACTGGAGATCACGCCATCCATAATTCAATTTGTCACTCAGCAATTTCCATTCAAACGGGACTGCGGAATGACGACCATGGCCGCTATGTCAATATCGCCATCACTGTCCAAGAAAATTTATAGGTAGGTTGAATGACGACCAAGGCAGCTATGCCAGGATCGCCAAGTTCCCCAAATTTGAAATGCCCAGTTTTATTGATATCAACAGCTAGAGGGCAGCTGGGAATGTTTGTAGCTGAGACAAAGACCGGTAAATGGGAATCGCACTGTATATAGGCTAGCAGTCAGTCGTTAGGAGCGACTTACCAGTGGGAGAGTAACTAGAGTGGGAGAGTCAGCACTGAGTCGGCACCCAGTGTGACAGTGAGTCAGTGAACGAGAGAAGTCTCCAATCTATCTTAAAGGTATGTGACTACGTTTCATCTTATACTTTTGTTAGGGTAGGGATAGAAGTAGGTAGTATGTTTTCTTTGCCATGAAGCAGAGAGAGAGAGAGGGAATAGAGTAGGAATTATGGAAGTGCTCAGTATTTCAGTGATAAGTAAGTTAGTGAAGATTCGCAGTGCATCTTAGGGTTTTAGGACTATTAGGATTCATGGCACACACGCTTGGTGAATTACGCTTTT
>CM060309.1:70724033-70726533 GCA_030674185.1 Monoplex corrugatus | reverse complement strand
TTTGTTGTCTTTTTATGTGTGCTTTTTTTGTCCTTGTTGTCGTTCTTGTTGTTTTGTATACTTTTTGTTTATTCATTTTTTGTACGCTTGACAAAGCCAGTTTGAGGAATAGTTGCACCTGTCTTGTGTTATGAATTAAACAAGCGTTTTCATTCTGTTTTCGTGTGTCCCTGTTTTCTAGTTGCTTGAGTGCTGGCTGTTATTTTCATTAGATTTCAAAACAACACTTGTCACAAAGGACCATCTGATGGCATGAAAAGAAGACAGAAATCAGGCAACTGTTGATTGGTCATCTGGTCGACCAGGTTGTAGATCTCGGTGCACTTTCTTGAATTTTGCGGTCTGTGATTGAACTCAAGATATCAGATCTTGAGTCCATGGCTCTACCAGCTAGATAACATGATTACCAGCAAAGCGTATGTACACCTGCACAAGAGTTATGCGTCAACATGTAAAATACAGGAAGTTTTTACAAAAGCTGTGTACATACACATTAAGACATGTGCATATATATAAAAAAAAAAAAAAAACAAATGTTACAGAAGTTCTGGTCATGGTGGTAGGACAACTTTTCGGTCTCCTTTTGAAATGTCAGGCCGAATATTTGGCCGCGTGGCTGGTCGTGTATGCGTGTGGGCTGAACAATGATTACCTGGTGTAAGCATTTATTTGTATGTGCTTTGTAGCTTCATCGTCATCATCATCATCATTAGGTGCCCTGCCGCATGGCGTTGGCGACCGTGGACTTCCAACCATCTCTATCTTTCGTTGCCCCCAGCATCTCCCCCACCCTCTTCATCCCCAGCCACTCTGCAAGTCCGTCCAGCATTCTCTCCCTGGGTCTACCTGGTGCTCTCTTTCCCTCCAGCTTTCCTGTTGTGACCAGGTGCTCCAAATCCCCCTTCCTCATAAAATGGCCTATAAATGTTGCTTGTCTTTTCCTAATCTTCGTTATGAGTGATCTACTTGTGTCTGCCTCCATCAAGACTGTCTCGTTTGTTTTCTTTGCTGTCCATGGAACTCTCAACATTCTTCTGAGAAACCACATCTCGGCTGCCTCGATCCTGCTCTGGCTTTGCTTGCTGACTGTCCACGCCTCGCATCCGTACAACAGTATTGGTTCTATATAACATCCAAGGACTCTCTTTCTGATGTTAATTGATAGGCATTTGTTGGTAAGAATGCTTGTCATCTTCTTGAATGCTGTTTTGGCTTGTCCGAATCTGCCAGCTATTTCCGATGTGCTTCTGCCGTCTGATGAAATGACCGTTCCCAGGTATTTGAACTTATTAACCTGTGTCAAGGCTGTGCCATTTGCTGTTATTTTGCAGGAGGGGATTTCATGTTTTTTACTGATCACCATGACTTCAGTCTTCCTGCTGTTTAGTTCCAGCCCCTTACCTTTGCTTTCTGTTTCTAGTATATTCACAAGGTTTTGTAGGTCCCTTTCATTTTCTGCAATTAGCACGGTGTCATCTGCGTGCCGAATGTTGTTTATCATTTTCCCTCCAACCTTTAATCCAGGGTCTTCTTCTAGGTTTTTCGTGATGTTTTCGCTATATAGTGAAAACAGATCTGGTGACAAAACACAACCCTGTCTGACTCCTCTTTTGATGTTTTAGAAAGAGCTTATATTGTTTTCTATTCTCATTGCAGCTGTTTGTTCCCAGTATATATTCCTGATTATTCGTAGATCTTTTCCATCGACATTGAGTCTCTCCAGTTGGTTGATCAATTCATCATGTCGTACCCGATCGAAAGCCTTGGTATAGTCAACAAAGCATAAATACAAATCCTTATTCATCTCAATTGACCTCTCTATGATAGTTCTTAGGATGTATATGGCATTAATAGTTCCTTTCCCCTCCACAAATCCACACTGTTCTTCTGCTATTTCTCTTTTGATTCTATTCCTTGTCCTCATCATGATTATTCTTAACAGGATTTTTGTTACATGACTCATTAAACTGATTGTGCGATGGAGTTCGCATTCTATAGCCCCTGTCTTCTTTGGAAGTGCAATGAAATTTGATTTTGACATATCTTTGGGGATTTTCCCAGTGTCATAAATTTCATTTAGGAGGACTGTTATTTTTTCTATGCAAAATTCCTCCAGGGCTTCAATCATCTCTGTAGTAATGTTGTCTGGTCCTGGGGCTTTTCCTGGTTTCATCTTTTTCAGTGCTGCTCTAACTTCATCTTTCATTATGGGTGGTCCTTCAAAGTTCTTTTTTATAATGTGTTCTTCGTTTCTGTCACCCTCAAGAAGGTCTTTAATGTACTCTCCCCATCTGTCTAATATTTTGTCTTTTTCCATAATAAGCGTGCCATCTTTCGATTTTAAGCAACCAGTTGATGTGCATGTATTTTTCCTGTGGACAATTTCTTCAATTTGTCTGTACATACCCTGAAGATCCATTTTGTGTCGTTCTTCTATCTCTTTGCATTTGTGTTCAGCCAAGCTTCCTTAGCTTCATTGCACCAATACCTGATTTCTTTG
>CM060309.1:70679033-70711533 GCA_030674185.1 Monoplex corrugatus | reverse complement strand
ACAGATGGACGGATAGATAGAGAGAGAGACAGAGATAGACGGATAGATAAATGGATGGATGTTTGGATGGACGGACGGAGGATGGGCGGACGGATAGATGGATAGACAGATAGACAGACAGATAGACAGACAGATATAGATCATAAGATAGATAGATAGATAGATAGATATATAGATAGATAGATAGATAGATAATGGATAGACAGGCAGATAGATAGACAGGCAGATAGATAAATGGATAGACAAATCAAATAGACTGTCAGACGGACGGACAGACAGAGGGACAGATAAATATTATATAAATTTAAAGTTATATATAGATAGATCTTCGAAGAAAGGATGTTGGGATTTACGGACATTACCATTATACACTATCTTTTTACCAGATAGACAGAGACAGAGATGAGAGAGATGAGAGAGATGAGAGAACGAGACAGACAGACAGACAGACAGAGATCGCTACACCACAGTGATTTGAACCTAAAACCTCTCCCTTCTCAAACAGTTATTCTCACCAAAAGGACCCCCTCTCTCGAAAACACAGCGATCGTCTGGGATTTTTGAGGATATTTCACTGGTTGTCACCCAACAGAACCTCCTTATTCCCTCAGTCCCCAAACTCCCGACCCCACTTTCCAATAGATCAGTAGAACATGATAGGTCATTTCTCGTTCACCCTGCTCGGTCCCCCTACTCACCGCCCACACACACACACTCACAAACCCATCTCCCTTTCCTTCTTGCTTTTAATCTTTTTTGATATCTCTCACTCCCACTCTCCCAGAAAGCTGGTGGTCTAGGATGAAGGGGCGACAGAGTAAATCCTTTGCACGCCTCAACCTTCCTGTTTATCTGTTTGTTTGTTTGCTTGCTTGCTTGCTTTGTTTGTGTTTTATAATCATTTTTATTCTTTTTTTTTTAAGTAATGGATTCACTTTATGTCTTTATGCTTAGGGTATATATTATGTAGTGTATTTTTCAGAAAATTATGAATTGTACTTCTCAAGGCCACTGTGACCTTGAAGAAGCTTCGGTGGAAATACACTTGACGAACATCAAAGACAACTAGTAGACTGTTATAATAGTGAAAAACATATTTTGAATATTGTCAGAAGTTTCTTGGAAAGTGCTGTTCGTACATTTTCTACAAAAGGGGATGACTTGGGGCCTTACTTTTCTTCTTTTTTTTTATGTAACTTTGAATGTTTCATTTTTAAATTTTCTAACTGTTATTGTTATCATTACTGTTTACAATCCAGATGGCTGCACAGAGGACCAATCAGGGCTATAACTATTTCAACACTTCGAACCCGAAATGAAAAACTGGAAAAGAAAATTAGGTACACATATCAAGGCATATACGCACAAAATCTAAGGATATGCCCCCCGCATCGACCACTCCGCCCAACCGCCTTCCATGGGATTTGAAAAAAAAAAACGAACACTAGCCACAGCACCTCCGGAAACTTCTGACAATATTCAAATACGTCTAATATCACTCATAGTGAACAGACGTTAAATCAAAGAACGAACGAACGAACAGCCAAGCACACTTAAATATGGAAACTATCCTAAATGACGGAAAATTGCTTCTGCACATCACATTCGCTTAAAGCCAAAAATACTGTGGTTACATGTGCCCAAGTATCAGTCCTAGAAGAAAACACAGAAGACAGGTGAATAGGTCAGCAAGGCAGAAAATGATAGGAAGAGATAATAAAAAGCAAAGGAGCAAGACTGAAACAAAGAGAGTGACAGAGAAGAGGAGATTTCTAGCAAAGGATTTTAAGAAGATGAAGGTACTACGGACTCACTAATGGCAGAAGCGATTCCTGTGAATTCATCAAGGTGTTGTTTTTGTTCGCTTTTGTACTCAACATATCCTAAGCTCAGTTCTTCAGTCCTTCAGTCCTTCAGTCCTTCAGTCCTTCTCTCTTCTTTCTTCTTCTTCTTTGCATTCTTCTTTGCATTCTTCTTCCTCCTCCTCCTCCTCTTCCTCCTCCTCCTCTGTCTCCTCCTTCTTTCCTCTTTCTCCTTTCTTCTTCTTTTCTCTTCTTTCTTTTTTATTCCAATTCTTCTTCTTCTTCTCTTTTTCTTCTTCTTCTTTCTTCTCACTCTTTCCTCTTTCTACTTCTGTCTTCTTTTCGCTTCTTTTTTCTGCCTTTTTTCTTTCGTCTTCCTTCTTCTTTCTTCTTTCTTTCTTTCTTTCTTTCTTCTTCTCATTCCTATTCTCCTTCTTCTCCTCCTCCTTTTCTTCCTCTTCCTCCTCCTCCTCCTCCTGCTCCACCTCCTCCTAACTACAAACCATCTCTGATGTACACAATAAGGCGCAGCAGCACACAAGATCATGCAGTTCTGTCTTTGAGATGCAGCAACAAGTAGTTTAAGCGAGGCTGGTCAAACCTTTCATATTTGCTTCACAACCTCTGTTGGTCGACCCGGGCAATGGCTTCCTTCTGGACCAGATTATACTGACCGGATATTCTTAGTGTGTCAAGGCGGGTAACTTGACCAAACAGTGCGAGCTTGTGCCGTTTCTCTCCCTTTTTTGTGTGGTTGTAGTAAAGCAACGTTCGGAACTTCAGACTGCTAGCTGTCGAGACTGTAGTAAGGGGAACAGAGCTGGCAGCCATGCAAGCTGGTGCCAGGATGTGCTGCCCAATAGAGAGATACGGCCGAAAATATGGCAGGAGAGGGCTCTTCCATTATCTCTTGGTCCGGTAGATGGGCTGGATGGACCTGGTTGGTATGAGTATGGTATGGTTGGTATGTCCCGAGGTTTGTCATCTCCCCACCTTTCATTTGGTTTGTAAACAGGGTAACCAACGACTGGGTCCGAACGGGCCATGCAGCGCATGGACAGACCCCAGTTTGAGAAAATAGCTATCGTGTAGCGTCGGGAGCTTGGGAGGTGATTGTCCAGAGAATGGTAAGGCATCGGTGCTCTGGATCCCATCCGGCAGCCCCGGGTGGTTTGTTTTTTTTTGTTTTTGTTGTTTTTTTTTGTTTTGGTTTTGGTTGTTGGTTTTAAATTGGTTGTTGTTGTTGCTGTTGTTGTTGTTGATGTTGTTCTTGTTCTTGTTGTTAATTTTTTTTAACTATTGTGTCAAGGCGAGTAGCTCCACCGAAAAATGTAAGCTTGTGTCGCTTCAGAAGGGATTCTTGTTAGCCCACAAATTGTGTTGATCTTTGTTCACTATGCACTCAGCATGTAAGCGCTGGCTTCTTTGTTGCCAATATTAAACGTTCCAGTCATTCTGGTGGCCCCAGTGTTATATAGGTCCCGTTCTCCCAGTCTTCCCATTTCAAGACCTCGCTACCATATAGTTTCGTGCGTGCAGGCCTAGCTAATGGGTCTGCCAGATAATTGCCGGCAGGTTATGGGTGGAGCGCATCTGGAACTTCTGAGCGCGATCAATCCCTGTTGAACAAGTCCAACTTCTAAAAAAAAATCCCATGTCCTCAATCAGTGCAGCAAAACAAAACAAAAACAAAAAAGGAAATGAAATGCCTACCCCCTCCTCCCCACCCCAGTCCCTCCTTCCTTCTGTTCTCAGCGGGAGTTCACAGCTTTTACTTACTGCCGAGATTAAACCCTGCAATTGGACAGAAATGAGATACCGTATTAATCAGTGTTTGCCGCAAGCACTATTGATTTTTTGTCTATCGTGCGGGCGCGCGGGCGCGCGGGCGCACGCACACATAAACGCACTCGCACACACACACACACGCACACAAAAGCCCCACACACAAACCACGCATGTACACAAACACACACACACACACACACACACACACACACAAGCACACACACACACATACACAATCACACACACACACACACACACAATCACACACACACACACACACACAATCACACACACACACACACACCACACACACACACACACACACACACAACACACACACACACACACACACACACACAACCAACACACACAATCACACACACACAATCACACACACACACACACACACACACACACACACACACACACACACCAACATTTACCACCCACCGACCCACCCACTCAGCTCCTTCTCGTGTGTGTACTCAGCTAGAACATCAAATGTGGGCGTTGGAAGATTTTTCTAAGTCATTGTTAATGTCTGGTGGCTTATGAGAACATAAAACTGCTTACTTTGCCTGTCCACTAGAGACAGACAGACAGACAGACAGACAGAGAGAAAGATAGAGAAAGAGAAAGAGACAGACAGACGGGCAGACAACAGACGGACAGACAGAGACACAGAGAGAGAGAGTGACAGAGAGAGTGACAGAGAGTGAGAAAAAAGTGAGACAGAGACAGAGAGACAGGGAGAGAAAGAGAGAGAGAGAGGGAGAGAGAAAGAGAAAGAGAGAGAGAGAGAGAGAGAGAGAGAGAGAGGAGAGAGAGAGAGAGAGAGAGAGAGAGAGAGAGAAGAGCAGACCATTAACGACGACTCAGTTTCGTATTACCATGTACCCAGACAGTTAATGGTCAGTTTCTGCAGTTGCCCTTACTGTATATTTTCAAGCGTTGGTTTCACCATACGTCGTATTGTTTTCTTGCGTGTCTATCACCATGGAAACCAAGCCTTAAAAGCAGTACTAAGGACACAGAACTCCCAGGATAGTTTGTCATTTGACCTGTGAAAATGCCACTTTATCATATACATATATATATACATATATATGTATAAGTATATATATATATATATATATGTATATAGTATATATATAAGTATATACATATATATATACATATTTAGATTTACTTATATATAAATAAATAAATATATATATATATATTTTATATATATATTTATACATATATACATATGTATTTAGATCGTCTTTAAAATGGTACATTATCGAACAAGGTTGGCACACATTATTTAGGTATGCATTTAGACCGTATTTGATTGGAACATTGCCAAATAACGTTGAAACCAGAAAAACACGAAAAATAGAATCAGAACGCATATTTAATACAACAAGACAAGACAAATAACGTCGGCACAAAACTGGGGGGTGGGGGTATTGTTTTGTTTCGTTTTTTGCTCTGTTTTGTTTTGTTTCGGTTTGTTTTGTTTTGTTTTGCATTGTTTTGTTTTGTTTTATAAAATTTTGGGTTGGGACAGGTAAGCTATGCCTTAACTCTTTGGCTGCTTCACCCTATGCACCGACTGGGAAAAAAAATTAATCCCTTCTTTCCCTCGGGTTGACAGGATGAGGAAATTAAAGGTTATGTTTTCGCTTTGCTATCATGGCTGATAATGCTCGACCCAGGAGTTAAAGGGTTAAATTTTTCATTTGTTTTGAGGGATGATAATGCAGGAAGTTAATGGACATGATGGGGAATGAAAAAGTTAAAGTTTTGCTTTGTTCTCATGGCTGATGAAACAGGAAGCTGGTGGACAGGCTAAGGAATAAAAGGGTTAAGGTTTTGCTTTATTCTCATGGCTGATGAAACAGGAAGCTGATAGACAGTGTGACGGAATGAATGGATTAAGGCTTTGTTTTGATCTATGGATTATAATGAAAGAAGCTGTTGTTGAAGGTGAGGGAATAAAAGGGTTAAGGTTTTGCTTAGTTCTCATGGCTGATGAAACAGGAAGCTGACAGACAGCGTGACAGAATACAAGGGTTAAGGTTTTGCTTTGTTCTCATGCATGATAATCCATGAAGCCAGTGGAAAGGCTAAGGAATAAAAGGGTTAAGGCTTTCTTTTGATCTCATAGATGATAATGCAGGATGCTGGTGGGCAGGCTAAGGAATAAAAGGGTTAAGCTTTGGCTTTGTTCTCATGCCTGATAATCCAGGAAGTTGGTGGACAGGGTGAGAGAATAAAAAGGTCAAGGTGTTGCTTTGTTCTCATGGCTGAGTAAGTGGGAAGCTGGTGGACAGGGTTAGAGAAAGAAGGGGTTAAGATTTTGAATTGTTTTCATGGCTGATTAAATGGGAAAGCTGGTGGACAGAATGAAAGTAATCAAATGGTTAGGGATCTCAAGGGCGACAAGCCACCGTTTATCGATACGCACGATACTGGCATACCTCTTTCGTCCGTTTTATCAGTTAAACAGCTGGGATGAGTAAAGCGTGCGTCAAAATTATTTGAAGATTTAAAATCCCCCATTTCAAGAAGTCTCCGTGGTAATGCTGAAATAGCATTTTATAGTAACATTGTTATTGCCATCAAGCCAGCGCAGTTACCGTTGTTTTGTTTGGTTTCTTTGTTCTTGTTGTATTGTTTGTTTTGTTTTGTTTTCGTGTTTTTCTTTTTCTTTGCTTTTTTGTTTATGTTTTTGTTTTTGTTTTCTGATTTTGCCAAATGTCTTTAGTGTAATTGGTTTCTTAGAGTGATTGCTTATGGATATGAAAAAGAGATAGATAGATAGATAGATGGACAGACAGACAGACAGATAGATAGATAAGATAGATAGATAGATAGAATAGACAGATAGATAGACAGATAGATAGATAGATAGATAAGATAGATATTTAGATAGATAGATAGACAGATAGATAGATAGATAGATAGATATATAGATAGATAGATAGATAGATAGATAGATATATAAATAGATAGATAGATAGATAGATATAGATAGATAGATAGATAGATAGATAGATAGATGTGTGTATGTGTGTACGTATGTGTGTGTCCGTGTGTGTGTGTGTGTGTGCGTGTGTATGTGTATGTATGTATGTGTGTGTGTTCGTGTGTCAAGGGTTACTCGCCTAACAGGCTTGAGCGAACACTAAGTCAGCATCATGTGTGTGTGCGTGTGCTTTGTGCCCTGCAGTTTCGGTCATTGTCGGGAGATTGTTTTGGTGAATGATGAGAATGCGCGCCTCTGTTTGATTCTTAGTTCAAGATTTGGCGCCCTAAAAATGTCACTAATATTATCACCGTTGTTATTGTTATCATCATCATCATTGTTGTTATTACTGTATTATAATCATCATCATCATCATCATCATCATTATGACACGCAGGTGACGCACCTGTGCAAATATAAATACACACGCACAGTTATACTAGCACAAACGTACGCACGCACGGACACATACGCGCCTACACACAGACACACACACACACACAACACTCATACGCGCGCACACACACACACACATACACACACACACACACACACACACACACGCACGCACGCACATGCACGCACGCACGCACACACACACACACCACGCACATACACACCACACGCAAATACACACACATACATATCTTCACGCTCACCCTCACGCACCCACTCGTATATCATACACTGGAAGCATTTTTCTGTGATCAAAACAAACAGAACATTTTTATTGTCCAACGCACAAGCACAAGATTGAATCATTCTGAAAGACCTGAACAGAACAACTGATTAACATATAAAATCTTTGAAGAAATTAAGAGTATACTGAGCCATACTATAGCTTGTGTGGTGTGTGTGTGTATGTGTGTGTGTGTGTGTGTGTGTGTGTGTGTGTGGTATGTGTGAGTGTGTGTGTGTCTATGTGTGTGTGTGTGTGTGTGTATGTATGTATGCATGTGTGTGTGGATATGTATGTATGTGTGTGTATGCGTGTGTGTATGTGGGGAGTGTGTGTGAGCTTGTATGTGTAAATGTGCGTGTGTGTGTGTATATATATATGCGTGTGTCTTTGTGTATGTATATAAGTGTGTATATATGTGTGTGTGTGTGTGTGCGCGCGCGCGCTCGTATGTGTGTATGCGTGTGGTGTGTGTGTGTGTGTGTGTGTGTGTGTGTGTGTGTGTGTGTGTGTGTGTGTGTGTGTGTGCGGCGCGTGCGTCTATGTGTATCTGTGTGTGATAGAGAGAAAGAAAGGACACAGAGAGACAGAGACATGCTGACTACCTGCCTGCCTGCCTGCCTGCCTGCCCTGCCTGCCTGCCTGCCTGCCTGCCGTCTGTCTGTCTGTATGCCTGCCTACGGTCTGTCTGGCTGTATGCCTGCCTGTTTGTTTGTGGTTGCTTGCGAGCTTATGCGCATAAACGCGCTTGTTCATTTTGAAATAATACATAAAAGACAAATGTTTATTTTAATTAATTTCTACAACTTCTTTGTCCTTGTGTCTATTACAGTTCATCTGTTAAGGTTTATTTTTCAATATACTTGTATTTGTAATGTAACAAGGACTAGTCGTAAGACAAATCCAGCGGGGCCTGATGCCACTATCTTAGAGTGATAGTGCTTTGAAGTTTTGAAGGTTGTAGTTTGAAGTTTGAAGTTACAATATCATTATGTTATTGTTATTTCCTGTGCAACAAATTCTTCTTACAAACAAGAAACTTTGCCGGGCAAAAAGCGTGCCTTCAGTTTGTTACAAATAAAGCAAACAAAACTTAGAAGCTTAAGTTTTACCTTAAGCACTAAAACATTCGTTTTGTGTAGAATCTTAAGTTT
Organism: Monoplex corrugatus; assembly: GCA_030674185.1. NCBI lineage: Eukaryota > Metazoa > Mollusca > Gastropoda > Littorinimorpha > Ranellidae > Monoplex > Monoplex corrugatus. The sequence goes on along the minus strand of CM060309.1, from coordinate 70,703,094 downwards.
TATCTTAAGCACTAAAATATTTGATCTGAGTAGAATCTTAAGGTTTACCTTTAGCACTAAAATATTCGATCTGAGTGGAATCTTAAGGTTTACCTTAAGCACTAAAATATTCGATCTGTTTTGAAACTTAAGTTTTACCTTAAGCACTAAAACATACCATCTGTGTAGAATCTTACCTTAAGCACTAAAATATACCACATGTGTAGAGTCTTAAGTTTTACCTTAAGCACTAAAATATACCATATGTGTAGAGTCTTAAGTTTTACCTTAAGCACTAAAATATACCATATGTGTAGAATCTTACCTTAAGCACTAAAATATACCATATGTGTAGAGTCTTAAGTTTTACCTTAAGCACTAAAGTCTTAAGTTTTACCTTAAGCACTAAAATATACCATCTGTATAGAATTTTACCTTAAACACTAAAACATACCACATGTGTAGAATCTCAAGTTTTACCTTAAGCACTAAAATATTCGATCTGTGTAGAATCTGAAGCTTTACCTTAAGTTTCGCTTAGCTCTAAAGGATGCTATTTGTGAAGGATCTTAGGTTTAATTCAAGCTCCGCCTAATTCAAAGTAGTAGTACCTTAAGGTTTACATATGTTCCGTTAAGCTCCAAAGTAAATAGGCTCCAAGCTTTATCTCGAGTTCCGCTAAACTCTAAGGTTTGCAGGAGCTTAAAATGTATCTCAAGCTCTCCTAAGCTCTAAAAGTGCATAGAATCTTAAGCTTCACTTCGAGTTCTGCTAAGAGGTAAAGTATACCATTTGTGTGGAATCTTAAGCTTTACCTGAAATTCCGCTAAATTATACGATGTATGTAGGATTTTAAGCTTTACCTCAAGTCCCCATGGCTATAAATTAGTCATTTGTGTAGTGTCTTAAGCAACTGTAAAAATATCATTTGTGTAAGATTTTAAGCTTTACCTTAATTAAAATTTGTTAAGCTCTAAAGTACGCCCTATGTCATTTTTGTTACTTGCAGTCATCGGGATCATTACTACTCATGGGAAAAATCCATCTCGAGATCCCAGTCCATTTATTTCAAAGAATATTATTACTAGCTGTATCATTAATGGTGGTGGTAGCAGCGTGGCTGTGATCACCGATCTTGTTTCACTTTTTTTCGCAGTGTATACTATGTATCGATTATTAAATCAACAAGAAAAGAGGAATACACACACACACACAAAAACACGAGAACATTAGTAATCGAAGGCGGCAATTGACTTCTACCACGATTTGGTTACTATGACAGTTTTGCTACGGAATATGTCCGCAAATCGTATCAATTTCATTGTCATCATTACCATCGTCTTTGTCATATATACCCAAACCATCATTATCAAACTTGTCATCATCATCAACGTAATCGTTATCTCTGTCATCATCATCATCACCATGTGAATTAAGAATAATTACTACAGTATTCATATAGAATAAGATACAGAGGAAATATGATATGGTCAAGCCATTCTAAGAATCTCCATTTTATACACAAAATATTACCTCATCATTATTATGTGCCATGCTACATGGCATTGGCAATCATACCTCGCCATACGAATCTATCTCCTGTCGCTGCAAGTACATATCCCACCTTCTCTGTCTTCATCCACTCCGCAAGTCCGTCCAATATTTTCTCTCTGGATCTACCTGGTGCTCTTTCTTCCCTCCAGCTTTCTTGTTGTGACTAGGTGCTCTGAATTATTACAGCAATCCAAATTTTGAAAACTTGACGTGTATCGAAGACAACAGTAGAACTGTCATTACCTTGAAAACAGGATGAAAGTATTGTCACTAATTCCTGGGAAAGAGCTGTTCACACAGAGTGTTCAGAAAGTGTTGATTTTGGCCCTTTTCTTTTTTTTTTTTTTTTTTTTTTTTTTTTTTTTGGGGGGGGGGGGTCTGTGTGACGGTGAGTTTGATACCTTGTCCTTAAAACTCATTCGTTCATGACTCTCCACGAACCACAACTTTGACCAAAAGACCCATCCAGAAACAGCTGAGAAAATCTTGTTGATACCTTTTGGTAAGAAATACACACGCGCACGCGCACAACACACACACACACACACACACACACACCACACACACACACACACACACACACACGCACACGCACATACATACACACCACGCACGCACGCCACAAAACACACACACACACACACACACAACACACACACACACACAACACCACACACACAACACACATACACACAGACCACATGACACAACACACACACAAACAAGACACACACATGCACACCATTTTATCATACACACACACAACACACACACACACAACATACACACAACACACAAGAAGACACACACATGCACCATACACACACACACACATACACACACACCACATAACACAAACACACACAGAACACACACATGCACACCATTTTACTCACACATACACACACACACCACACACACACACACACATACACAAACACACACAAACACATAGCACACCCCACACACACAACACACACACAACACACATACCACACACACACACACACACACACACACACACACACCAACAACACACACACACACACACACACTACAAACCACACACAACATACACCACAAAAACCACACACACACACACACACACCACGCGACACACACCATACATATCTCCCTCTCTTTCTTCCTCCCCATACCCTGTTTGTCTGTTTGTCTCTCTCTCTCTCTCTCCTCTCTCTCTCTCTCTCTCTCTCTCTCTCTTTCTCTCTCTCTCTCTCTCTCTCTCTCTCTCTTTCTCCCTCTCTCACTCTCTATCTCTTCTCTGGATAGATCTTTGAGGAAACATTATGCACAAAACATGCTCGCATGCGCCAGTATACTCACACATACACACACACACACACACACACACACACACACACACACACACACATAAACACACACGCCACACACACGCACACAAGTATACATCTCCCTTCCAGGTAATATGAAATAATCTTCCCCTTTTCTGTCATTTTTGTAAAAGGGAGATTTTAATAAAAAGTAGACGTGGCTATAAATAAATATGGCTTAATACGAAATAATATTCAGTCCACAACCACCCTCCCCCCCCCCTCCACCCTCCCCCCCCCCCCCCCCCCCCCCCCCCCCCCCCCCCGCCGTTTTTGTGAAATGAGACTTAAAAACTAAGACGTATGACCAAAGAAGACTGAAAATATAGGGAAATGTGGGATCTGTGTAGAGTTTACGTCGATGTGTTGACGATTGATTTAGACAGCAAGGCAATCCCCAGTGTGTTTTACATTCTCAAAACCTTATTATTCACCTTTGACCATTGGTGGGGGGCATTGCGGGGTAGTATAAAGCAACAAACAAACATTTTCACAGGCTGACAATGTTTTGTTTTGTTAAGGTGTGTTTGTTTGTTCGTTTGTTTGTTTGTTTTGTTTGTTTGTTTGTTTGTTTGTTTGGTTATTTGTTGTTTGTTTGTGTGTTTGTTTGTTTGTTTGCTTGTTTGTTTGTTTGTTGTTTGTTTGTTTCGTTTGTTTTTTTGGTTGTTTGTTTTGTTTTGTTTTTTCGTTTCGTTTCGTTTGTTTTTTTGTTTGTTTGTTTTGTTTTGTTTGTTTTGTTTTTTCGTTTCGTTTCGTTTCGTTTCGTTTCGTTTTAATGTTTGATTTGAGGAGTGTTTGCGGACACATTCATACCAAAGGGGAACGGACGTCTGGTAAAATAAATGGCGACTGCGCCACTGTGAACAGTTCTTATGACCACAGATGACACATACAGATTCTATACGTATCTCTGGCCATGATCGACTCTGTAAAGCTCTGCCACAGTTTTGGAGTTTGATACAACAGAGGCCCATCACACTCGAATAGATCCACATACAACCGTCCCAAATTGGTCATCGGTTATCTGGCCGACTTCCTGAGGCCGCGCCAAACCCTACGTGGCAGCTAGGTCTTGAAATCGGGGGGGGGGGGGGGGAGGGGGGAGGCGGGGAATGGGGGCAAGGAAGGGATTAGAAAAAAATGACCTATTTATGGGTCAAACCCACGACCCCCTCATTGTCTGCATGGTGCTGTAACCAACTGAGATAATAAGCTAATGGGCCACTTGAAGAGAGCTAATGGGACACTTTAACCAACCTTATAGGCCACTTGAATAGAGCTAATGAGACGCTTAAAAAGAGCTAATGAGACACTTAAAAGAGCTTATGGGACATTTACACAGAGGTGATGGAATACTTGAATAGCGCTAATGGGACACTTAAAAAGAGAGGATGGACCACTTCAGAAAAGCTAATAGGCCACTTACACACAGCTAATGGGACACTTAAATAGGGCTAAAGCGACACTTAAAGAAATAATGGGACACTTAAATAGAGCTAATGCGACACTTAAAATGAACTGATGCACCACGTAAAAAGAGCTGGCAGACCACTAAAAAGAGCTGGCAGACCACTAAAAAGAGCTGATAGACCACTTAAAAGAGTTGATGGACCACTTAAAAGAGCTGATAGACCACTTAAAAGAGTTGATGGACCACTTAAAAGAGTTGATGGACCACTTAAAAGAGCTGATTAGCCATTTTAGAAAAAAAAAAAAGCGTGTAGCTCGCCTGAGGGATCGAACCCAAGATCCCAGCGGTATCAAATTGGCGTTCTAACCAGCTGAGCCAATGAGGCCTCCGGAATGTAAACATGGAGAGAGTGCAAGACAGAACTATCTATCTGCTTCGTAAACCTTGTTCTGATTGGAAGTCATAGAAAGAGAGAAAAACATGGAGGTTTTCTCATAACCTTGAGGACGTAGGGGTCTCAGTTGAGAAAAAGTCTTCAAGGTCACTGTAACCTTGGAGGAGTATCAGATGAAATAAAAAGTTGATGAGAAGTCAGAATAATGATAGATTGTCACAGCAATGAAAACATAACTTAGATACTGTAATGATACATCGTTACAGCAGTGAAAACAGAATTTAGATGCTGTCAGAAGTTACTGAGATGGAATACAGTTCAAACAGCTTCCTCGGAGAGTATTGATTTGAGACAATTGTTAGGTCCGTGTGATCTTGACCATAAAAGTATCATTTTCAACTGGTAAACTCCCTCTACAATTTGCATTTTTAGCAAACTTTTGGTCAAGATCTACCAAAAGCAGGCGAGAAAATCTTGTTAACAATTTTGATCAGACACGCAAACACACACACACACACACACCCACACACACACACACATACACACACACGCGCACACACACACACACATACACACACATACACATACACACACACACACACACACATACAAACACATACACACACACACACATACACACACACATACATATATATATATATATACATATATATATATACATATATGTATTTATATAGACATAGATATATATATACACACACACACACGCACGCACACACACCGTTCACGCACACACACGCACACATACACGCACATGCACACAAACGCTTACTCAGACACACACACACACACTCACACACACACACTCTCTCTCTCTCTCTCACTCACTCACTCACTCACTAACACACACACACGCACACACACACGCACACACACACTCACAAACACGAGTGAGACTCTCTCTCTCTCTCTCTCTCTCTCACACACACACACACACACACACACACACACACACACACATATATATATATATATATATATATATATATATATATATATATATATATACATGTATATACATACATACACACGCACATCTATCTTCCTCAAGTCAATATGAAATATTCTCTTTTCCTTCAAACAAATTGTACAGGGAATGGTGAAGCGAAGACTAAAAAGAGGAAAGAGGAGACAACTGACGTCCTGCGATGCTCTCACTGCTTAAAACCAGGTTTCCCAACGCAAATGACGGAGAAACAAGATACCACCACCACGTTAATGCCGGCGCACACTGTTTACTGACAAGATGTATGTGGCCAGACAACAAAGCGACGATCGATAAAGAGTCGTGACAGAGACGCCCAACAAGTGCATAAAGTTCAATGTCTCGAGGGGGTTCTGTGAAATCTGAATCTGTCAGCGTTCAAGCAGCTAAAAACCAGAAACACACGAAAAATAAGATAAGAACGTGTCTTCGATCAACAAGATAAAACAGGTGCAAAACGAGACAAACAAGACTGGTAAAAGATATGTTTTTCTGCCAAATGGTCTTTGTTAAGCGTACCAAAAAAAACAAAAAAAAGACAACACAGCTATGAATTTATTGGATTTAGGGCAAAAACAACGCAAGACAACAAATAGATTTACTGGATTTAGGGCAAAAACAACGCAAAACAACAAAACAAATTTATTGGATGTAGGGCAAAAACAAACACAAGACAACAAAGAAATCAAATTATTAGATTTAGGGCAAAAATGACAGATTAGATAAATTCCATGATATTTCTTTGAGCTGGAGATAACATGTTTGTCAACGCACTTTCGAAGATCATGACTGAAGGTTTTAAGGTATTTGTATTAACAAATAATACCAAAGAAACAAGAGGGAAGCAGGGAGAATTTTTATAATATCAACCAAAGGACATAATTCTTGAGAGTCACGTAGGAATTATCTCCCATGTTGTGAACTTCACAAATCTAACATAGTTTGCGCTACCCATTCAGCTAGCATAGAAGCAGATACAAAGCACAAAAACCGTAAAGTGTTGTACTACAACTGATTGCGAAGTCTACATGTACTATTAGGGTGCAAAACGTATATACCGGCTATACAAAATCAATACGATCGTGCTCAGGTACATTATCCGTTGGTTTTGTCTTAACTAGTGAGTTTGATATTAGTTTTTGTTTTCTTATTTTTCTGTACATTTGACAAAGTGGTTGGCAAAAATGTGGGCTGTCTTGTTTTTTCAACACTAAAGGAAATAAGAGGGAAGCAGGGAGAATTTTTTAAAGATTAATCAAGGATTATACCTCTTGAGAGTCACGTAGGAGTTATCTCCCATGTTGTAGAATTTCTCAAAATCCAACATAGTTTGCGCTACCCATTCAGCTAGCATCGAAACAGCCACAAAGCACAAAACTGTAAGCTCAGAACATTCCCTAAAAAAGGAATGCCCAAGCCTACCTTTATACCCCGCAACTACACCTACACACAACTATGATGGAGTAGAAAAATGCACACAACAGTTAAATATGCGTTTACTTTCTATTTTCGTAGCGTGTGTGTGTGTGTGTGTGTGTGTGTGTGTGTGTGTGTGTGTGTGTGTGTGTGTGTGCTTCCTGCAGGAAGCTGGTGGATAGGTTAAGGGAGTCAAAAAGTTAAGGTTTTGCTTTGCTAACATGGCTGACCATGAGGGATGCTGGTGGGCAGGGTGCGGGAGTCAAAAGGTTAAGATGTGAGAATCAAGTCTTTGGTTCTGTCAAAGGTACCAACCAGCCCAAATACAGTGGCTCTGCTGACCACGCATGGATCGTGGGTTAGACCCTCAGGCGTGCCATAGTTTTCCGTGAGCTAGCTGATTCTTTCAATAGGACCATGGACTCAAGATCTCATCTCTGGAGTTCAAATCCGTACACGCAGCATGAACGTTGACTTATTCATCGCCCATTTAATGTGCCAGTCATAGTAAGTACGTCAGTGTTGTATCGGTTCCATTTCTTCCCCATTTTAAGATCATACCAGCGTACAAGGTTTCACGTAGGCTTAATGCATTGGTGACGGGAAGCATCGATAGTTGTTTCATGTTTGCAACCTCTGTGGACGAGAAGCATCGATCGTAGTTTTGCCAGTTGAAAGTACGAAACTGGCTGTAATTCCGCATATACTAAACTGGGAGTATCCCCCTGTTTGCTTACTTCCGTGAACGTTTGACTGACGTTGTGCATGTCGTCACAACAACCTTTTAGCCGTTATGAAAACATGGTGGCAAGAAATTGTGATCTCACGCGTGAGAAAATCATGTGACGGCTCGACTTTGATGACAACAATCCCGGCGATGGTGTAAAAGAAGTTTCTGAGGAAGGAAGTGATTCAAAAGAGGACGAAACAGATCTGGTAGTGCCCTTAACAAATGATAATGATGGGTATGATAATTGTACTATAAAAAGTTACCATAAAAGCCAAATAACAACTTATACGACAAACAAACTTCAATATACAAACTTTATTCTGACAGATTTTCAAAATTCCCAAACATTTTACCATAACCATGTAAAAATTGTTATTATTATATTTATAATGAGAGATGCTATTTAATAAAAATGACAAGTAGCCATACGCCCCAAATTTTCTGAGGGCAACCTCAGGCCACCATAGGAACAACCCTGCGGCAAGCCCAGTCACAATAGAGTTAAGGTATCTGCCAGATAAGTGCTGGCAGATTTGATGTGGAGCCCATTTAGCAACTGATAACGCCGTGTGCTCCAGTGACAACTCCGGTTGGGGGAAAAGAAGATCCAGACTTAAGCTGAAGAAAAGAGAGTAAGGCGTAAAGCGAGCTGCTGTGAAGATAATCCCTTGGCCAGCATCTATACGTGTGTGCATCCAATGTCGCAGAGACTGCCTTTCCCGCATCGGCCTCACCAGCCACAGCCGACGCTGCTCCAGAGGCGTCAACTCGACTCAACACGACATTAGGGCGCATCATCTGTAGTGTACGCGACTGACGAAGGCCTACTTCTACTGCTGCTGCTGCTACTACTGCTGCTGCTACTACCACTACTACTACGACTACAACTACTACTACTAGTACTACTACCACTGCTATTACTACTACTACTACTATTTAGCATCATTTGAGTGCGATGAATCCGTATTCTGCAAACTCCAATTTCATTGAAACCTAAAGAAGATGACTCATTCGCCACTGGAAAAAAATCAATGTAAATCACATGGAACTGTTTACCAAGTTCGTTAAAATCCGAAAGAACAGCAACGTCAAACCAAACTAAGTGTACCAGTCTCCACTGAAACCGTGATTAGACTGTATAAGAAAAGGAAGAATGACTGCAGATGAGATGCAAAATTGATATACAAAAAGAAATTACCGTATTTATCTTAGGACTTGAACAGTGATCACACTTACACACACGTAGACGAGATATCTACCGGTTCAGGCATTTAGGTCTTCAACTGGGTACAACACACACACACACACACACACGCGCGCGCGCGCGCGCGCGCGCACGCACTCACCCACGCACGCACACACCACACACACGCACGCACGCACGCACGCACGCACACACACAATTATTAGCCTGTAGAAATATTTGTTACTTTGTACAATCCATGTCCCCAACAAAAGACGAAAATGTACAAGACATTGAGGATTGCTTTGCTGTCTGAATCAATCGTCAACACATACACGTAAACTCTACACAGATTAACGCAGCCCCCAATTACCTGTCAAGCCTACTTGAGATCTATCTTCCCTCACGTACCCTCCGCTCTGCCTCCGATCCTCTGACTTTTCGCTTTCCACGCACTAAGCTCAATACCTATGGTCCACGAGCCTTCTCTGTTTCTGGTCCACTCTCCTGGAACAAACTTCCTCTCTCAGTCCGTCAGCAACCTACTTTTGTCTCCTTCAAGTCCGCTCTCAAAACCCACCTTTTCTCCTCCGCATAAAATCCTAACCTCATTCAACCCCCCTCTGCAGCCTGTCTCCGCTCGGAGGGGAATCACATGGTTATAATATATAATTGTATATGCTATGCTCTCTATAATTTTCCATTGCTTTTATTCTTGCTTTTATTGCTTTTATTCTTTCTCCCCATTTATAGCCATGCGTGTGTGTGTGTGTGTGTGTGTGTGTGTGTCTGTGTGTGTCTGTGTGTGTGTGTGCGTGCGTGTGTGTGCGTGCGTGCGTGCGTGCGTGCGTGCGTGTGTGTCTGCTTCAGCGCTTAGATTTGATTTTATCAAGATTTTGCGCTATATAAATATTGTTATTATTATTATTATTATAGATCCCACGTTTCACTACTTTTTCACTTTTTTTTTCTGTTTGTTTTGTTTTCTTGTCATACAGGAAGAATATGCAGTTGACACGTATTGTTCCTGACTGATGAATGTGTCTATATGTTGTTTTTTTGTGCAAGTTTCGTGTGTGTGTGTGTGTGTGTGTGTGTGTGTGTGTGCGCTCGTATGTGTGTGTTTGTGTGTGTGTGTGTGTGTATGTTTATGTGTGTGTTTGTGCGTATATGCGTCTGTCTGTCGGTCTCTACCTTTGTCTTGTCTGTCTGTCTGCTGTCTGTCCATCTGTATATCTGTCTGACTGCCTGTCTGTCTATCTGTCTGTCAGCGTCTCTGTGTGTGTCTGTATCTGTGAATCTATGCGTGCTTATGTGTATGTTGTATGTATGCCCGCGTGTGTGTGTATGTGTGTGTGTGTGTGTGTGTGTGTGTATGTGTATGTGCGTGCGTGTGTGTGTGCGTGTGTATGTGTGTGTGCGTGTGCGTGTGTGTGTGTGTGTGTGTGTGTGTGTGTGTGTGTGTGTGTGTGTGTGTGTGTGTGTGTGTGTGTGTGTGTGTGTGTGCCCAGTTGAAGATCCAAATATCTGACGGTAGGTATTTTATCTACGTCTGTGTTAGTGTCAACAGATTCAAGAACCAAGGTGAGTTCATATGAATAAAGTAGTATATACTAGACTGTGTCCTCTACACGTCTATATCCAAAACAGGCTTTTCAGATGTTTCATCTGTCTGTGGCTAGATCATCACTAAAACGTAGGTCAGACGTTTGCCTCGAAGAAAAGTCGCAAATTCATTTATATTATGGATACTGTGGTTGATGCAGGTCGTGTATAGTGCACATGAATACATGCTACATCCCTAGAAATTATTAAGATATTTTAGAGCTTCACTATCAGAATTTTCGTCTCAAGAGAGTGTTTCCGCCCTCTGAATACATTCCATAAACACCAGCGCTGTGTGTTGGGAACATATCGAAAATGATTGTGGTATAAACCTTAACCCTTTGACTTCCACACCCTGTCCACCAGCACCCTTCATTGTCAACCATGCTAGCAAAGCAAAAACATAACCTTTTGAATCCCTGGCCCTATCCACCAGCTTCCTGGAGGAAGCTGATGGACAGGGTGAGGGAATCAAAAGGTTAAGTGTTTGCAATTGGTGGATAGGGTGCGTGAGTCAAACGATTAAGCATGCACGTATACGTGAATCCCTGGTAAAATCGTGATTAAAAAAAAATGTGGCTCGTCTTAGGATCAAATCAAGGAACCCTTTATCATCACTGAGGATTTTGGTGTTGCTTGCTTGCTTGCTTATGTTGCTTGCTTGCTTGCTTGCTTGCTGCTTGCCTGCTTGCTTGCTTGGTAATCTGACTTTTTCTGACGCAGTAAAGATTTACACATGAACATCCGAGAAATCCTACACGGTGATTTTGCCAGCTGACAGATTAAAACGAGGCCTTGCTGGTCACAGCTATGAATACATTTCAATGTTGGCTAGCTGACCTCACCAAACCACAAGACTGTGAAAACGTTCGGTCATCTGATCAGATGCAGTTCCACCCACCAACTGACCCCACTCGAGCATAGGACAGCAAGATATTTGGATTTAACGCTAGAGGCAGACCTAGGGGAGAAAAATGGACAGATGATATAGGGGAGACTTTAACGGCATGCGGCATTTCTCCATTTCAGGCCTTCCAGCTCACTGCTGACTGTCACCTTCATCTCTCTGTGGCACCCAAGATGGTACGAGTCGAGAGATAAAAACGAAGGATAAAGAAGCAATGTGGCTACACTACTTAAGTTATGTAGTGAAGATTCCTTTCAACTATACAAAATTCTGGCTAAAACAGTTCTATTGTGAGTGTCATTGTTAATATTGAATCAGGTAGTGCAACTCCTGCTCGCTTATTTACAACTTCTTTGCGATATAAGCCTAGCCTGAAAAGAAAGAAGAAGAGAAATAATAATATAAAAAAAATTTAAAAAAGAAGAGGAAAAAGAAAAGAGATCTCAAGAACTAATACCACAAATATTCAATAATTCAGTTAGGGCGCATTATGTTTACAGACGAACACACTGAAGACTTACAAGCAGACAAATGACACATTAAGAGTCGCAGTAAGTCGATAGGAATTGTTCCCCATATCCCAGCCCACCCAGTTTGTTTCCTTTAAAAACAGGCGAACAAACAAATGTGTTTATGTACACTTCACCAGAATCGATGTAGACGTCATCGTCGTTGATTATACCCCTGTCTCCAAAGCCCGTACATCTAGACACTTGTAACTGTACGCGTCAATTCTTGTAACTCTTTCACCATGTCACCTTAACCACCAGCTTCCTTGGTTAACCCTTTCACTCCATCACCCATCTGATTAACCCTTCATTCTATCGCCCATCTTCATAACTCACATAATTATATGTCAGTCCACCGCCCGTCTCCATCTCTATAACTCACATAATTAGCTGGAGGCTTGAGACCTGTACTGCATCAGTATCTTTAACTCTTTCACCTGTCGTCCTGTCAACCAGCTTCCTTAACCCTTTCACTCCGTCACGTCTCCATAACACGTAATTGTCTGGACGTTTGGAGTATCATTCTCCTAACCCTTTCACTCCGTCACTTGTCTCTATAACACGTAATTGCCTGGACGCTTGGAGTAGTTACTGCATCAGTCTCCTTAACTCTTTCACTTCCTCACCGTGTCGCCCTAAGGAACGGTGGCTTAGTGGTTAAAAGCACCTGCATAAGACATGAAAAGATGCGTTTGGATTCACGGACTGGACGGAGATTTTTCGTCACCCTCCACCTGGCTTTGACTTGTGTACTAGGTGCCAATCTTTCGGACGGGACCACAAAACCGTGCTCCTGTGTGTACCAGGCGCTTAATTAACACACATTAACAAAGAGGATGTTGGATGGGGTCCAGAGCAACAATACCTCACAAATTTCCAAGCAAGCACTTCCGAGCTCCCGACTCTGCACAGTAGCAAAGCAAAGAGAAGGGGAAGGGCGGTGACTGTCGCTGCGCTGCACGACCCATTCGGGCCCAGTCACCACTTATCTTGTTCAGTGTCGAATACCACGGTGGGGAGATGACAACGCCCCGGACATAACCAGCACATCAAGTGCAGCCTCGCTACCGGACCAAGAGAGAATGAGAGAGCCCTCGTTTTTATTTTACTCAAGGCATTCATTTTTCTATTGGGCAGCCCGCCCAGCAGCCAGCTCGCACAGACTGCCAGCTCTTCTCCCCTTACTAGAATCCTGATATTTAGCAGTTTGAAGCTCCCATATGAAATAAAGCTTCACGTGTTGCGAAAAAAAAAATGGTCGACTGTCAGGACAGTGAAAACATAATTGAAATATTGTCATGTTCATGCACCTTCCACAGAAAGTAGACCTATTAAGTTTAGACACTCTTTGGGTGCGTGTGACCTTGTGCCATTGACGCCGTGACTTCCAAACGTATGTCTTTGTGACTCCTCAGCTGTCTACATCTTTGATCCGAATTTAGTAAAGGCCCGTCTAGAAACAGCTGAGAAAATCTTGCTAACACATATTTTTCATGCGTTCGTGCACGTGCACGCGTACACACACACAAGCATACACACAAACACACATACACTCACACAAACACACACACACACACACACACACACACACACACACACACACACACACCACACACACACACACACACACACAACATATACAGACACACACAAACACACACACACAACACACATACAGACAGACACACACATACAGACACATACACAACACACATACAGACAGACACACACATACAGACACATACACACACACACACACGCATACACACACACACACACACACACACACACACACACACACACACACACACACACACACACTTAGTTCCAGTCGATGGGAAACAGTCTTCGTTTTGGAAAATCGGGATATTGAAAAAAAGGATGACACAACGCTCTGTCAAAGTGCTTTTCTAGAGGAAAACAACCTAAACTTCACGAGGTATATCCGTTGTGACAAACACACACACACACACACACACAAATAAAAAGTACCCATCAGCTTCCACAGATGACTACATGCGTGTTGGCTGGATCTTTTGCTAGAACCGCGAACTCAAGATCTGATATCTCGCTTTCGTTGCCAGACCGCAACATTAAAAGCGGGCGTATCCCCCCCCCCCCCCCATCTTAATGTTTTCCGTCATTCTGGTAGTGTTCCATAGATCCCTTCTCCCCCACCCCCGTCCAACTCCCCTGACTCCTCTATATGATTTTAGGAAGGTTCAGAGAGTCTGCCAGACAATCTCCTACAAATTTGGGTGGAGCGCATGTGGGTTTGTCCGGGTGCGATGAAGCTCTCTTGAACAAACTCCAAACTCCGTACATAGACGGAATAAATATCCATCAGCTTTCATAAGATAAAGGGATTAGAGTGATTAACCTCAATTATTGTCATTAGTTTTCATGGAATGAAAGGATTGAAAGGATTATCCACAATAAATACTATCAGTTTTCATAGGATAAAGGGATTAGAGTGATTAACCACAATAAACAGCATTAGCTTTCACAGGATGAAAGATTAGAAGGATTAATCACAATAAATGCTATCAGTTTTCATGGGATGAGGGATTGAAAGGATTAACCCCAAAAGTATCATTAGCTTTCACATGATGAGTGATTAGAAGGATTAACCACAATAAATATCATCAGTTTTCATAGAATAAAGGGATTATTAGAATGATTAGCAACAACAAATAACATCAGTTTTCATACGATGAGGGACTAGAGCGATTAACCACAGTAAATAGCGTTTAGCTTTCACAGGATGAGTGACAGAAAGGATTAACTACAATAAATATCCACCAGCTTTCATAGGATGAAGGATTAGAAAGATCAACCAAAATAAATATCCATCAGCTTTCACAGGATGAGAATTAGAAAGATTAACCACAGTAGATATTCACCAGCTTTCACGGGATAAGGGATTAGAAGGATTAACCACAATAAATGTCATCAGCTTTCATAGGATGATGGACTGAACAGATTAACCACAATAAACATCCGTTAGCTTTCACAGGATGAGAGATTAGAAAGATTAACCACCTTAAATATTCACCAGCTTTCATGGGATAAGGGATCAGAAGGATTAACCACAATAAATATCAGCTTTCATAGGATGAGGGACTGAACGGATTAACTACAATAAACATCCATTAACTTTCACAGGATGGGAGATTAGAAGGATTGACCACAATAAAATTCATCCGCTTTCAAAGAATGAGGGATTGAACAGATTAACCACAATAAATATGTATCACATTTCACAGGATGAGGGATTAGAGTGATTAACCACGATAGATATCCATCAGCTTTCAAAGGAAGAGGATATGAAAGGATTGACCACAATAAATATCCATCAGCTTTCAAAGGAAGAGGATATGGGAAAGGATTGACCACAATAAATATCCATCAGCTTTCATGGGATGAGGGGTTATAAGGATTAACCACAATAAGTATCTATCAAATTTCACAGGATGAGGGATTAGAGTGATCAACCACAATAAATATGTAT
Organism: Monoplex corrugatus; assembly: GCA_030674185.1. Classification (NCBI taxonomy): domain Eukaryota; kingdom Metazoa; phylum Mollusca; class Gastropoda; order Littorinimorpha; family Ranellidae; genus Monoplex; species Monoplex corrugatus. The sequence continues at coordinate 70,687,537 of CM060309.1, read as the reverse complement.
CAGCTTTCATAGGTGAGGGAATAACAGTATCAAATACAATATTCACACTATGTGTTGAAGATCTGCAGGACTAGGTCGTGCTGACTGAGGTTACAACCTGAGCTCATCGCCATGGACCCATCACTTCATGCAGGACGCATGTCTACGGTTGTCCAGAGCTCCTGTGGGTACGGTGAGGGAGTGAAAGGGTTAAGGAAACTTGAAGGGAGTGAATTGGTTGATTTAAATATTCGTTCAGAGAGACTAATCACTGAGGTTACCAAATGAGGTTCACCAAATGATGTTATCATCATAAGGCTGCTCAAGACATACAGATGTAGGTCTCCATGTGTCTTTCAAGAGTATGTTGGATAGCGTGAAGGAGGAAACGGCTTAAGGAGGTTTGTGGGGATTGAGAGGAATGTCACGGTGTGTGTTACGGGTCCAGATTACCATCGGGTCATCATCAGAGGCAACATCAGTACAAGCGAGACACATAGCTGCGGCTTACCAAGTCCTCTGCGGATAAGGTGAGAAAGTGGAAAGGGTTAAGGAAGCTGGTATGGGGGAGAAAGGGTTAATCTAAATATTCATTCTGTCTATTAAGAGAGACCAGTGCTGAGGTCTCGACCTGAAAACGTAATCAGAGGTTGATCATTTCATGCAAGAAGCACAGATGTATCTCCTGCAAGTATTTGATGAATAAGGCGAAGGGGAAGTGAAAGTTGAAGGAAGCTAGTGGAACATACAAGGGATGTTTATCGTGTGTGTTCAAGCCTAAAACGACGGTTGGGTCGTGATGCGGTCATCATCAAAGAGATCATTAGCAGGACACAGCTGCAGCTGTCCTAGTGTTTTGCAAAAAAGAAAACTGATGGACAGACTGAGGAAGCTGAAGGAAGCTAGTGGAGTTTGAAAGGACAGTATATCTTAAAGACCGAAACGTCCATTCAGCAGTGATAAGTAAAGCTATAACTACAGGTCATTATCAGAGGCAGATCAATTCATGCAGGACACAACTGCAAGTCTACAGTGCAGTGTCTTGCGAGAATCTGATGGAAAGATAAAGAAGAGAAAGTTGAGGGAAGCTATTGGAGTTTGAAAGGACGTTCACAGTGCGTGTTGAAGACCCGACCATAGCTGACACGGTTTCACATCCAACTGAGTCCTTAACTGGTGCACCTACTGTCTCAATCAGGCAGGCGGCGCCATCGAGCTAAGACCTGAACGACCACTGGCTCATAGATGCAGGTCGCTAAGTATCTTGTGGAAATGAGGTCATCATCAGAAACATCATTAATTTATGCAAAACACATAGATGCAGTTCGCTAAGTATCTTGTGGATAGGATGACGGGAGTGAAAGGGTTAAGGAAGCTGTTAAGGAGTGAAAAGGTTCAGTGAAGCTGGCAGGGAGTGGTAAAAGGGTTCAGGAAGCTGGTAAGGGTTAAAACCACAAACGTCCACAGCCTGTGTTGAAGGTCTTAGAGATCAAGTCGTGAACAGTGAGGTCACACACGACCTGAAGTCCTCACTGTGGACATTCAGATCAGTTCATGCAGGACGAACAGCTGCAGCTCTCCAGGTCGCTGACCTCCGTAGTGTCCACCACTCCCACCAGCAACTCCCCGTTGTGGAAGCATCGCGTCAGTGGCACTGTCCGGGTGCGAATCGTCCCTTCCTTACAGCACCGACAGTCCTGCAACACAAATATCATCATCATCATCAAGCTCCTTGCTACATGGCGTTGGCGATCATGGCCTTCCATCTGTTTCTATCCCTTGTCGCCTCAAGCACCTCTTCTATCGTCTCTGTCTTCAGCCACTCTGCAAGTCCGTCCAACATTTTCTCATTGGGTCTACTTGGTGCTCTCTTTCCCTCCAGCTTTCCTGTTGTGACCAGGTGCTGTAATTCCCTTTCCGCATAAAATGGCCTATAAAGGTTGCTTGTCTATTCCTAATCTTCCTTATGAATGATCTTGTGTCTGTTTCCATCAAGACTGTCTCGTTTTTCTTTGCTGTCCATGGAACTCTCAACATTCTTCTTAGAAACCACATCTCCGCTGCCTCGATCTCTTTCTGGTTTTGCTTATTGACTGTCCACGTCTTAAAATCGTATAACATTGTCGGTTCTATATAACATTTAAGACCTCTCTTCCTGATGTTAATTGATAGGCATTTGTTGGTAAGAATGCTTTTCGTCTTCTTGAATGCTGTTTTGGCTTGGCCGGTTCTGCTGGCTATTTCTGATGTGCATCTGCCGTCTGGTGACATGATCGTTCCCAGATATTTAAACTTATCAACCTGTAACACGAATAAGCAATCCAAAATAAGTGTGACTGCCAGCGTTCAAGCAAACAGGAACCAGAAAAAAAACACGAAAAAAGAATCAGAATGCGTATTTAACACAACCAAACAAGACAGGCGTATTTAACACAACCAAACAAGACAGGCGTATTTAATACAACCAGACAAGACAGACGTATTCAGTACAGCCAGACAAGACAGGCGTATTTAGTACAACCAGACAAGACAGGCGTATTTAATACAACCAGACAAGACAGATGTATTCAGTACAGCCAGACAAGACAGGCGTATTTAGTACAACCAGACAAGACAGGCGTATTTAATACAACCAGAGAAGACAGGCGTATTCAATACAACCAGACAAGACAGGCGTATTTAATACAACCAGACAGGACAGGCGTATTTGATACAACAAGACAAGACAGGCGCATTTAATACAACAAGACAAGACAGGCGTATTTAATACAAGACAAAACAGGCGTATTTAATACAACCTGACAAGACAGGTATATTTAATACAACCAGACAAGACAGGCGTATTTGATACAACAAGACAAGACAGGCGCATTTCATACAACCAGACAAGACAGGCGTATTTAATACAACCTGACAAGACAGGCGTATTTAATACAACCTGACAAGACAGGCGTATTTAATACAACAAGACAAGACAGGCGTATTTCATACAACAAGACAAGACAGGCGTATTTCATACAACCAGAAAAGACAGGCGTATTTAATACAACCAGACAAGACAGGCATATTTAATACAACAAGACAAGACAGGCGTATTTAATACAACAAGACAAGACAGGCGTATTTAATACAACCTGACAAGACAGGCTTATTTAATACAACAAGACAAGACAGGCGTATTTCATACAACAAGACAAGACAGGCGTATTTCATACAACCAGAAAAGACAGGCGTATTTAATACAACCTGACAAGACAGGCATATTTAATACAACAAGACAAGACAGGCATATTTAATACAACAAGACAAGACAGGCGTATTTCATACAACCAGACAAGACAGGCATATTTCATACAACCAGACAAGACAGGCATATTTAATACAACCAGACAAGACAGGCATATTTAATACAACCAGACAAGACAGGCATATTTCATACAACAAGACAAGACAGGCGTATTTCATACAACAAGACAAGACAGGCGTATTTCATACAACCAGACAAGACAGGCGTATTTAATACAACCAGACAAGACAGGCGTATTTAATACAACCAGACAATGTATATCAAATACACATTCTGATTCTTTTTTCGTGTGTTTTTCTGGTTACAAATAAGCAAGATAAGTAAGACATTCCAACAGCCGCCCCGGTGTAGTAGTTAGCACAACGAACTACCGATTGGAAGGTTGCTTGCGGGTTCGAATCCCCATCAGTCGTTCCAAAATCATTCTGAGATTTTTTGGCCACAACCGGCTCCTTGCCCAGAATCGAGCATACTATGGGCCAATTGGAAAGAATAGGACCACATAATCAAGTCTTATCCACTCTAGGGATGCGTCATAAAAGGTGTTGCTCAAATCTTCTAACCAGCACCCGCAGGTGTTTGTATCTTTCGGCCCTGGTTGACGCCAGGATTATACGATATAATAGCAAATGCAGAGTAAACCCTGTCACTCAGTTTCAGCCCTTGGTACAACTCCATAGCATCATGATTATCCTCACTGTCACCATCATCGTACCAATGTAAAAAATGTCCCTTTGGGGTTTGGGGGTTAGGCTTTCTCTTTGGTTGGGTTGGTTGCATAAAAAAAAAACGTGTAAACAGGATGGGTCATGTATCCGACATAACGACCCGCATCAGGTGCTGAAGACTAGTATGCATGCCTACTCATCTTTGGATGGACGGGCGAGTTCGTCATTATCAATCGCCAGGGCTTTGTTCCTAACTTACAATCGTCAGGCAGAAGGGAGATTACGTTTATTGATCTGAAGCTATGGCATTCATCATCGTCATCATCATCATCATCATCATCATCATGTCATCATCAATTGCGAAGGCTTTTTTCCTCAATCACAATCTTCAGGCAGAAGGGAGATCACATTTATTAGTCTAAATGGTATAGCCATCATCATCATCATCATCATCTATCATCATCATCATCATCATTCATTCTCATCATCATCGTCGTCGTCATCATCATCATCATCATTAATTGTGTGCCATGCCGCATGGCGTTGGCGATCATTGACCTCCATACGAATCTATCTTTTGTCGCTGCAAGTATATCTCCCACCCTTCCTGTCTTCATCCTCTCCGCCAAACCGTTCAATATTTTCTCCCTGGATCCATCCGTGTTCTTTTTTTGCCTTCACGTTTCTGTTGTGACTAGGTACTCAAAATTTTCTTGCCTCATAAACTGTCCTATAAATGTTGCTTATCTTTTCCTGATCTTCTTCATAAATGTTCTTTGTGTGTTTGCCTTTTTCAAGACTGCCTCGTTTGTTTTCTTCGCTGTCCATAGAACTCTCAATATTCTTCTTAGAAACTACATTTCAGCTGCCTCAATCTTGTTTTGGCTTTGTTGACTGTCCACGCTTCGCATCCGTACAGCATGGCCATCACACTCAAACTCCTGTCAGTACGGGCGGTGTAACACAGCTGTATCGTATACCAGCCTTCCATTGGAATGAATAGCAAAGGACGCGTGATACCCGAGCTCAAATCACGATTAGACCAGGAATTTTCTGTTCCACACCTCCCTTCCCCCGTTCCTTCTCGTCCACAGAGATCTTATGAGGTGGTCTAAGTGGAAGTCTTTAGGATGACACAAGAAAACTGAGGTCTATCTATTGTGCAGCAAGCACTTCGTGTACGTTAAAATCCAACGGAAAAATTGGCGTTGTCCTGGCAAAATGAGAGAAGGGAATAGAAGGGGGGGGGGGACAGACAGACAGAGATAGACAAACAGAGAGAGACAAAGACAGACAACAAACAGAGACAAGAGACAGGCAAACATGGAGAGACAGAGACAGACAGACAGACAGACTAAAAGGGAGAGACACGCCATTATTCATAATATTTATATCTCTGATTGTCCGCTTGTTCAAGACTAAACGAACAACAGGAGAAAGACTGAATATGGGAATCCCCAGTAGAACAGTGAGTGGGATAATGGGCCAGGAAATTCCGTTTGAATGGCAAGAACGACAAATGGACGTAAGTGCCCTTAGGATTTCGTCAACTTTTGTACTGGAGATGAGTGTTTTCTGTTGTTTGATTGACTGATATAACTGAGAGGAGTGTGTTGGTGTGACATGTCTGCTTAACTGTCTGTCTGTATGTCTGTCTGTCTGTCTGTCTGCCTGCCTGCTTGCCTGCCTGCCTGTCTGTCTGCTTGCCTGGCTGCCTGTCTTCCTGCCTGTCTGCTTACCTGCCTGCCTGCCTACCTGCCTGTCTTCCTGCCTGCCTGCTTGCCTGTCTGCCTGCCTGTCTGTCTGCCTGCCTGCTTGCCTGTCTTCCTGCCTGCCTGCTTGCCTGCCTGCTTGTCTGTCTGCCTGCCTGCCTGCCTGCCTGCCTGCCTGCTTGCCTGCCTGCCTGCCTGCCTGCCTGTCTGCTTACCTGCCTGCCTGCCTATCTGCCTGTCTTCCTGCCTGCCTACTTGCCTGCCTGCCTGTCTATCTGCCTGCCTGCCTGCCTGCCTGTCTTCCTGCCTGCCTGCCTGCCTGTCTATCTGCCTGCCTGCCTGCCTGCCTGCCTTCCTGCCTGCCTGCTTGCTTGTTTGTCTGCATGTCTGTCTGCCTGCCTGCCTGCCTGCCTGCCTGCCTGCCTGCCTGCCTGCCTGCCTGCCTGCCTGCCTGTCTTCCTGCCTGCCTGCTTGCCTGCCTGCCTGCCTGTCTTCCTGCCTGCCTGCCTGCCTTGCCTGCCTGCCTGCCTGCTTGTCCTGCCTGCCTGCCTGCCTGCCTGTCTTCCTGCCTGCCTGCCTGCCTGCCTGCCTGTCTTCCGGCCTGCCTGCCTGTCTTCCTGTCTGCTTGCCTGCCTGCCTGCCTGCCTGCCTGCTGCCTGCCTGCTTGCCTGCCTGCCTGCCTGCCTGCCTGCCTGTCTTCCTGCCTGCCTACCTGCCTGTCTTCTGTCTGCCTGCACGCCTGCCTGTCTCTCTGTCTGTCTCTTTCTTTCTGTCTCTCTTTCTGTGCATCTGTGTGTAGTCGTTGTCTATCTGTGTGTTATGAACGAAATATTCTTACAGCAACAAGAAATCACAGGTGAAGATTTTTTGCGCGCGAGCGCACACATACATACACACACACGAACACACACATATGCACACATACACACACACACACGCGCGCGCGCGCGTGCGCACTCAAAGAACCAGCCTTTTCCATGTATGTGTGCCTGCGTGTATATATGTTCTTGTTCATGAGTGTGCGCGCCTACATGTATGTCCGCTTGTGTACATGTATGCTCGAGCGCATGTGTGTGTTTCTCTCTCTCTTCTCTCTCTCTCTCTCTCTCTCTCTCTCTCCTCTCTTCTCTCTTATTTCCCCCTCTTTCTCTTTGTTTCTCTCTCGCTCTTTGTTTCTCTCTCTCTCTCTGTTTCTCTTTCTCTCTATCTCTCTATCTCTCTCTCTTTCTCTCTCCCTCTCGCTCTCTCTATGTTTCTTCCTCTTTGTCTCTCTCTCTCTCTCTCTCTCTCTCTCTCTCTCTCTCTCTTCTCTCTCTCTCTCTCACTCTGTGTGTGTATGTGTGCGAGTGCGCGCGCTTTTGTGTGTATATTGAGACTTAAATTACCAAAGCGAGCGATAAAAACGTTGCCCCTCATTCAGACAAGGTTGATGGGTGTCGAGAAATATTACTGTCATTCTCTTTGCTCGAGGAGCAACCGAAAAAGTTTTTATCACCCTGGGAATACCTAAAACGGAATTATTCTCAAGATGCAAAAAAACGAAGTATGAGAATTCACTTCGAAAATGATTTCATCTGTATGATGTTCAGCTTTGGAAAGAGAGTGTGTGGGTGTTTTCCTTAAGGATTTGAAATGTCACTGTTTTCGAAATACAAAAACATGACATGATAATTCTGTTTTAGATTGTCTCCGACGTGTTCTTTCTTTAAAAAAAAAAAAGAGAAGAAAAAAAAAAGAAAGAAAGGAGTGTGTGGGTGTACATGAGAAATTCATTGAGAACTACTCTGTTCTGTTTTGTCTTTTTGTTATTGCATTTGTTATTGTTGCTTTGAGGGATTTTTATTTATTTCTTTTTTTTTTTAACCTTTCTTTCTTTAGTTTTTTTTTTTTAAACTCATGTTAGGGTTTAAAAAATATGTAGGTCTTTCCATGACCCTGAGGTCGTAGGGAAGTGAGGTGATAGAGACTCAGTTTTATGACGGCCAACAATAAAAGAAGTGGGGATGCTAATTTCGTCTTCCTACCAGCTTTACCTTCTCCAACCTTGAAGAGAGTCAGGTTCTTATCCAGTATCATGTGAATTGAAGGTAGGAGAGAAAAACTTTCTGTCCCTCAAACCAGACTTCAGCTTACGTAGTCTAACTGGGAATACGGCAGCTCCGGAAACCTACAAGTGATAGAGATTGATGACAAAAAAAAATATATTGCCCTTTTGACCAGGCATAGTTGCAGACTGTAAGAAAATGTCTTGTTTTTTGTTTTTTTTGTTTTTGTTTTGATTTTTGTTTCTGTTTTTGTTTGAGTGTGTGTGTGTGTGTGTGTATGTATGTGTGTGTGTGCGCGCGTATATGTATGTGTGTGTTTGTGTGTGTGTGTGTGTGTGTGTGCGTATATGTGTGTGTGTGTGTGTGTGTGTGTGTGTGTGTGTGTGTGTGTGTGTGTGTGTGTGTGTGTGTTGTGTATGTGTGTGTGCGTGTGTGTTGTCTTTGCTTGTTGCGCGCTTTAAAGAATTTCACTTGTTTTGGAGATGTCAGAAATTATGTTATTGTCGAGATGCCGCAAAAAACAAACAAAAAAAAACACAATAAAAGAATTCAGTTTGAAATACGACAGGTGCAATAGTCAAGTGGGTAGGGTATCGGACATTCAATGAAAGGTGTGGTGGTTTTGATCCTGTCCAGGTACATCTGGTAAAGTAGGTAAAGGGATAGGACCATCTGCCTGGAATATACTTGTACTCTCCCTTTGCCCGGTTGTTTTGTGTGTGTGTTGGTGTGCGTGTGTGCGTGTGTGTTTGTTTGTTTGTTTGTTTGTTTGTTTGTTTGTTTGTTTGTTTGT
>CM060309.1:70666533-70674033 GCA_030674185.1 Monoplex corrugatus | reverse complement strand
TTTGAACCATTCTGGTGGTGTCAGCTTAGTGTGTCATAGGTCCCCGTCTTCAATCTCCTCCTTGATTGCTGGGACTTGTACGATTTGAGATAAAAGCACTGCACGGCACCCTCCTTAAAGAACCTCTTCCGAGACGTCCCTCCTGATGCAATTTTCCAGTTTTTACAAGAGATCAACAGATTTCACCCGATACGATTTTAAGGCTGTCTTTCTTTAATTGCATTTTAAACTTGCAAGGTAAGCGATGAGCATAGTTTTTAACTGCTGTCTTTAATCTTAACCGGATTGTCGTTTTTGACGTTGTGTTAGCCCTGATATGGCTGTAGCAGAGTAGTCGGCTGGGCTATAAGCAATATGAACTTGAACTTCAGTTTCAAGACTTTGCAAGTGTATAGCGTTTTGCGCACGTTCAAGGAGTCTGTCCGATAAGTCCAAACATATTTGGATGGAGCACATATGGAATCGTCGGATGAAATGAATCTCTCTTGAACAAACTCCAGAGTCCAGAAACTTCAAAAAAAGCGGAAATTGTAACATCCATATTTTTGAAGGCTCAGAATCCTTTTGTAAAATTTAACCACTTTAATTTTCTATTAGCTGAGAAACCATCCGTTAACGAAAAGCTGTGCCACCACTGTCAGACCGAAAAGGCTTAGAAACCATTATCAAATCAGTAACTAGTATGTTAAGTTCTTCGTGGGACGTGAGTGGCTACAAACTCGCATGGTCCAAGCTTGTTCCTTTCTAAAAGCACTTTCGTGAATAAACAACAAATGGAAAGTTTTGTTTAATAACAATGATGATGATGATGATGCTGATGCTGCCGCTGATGATGATGACGACTACGACGACTGCAATAATAATAACAATAATGATAATGATAACAATAATGATAATAATAATAATAGTTATTTTATTATTATTATTATCATTATTATTATTATTATCATTATTATTATATTACCATTATCATTATTACTATTATTATTATTATTATATTATTACTATTATTATTATTATCATTATTATTATTATTATTATTATTTATCTTATTATTATTATTATTATTATTATTATTATTATTATTATATTATCATCATTATTATTATTATTATTATAATGAAGAGGAGGAGATGACGACGACGACGACGACAACGACGGCGATAATAACAAGAAGAAGAAGAAGAAGAAGATGAACGATGCTGCTGCTGCTGCTGCTGCTGCTGCTGCTGCAGCTGCTGCTGCTGCTGATGATGATGATGATGATGATGATGATGATGATAGTAGTACAGTAGTAGCAGTAGTAGTAGTAATAACGATAATAACAACAATGATACTACTACTACTATTACTGCTAATAGTAGTAGTAGTATCATCATCATCATCATCATCATCATTAGAACAATTCCATTTGTAGAACGTAATTATCAGTGTAACAATTCCATTGGTACAGCGCAATCAATCCAAGTCAAAACATTCTTGTTTCATTTTGCACAGAAAAACAGAGCAAAGCATAAAAACAGAAAGAAAACCAAAAGCCTTATTCTTTTACACTGTTAAAGATGTCAACACTGAAGATGTTCCTGTCGAACAATTTCAAACTGTTGCACCATATTCCTGATTCGTAATGCAAAATAAAATTCCTATATAACAGCCAGTCCCAATGGCCCAGTTCCCATTTGATTTCAGACCCACTCACTGTGCTTTTACATTAATTATTTCCCCCTCCCCCACAACACGCACACGCACAAGCACACACACACACACACACACACACACACACACACACACACACACACACACACACACACACACAGCCTCTGTGTGCATGTGCAAGCATATTGTTTGTTCTAATGTGCAACGAATGTGCTTTCGACGTGGACTGTTATCGGTATGTATCTGAAACTACCACTACTACTAGAAGTAGTAGTAGTAGTGGTGGTAATAGTGGTAGTAGCATTATTATTGTTCTTTTTATAGTAATAGTAGTAGTTGTATTATTATTATTATTATTATATATCATTATATATGATTATTATTAGTCGTAGTAGTATTACTATTATTATCATTATTATTATTATTATTATTATTATGATTATTATTATTATTATTATTATTATTATTGTTGTTGTTGTTCTTGTTGTTGTTGTCGTCGTTGTTGTTGTTGTTCTTGTTGCTGCTATTGTTGTTGTTGCTGCTGTTGTCGTTGTCGTCGTCGTCGTCGTTGTTGTTGTCGTTGTCGTTGTTGTTATCTAGTAATATAGATCTCTCAGAATTTCGACAAGAAGTGAGTTGAATGTGATCGAAAATACAGAATCGTTTGCCTGTTTCCCTATCTATGTCTATGTTCAAAAAGTGTGCTTGCGAGTCCCGTGGCATAACAGATGGGTCATACACAGAGTTGCGATAGCAAATTGCCTGTCTCCTTGTCTATGTCTATGGGAGAAATGTTGTACGCAAACCGTATGGCGTAGCAAGGCCAGCATACCAAGGAGGTTGACACAGAGCCTGTTGCCTGTCTTTCTATCTATGTCTATGGGAGAAACTTGTTCGCAAAACATGTGGCGTAGCAAGACCAGCATACCCCGGAGGTTGACACAGAGCCTGTTGCCTGTCTTTCTGTCTATGTCTATGGGAGAAATGCCTTTCGCAAACAGTGTTGAGAACCAAGGCCAGCATATCATGGAGGTTGACGCAATGTCAGTTACCTGTCTTCCTGTCTATGTCTATGGGAAGAACGTGTACTCGCTAAACCCCATGGAACTGCAAACCTGTCATATCACAGAGCTATTTCTTATCATGTTGTTATAAATCATAGTATGAATATAGCCTACTAGATGACGGACTAGCTGGTAGAGCCATGGATTCAAGATATGATATCTGGAGTTCAAAATCCCAGCCCGCAACATTAAAATCTGGCCTGTTTGCTGCCCATCTTAATGTTTCTATCGTTCTGGTGGTGTCAGCTTAGTGTTTGATAGGTCCCTTCTCCCCTTTTCCCTGTTTCAAGACCTTGCCAGCGCATAGTGATTTGTGCAGGCTCAGGAAATCTGTCAGATAATTGCTGGGAGATTTGGGTAGAGCGCATATGGAGTTGTCCGCGCGCGGTGAATCCCTCTTGAAGTAACTCCAATGTCATAAATCGTTCTTGCACAGCATTATTCTCCAAACGTATTTGGACTCATTGCGCATTGCTCAGGATACATGTCAGATAATTATTGGGAGATTTGGGTGAAGCGCATATGGAGTTGTCCGAGCGCAGTGAATCCCTCTTGACGGGTAACTCCAATAACTGCAATATTATAACTGGTTCTTGTATAGTGTTATTGTCTACAGTTATTTTGACTCACCGCGTATTTACAGGTCATCAGACATTTTCGGTGTAAGCTGAAGAACTTCTTAACCTGCTGGGCGAGCTGACCACATTCCATTGTATTGTTGCACTGTCTGTATCTTTGGTGGGCGTGCACGCTGGGTGTTTTCGTCATGTGTCCCTAAGTCTCCGGACACTGACATAACTTTACAGGAGTTTCAACGAGCATGTTTGATATTCTGCACATGTCTACAGACACGAAGGGAGGTTAGACATTGGTAGGAGTGCACACATACTGACCTGGGAGATGGGGAAAAAATATCGATCCTTTATTCACCAGGCGGAGATATTGAATCGAATCGAACCCATGATCTTCCTATTGGAAGTCCCACGTTTGTCCGCCTGATTTCTACCGACAAAGTCTTACACACTTTCTGTTAGGACTGATGATTGGATACAGGTATTAAGTGCATTTTTGGCTCAACAGAAAAAAGATCTGCGAAAGAAATTTTAGGTAATTCAGGCACGTTAACATACATATTTTTGGTGTCCTTAGTCATGTTTAAATTTGTATTCAGGTATGTTTTTTGTTTGTTTGTTTGTTTGTTGCTGTTGGGTTTGTTTGTTTGTTTGTTTGTTTGTTTGTTTGTTTGTTTGTTTGTTTGTTTGTTTTGTAAATCCCTTGTGTGATGGATTGGATGGAGTGGTCAATACCACGGGCATCTCCTTAGATTATGTGCGCGAATGCATTCATATGTATATCTAATTTTCTTTTCTTTTCTTGTTGTTTTTGTCGTCGTCATCGTCGTCGTCGTCGTCGTCGTCGTTGTTGTTGTTGTTGTTGTTGTTGTTTTTGTTGTTGTTGTTAAGAAGAAGAAGAAGAATTGTGATATGTTTCGAAACTGTTATAGCCTTGATATTGTTCCGCGCAGTCGACTGGGCTTTGAACAAAATAGCAGTCACAATAACCCAGGAAAGGTGCCTGTCTCTCTATCTATATCTATGGAAGAAAACAGTCTGCGGCACAAAATCAATAGTCCCCCTGGAGGCCGGGGGCTGGCCCAGGAATGAAGCTGTAGATAACCGTCGCGTTAACTCACCACCCGGCATTTTGACATCGCGGCAGCAGGCGGGGAAGACACCGCCACAAGCCTCCCACGAATATTTTGACCCCAGACACTTTTAAAATTATTTTTCACTTCGGTTCAGTTTATTTTGCAGAAGCCACTTTCTCATGTCCTTTAGCTGTGACGAAAATTGTCTTATAATCTAATGGGGAATGAGGTGGAAGAGAAAGCATTTCGCTCACGTCAGATTTTTGGAGATGGTAGTTTGTTCAAACGGATTCGTCATTCTCGCACGATTCCAAATGCGTTCCACCCGGATCTGCCAGCAATTGTCTGGCAGTTTCCCTGAAGCTTCGCAAATCCCTGTGCTCTAGCAAGGTGGGCGGGAAAGGGAAGGGTGGAGAAAGGGACATACGTGACGTTAAGCTGACACATTAGGGTTTTTTTATTATTATTCTTTGATTTCTTTCTTTCGTTATTTTCTTTCTCTTCTTTCCTTTTTTTTTTTTTTTCTTTTCTTTCTTTTCTTTTCTTTTCTTTTTTTTTTTCTTTTCTTTTTTTCTTTTCTTTCTATTCTTTCTTTTCTTTCTTTCTGTCTTTCTTTCTTTCCTTCTTTGTTCGTTTGTTTGTTCGTTAAGTGCAACTTCCTTCACATGACAAGGTCAAGCGTACTTCATTCAAACTGTGTGTACACATCAAGTGCTAGCTTCCAGGAACAGAACGCTTTGTCAGAAAGGCAGCTAACAGCATCCCAAAGATGCTTCTGTATGGAAAGCTGGAGCGAAGACATCGTGACCAGGGTAGATAACTGAGGCGATGCAAGGCTCCTCTGAAGACGACCTCATCAGCTGCGACGTCAGCACTTCCAGCTCGGCTGGGATAGCTCATAGAGCTATGGACTCAAGATCTGACATCCTGAGTTTAATCCCAGCCCGCAACATTAAAATCTGGCCTGTTTACTGCCCATCTTGATGTTTCCATCATTCTGGTGGTGTCGGCGTAGTGATTGATAGGTCCCTTTTCTCCCTTTTTCCCGTTTCAATACCTTGCTAGCGCATAAGGTTTTGTGAAGGCTCAGGACATCCGTCAGATAAATGCTGGCAGATTGGGGTGGAGCGCATAAGGAGTTGTCCGAGCGCGGAGAATTCCTTTCTTGAAATAATTCCAATAACTCCAGCTCGGAAAGACATGGTCCGCATCAGAGCATACGGCGATAGCAGCGCACGCAGGGCATAATCACGTTTCAACTGTGTTAAAGTCTGCTGCTGTTCAATAGAAGAGTGACCTGAAAAGGAAAACCCAGGGTCTCAGGACTACCTCCCAGTTAGTGCCTGCGGAAAGATATGTGCCTCCAGGGTTGGTCTTCTATCCCACTTGAAGACCCCACCACCAGGCACTGAAGTTTTTATGCTTATTCATCCGTCGGATTGACTGGAAACTTCGTCCATCTAAATGTTTTCTGGGAGTTGGACCATTCCATTTAAAAAAAACAGTTTTTGTTGAAAGAAAGAAAGACAAATTCCATATGTATATCAGCACGTGTATGTATGTTAGTATATCTGTCGGTCTATGTCTGTGTCTGTGTGTACGTGCAACAGATCACTTACCCTCCTGAATCCTCGCGCGTGACGGACACTGGGGATGACCTTGGAATCGCATTGACCTTCACACTTGTGAAGGTCGACCTCAGCGGAGCAGGAGGCCTGCACTTGACGGTTCAAATGCAGCACAGTGGTCTCCTTGATAATGTTCTCACGCACCGGGATCAGCTGACAGTTATCGTTGCCTTGAGCGACGGCGGAGTGCAAGGTCAGGGTGAAGGTCAAAGTCAAGGTCAAGGTCATCACCATGGTGACGGTGCTGGAGTGGGAATAGGACGCTGACCCACCCTGTCTGGATTGTAGTTCCGTCACCGTGTCACGTCCCATCCCTGAAGGAAAAATAAAAAAGATAGAAAAACAGAGAAATTATGATGAAGAAGACAGCAACTAGGAGAAAGACGACGACGACGATGATGATGATTATGGGTATTGGTAGTGATTGAAGTGGTGCTGCGGGTGGTCGTGGTAGTGGTTAGTAGTAACGACGATGATGACGTTTATGATCGATGTTGACGGAAGAGGAGGAGGACGACGACGACGATGGTGAAAGCGATAATGATGATGGTGATGATGGTGATGATGGCGACTATAGTGATTGTCATGGTGATCTTGTTAATGTTTATGGCTGTTTTGGTTGGTATTGGTTATGATGATGGTGAAGGTGGTGTTGACTGATGGTGGTGGTAGTCCGCGGTTGTACTGGTGGTAACACCGAAGACGACGATGATGACGATGACAATGATAATGACGGTGACGACAAGAAGAGGATAATGATCATGATAATACTAAATCTGTTCTTGAGCTTTTTTTTTAATTGATGATTTTGTAATCGTGATTATAAGAATAGTCATCCTTCTCTGTCACTTTCTTTATGACAATAGTCATACGTTTGTGACATTCCTGAAAGTTAAGTGCAGCAATAAAGTAATCACCAGTGTATTTCAGTAGCTTTCTGAAATCCCTTTGGCGTCATGCTCTTACCTATAACTTGTCGATACCCAGCCAGATCAGCGTCTGATGTTTTAAGAAAGTCGATGGAGGATTGAAGAAGATCTCTCACTAACGCCTACTGCCAAAGGGCAGTCTGTCTGTCTGTCTGTCTGTCTGTCTGTCTGTCTGTCTGTCTTTTTTGTCTTTTTTTTACTTTCTTTCTTTCTTTTCTCCCTTTCTCTCTCTGTCTCTCTCTGTCTCTCTGTCTCTCTCTCTGTCTCTCTCTCTTTGTCTCTCTCTTTCTCTCTGTCTCTGTCTGTCTCTCTCTCTCTCTCTCTCTCTCTCTGTCTGTCTGTCTCCCTCTATCTATCTCTCTCTCTCTCTTCCTTTCTCTCTCTCTCTCTCTCTCTCTCTCTCTGCCCCCCTCTCTCTCTCTCTCTCTCTCTCTTTCTCTCTCTGTGTCTTTCTTTCTTTCTTTCTTTCTTTTTTAAATGTTTATTTTTCTTTCAGATACATATCCTTACGTTGTCTTGCTGACGCTGTTCGAGCGTTATTTTTCTGTGCAGACTGCATACTTCATCTTCGGTGA
>CM060309.1:70649033-70661533 GCA_030674185.1 Monoplex corrugatus | reverse complement strand
TTGAAAGGCAAGAAGTTAGTCAGTCGTACACTGGTCTTCATTGACAGTAAGAACAGATTAGCTCTTGTGTTCCACAGTTCAAAGTATTCAATCCAGATTACATCATGACCATTCAAAACTTCCAATAAACAGACTGATTTATCAATAAAAAATCAAGAAAACGTTAGTGAAATATGTTGAAATTTTCAGGATTCCATTTAACAAATATCAGCCATGTCTAATCATACATAAATATTACATACTCTTTCTGGGTTGAACTGACATCTTTTTATCATTGCAATGTTTAGGGAATTCAGACAACCACACCTCAGTAAATCCCTCCCCCATTACACCTCACCATCCCAGCACACCATCATCATTCACAACCCTTCCATAGACTAGACCCTTGATCCAAAATTGATACATTTCTATCCATAAACATCTTAGACAGGCACAAACATGCTCATACACACAAAATAACACAAACAAGCAGACTCTTCTCGGTGACAGGTAATCTTCTGTTTTAAAGAGGAAAGTGAAAATAGATGTCTGGCCTTTTTTTCACCCCCGTGGGGATGCCAGGGGGCTCTTTCAGTATAAACAGTATCCCTACCCTCTAGAAGTTCTGTGCTGGAAATTTCGTCTTTTCTGTCATTCTGTTTCTTTCTTCCTCCTTTGATTTCTAGCATTTCTTCCTATCGTTTTCTGCCTAGCTGGTCCATTCACCTGTATGTGTTCGATAAAGTCTTACGTACTTTCTCTTAGGATTAATAATTGGGTACATATATAAAGTGCATTTTTTGGTTCTAGGGAAGTGAGATGTGCGGAAGCGATTTTAGGTAATTTATGCCCGTTTTTATAAATGTTTTAGTGTCCTTATTTATGTTTAAATTTGTAGTCAGGTGTGTTTTTTAAATCCCGTGTGTGATAAATTGGACGGTGTGGTCAACGCCAGGGGCATCTCTTTAGATTATGTGCACGAATGCATTGATATGCATACTTAATTTTCTTTTCATTTTTTTCCCTGTTGAACTATTGTTTATGTTTTGAAAAGGTTATAGCCCTGATATGGCTCTATGCAGTCGGCTGGGCTTTAAATAAAAAAAAATAACAATAACGAACCCTTTTTTTCATAACAGGGGAACAAAGTTGCTGGTGTGCTGCGTCGTTAACGGATTCTCATCGCAAACAGGTAACAATCCGATAAACGCGCACAGAAATAATGAGTGATCCCACGGCGTGAAGCGAGGTGTTACGTCATGTATCGTCTGTGGCCCTTAAAGGGGCGGAGCTTAGCGCCTCGCGGTGCCTCGTGTGCAGAAGTCGCCTCCCGATAAAACTAGGGAGTACTAATTTTATGTTGGAATCCTCGATTAAGCCTGTATTTTATACACTTTTATCTCTTTGTGCCCCTTTTGCCACGTTTACAACAATTTTGATGTAGAAAAAGACGTGCCACTAACTTCTGAAATAATTGCTAATTGATCTGACGTCAGATTTGCGCAGTTAAACGTTTTGTTTCCGTTATGAATGTGGTTTCCATTAATGACACAACACTGGTGTAATGCCAAGCAACAGCCCCCCCCACCCCAAAAAAAAAAAAAAAACGTGTGATTTTGATATTTTTAGGTGAATTTGAGGTTTCTTTTTTTGTTATATTTAGTAAGGCTATGCTTATCATATCGTTAGAATTCTAAGTAAAATTTGGTCAGGAAATATGTTAAAATCCTCTTCATTTTCAGTTTCAGTTTCAGTTTCAGTTTCTCAAGACGACGTCTCCGTGCTCGGAACGAATTCCAAATGCACTAACGTCACAGGTGCCATGTGTATGGTGATCATGGCACAAGCCTTAAGCCTGTACATAAACCCGTGAGTTAGCCAGGTCCTGAGGCCTACATAGACTATGTTTTACCTAGTCTATATTTCATACTGGTATTTTATCAGCCTACGACTGGAATATTCTTGGTTACACGTAATGACATGTGTAATCCTCTTCAAAACAAATCAGATTATTGTGCAAAAATTAGAGTTTCGCACAGCACAGCCTTGACAGTAATAAAATGCACAGGACCTTTGGTACATCACACCTCAGTGTAAAACTACTGCATCTGCAAGTTCTGAAAGTTTGAGAAAGTTTTAACGATGATTGCTAAGGAAACAATGGTAAAACTTAGCGTCTATTTTTAACAGCAATGTTCTTAAAATGGCCACTTTTTCGCCTATTCTGTTTGAATAGCAGTAACTCAAGCACTATTTATTCTAAAGATTTGATCTGAGCATTTTTGGAAAGAATGTTTCTTCTTCTTATCAGTGATATGAATATGTTTATCCCCACAAAAATCGATGTCGGCCTTTCGTGAGAGCGGGGCAGCACACCTGAAAAGAGGTTCCCCACTTTCTTTTCAGTGTGGGTGTGGGTGTGCTGTCAGCAGAACAATAGAGGAAGCTAGAGACTGAGGAAGACAAAGAACTACATATGTCTCAAGTCTACATGCAGCAACAAACAGCGATTCCAGTAACAACGCCTTTGTCAGGAGAACGGAGGACAGAAGTGACTGGCGGGGCATGACCGGACGTCACGCATAAGAAGAAGAGAGTGGGTGTGCACAAAGGTCATCACGTCACGCATAAGAAGAAGAGAGTGGGTGTGTACAAAGGTCATCACGTCACGCATAAGAAGAAGAGAGTGGGTGTGCACAAAGGTCATCACGTCACGCATAAGAAGAAGAGAGTGGGTGTGTACAAAGGTCATCACGTCACGCATAAGAAGAAGAGAGTGGGTGTGCACAAAGGTCATCACGTCACGCATAAGAAGAAGAGAGTGGGTGTGCACAAAGGTCATCAGGTCACGCATAAGAAGAAGAGAGTGGGTGTGCACAAAGGTCATCACGTCACGCATAAGAAGAAGAGAGTGGGTGTGCACAAAGGTCATCACGTCACGCATAAGAAGAAGAGAGTGGGTGTGCACAAAGGTCATCACGTCACGCATAAGAAGAAGAGAGTGGGTGTGCACAAAGGTCGTCACGTCACGCATAAGAAGAAGAGAGTGGGTGTGCACAAAGGTCGTCACGTCACGCATAAGAAGAAGAGAGTGGGTGTGCACAAAGGTCATCACGTCACGCATAAGAAGAAGAGAGTGGGTGTGCACAAAGGTCGTCAAGAAACGAAATGCTGGAAGGTCAGCGAGTCATGGTATAAGACTTTGGAGTTTGCATGAGAAGGATTCGTCACACTTAGACAATTCCATATGCATCTCACCTTCAAAAGTATTTGTCATACTCCTCAAGCCCGCAAACAAACAACATGCCCTGCCAAGTTCTTGAAAAGGGAAGGTGGGGAGAGGGACCCATGAAACACTAAGCTGACACAGTCAGAATGATGACAACATTAAGATGGACAACAAACAGACCAGTGTTCAATGATGTGTGCTGAAGAGAATGAATTCAAGAGAAAGGTGGCTGAATGGTTCAGTCGTTCGCCTGCCAGGGGACTAAACTCGAGGTTCGTTTCCCGTTAAGGCCTCAACTTTTCTCCTGGGTTTAACCCGCAAATCAAACTGAACGTCTCGTCCTATGGAAGAGGACGAAAAACGAGTCAGGCGTGTGTACCTTCTGGCTGCGCACGCTAGAAGATCCCACAGCAGCTGAAAATAATCGTGAACAACATTGGCATAAAATATTGGAGGTTCATTTTCCCAAGTCTCTCCCCTCGAGGGCCAATTAACCTTTAGCATTTCTGAAGTCTTGGTCAAAAGTTTAAAATGGGTTGCGCTGCACAATGGCGATGTGCTCTCAACGGGAGAGCAGCCCAAGTTTCAATGGTATAATCCATTGTGGAAAAAAATGAGTAGAAATGATAAGAGATATAAGATATGGAGTCCTTGGCTCTATATCGCAGTATGACAGGAATCAATACCATCTTTCACAGAGAAAATCTTAAAAGGATACTGTATCATACGATCTTGAAGAGAGGGACTTGAACCCCCATCCCTTTTTTTCCTGTATGGGTGGTAAGTGTTTGCTTTAAAGTCAGTAAGACGCGGTGTGGGTGTCTTGTGAAAGAGACGGTGATTGATCCCGAAACCAATGGGGAGCAGGGCACCGACACCCCTGCCTCATTTGCACAGGAAGCGGAAATAGGGAGAGACAGAGTGAGTGGAAGATTCAGAGGATGGTGTGTGTGTGTGTTTTGGTGAAACGTAATACTGGAGTGGGCGGACCTGTGTGTCACAGGGACAGATCCTCCTCTTCTAGTTCTAACACCCCACCCTCACCCCCACCCCCCACCCCACCCCCCTGTTTCCCTTTTCACCCAGACACCCACCCACATGGCAAGGGAGGCAACAACAGCAACGCGCTGATCTGTTGACAGTCAGAGTGAAAGTTTGTTTCCAGTGCAAAACGTGCCTGTCTTGCTCTGTCCGAGCACAACAATTAAACCCATAAGCTTGGTAAGTCCTGAAGATCTTGCCAACGCATAAGGACTTATGTGCAGTCTTAAAGCCTATGCCATGATCATTTTTGGGCCTTCTCCATCACATGGTATTAGTGACGTCAGACCATACGGAATGCATTCTGAGCGTGGAGACGTTATTTTGAGAAACTGAAACTGAAACTAAACCAGTCGCCGTGGTGTGGTGGTTAACGCAACGGATTACTGAACGGAGGGTTGTGGGTTCGAATCCCCATCAGTCCCTTCAATAATCAGTATGGGATTTTTCGGCTCCAACCGGCTCCTACTCAGAGTTGGGCATGCAATGGGCCCATTCGGAAGACTGGGACCACACAGTCGAGTCTCATCCACTTCACGGATGCGTCATTGGGGGTGTTGCCCAAATCTTCTGACCAGCACTGCAGGTGTCTGTATCTGTCGGGCCTGGTTGACGCCAGGATATATTATGATAGTAAGCGTAGAGTACAGCCCTGTCAATCCTAGATGGAACTCCATAGCATTGTTATTATCATCCTCATCAACATTATTATCATTGCATTGTAAAAATGTGTGCCAGCTTATGTGGACATTAAGGTGGCGCAGAAACTGGGACAAAATTTTAAAAAAAAGAAACTGAAACTAAACTACTAAGCAAACAGTTCACGTCAAGCGCCCTATTTGCACTTATATAAAAAAGTTGTGAAAGACTGTGAAGGGGGGAGGGTGGGGGGAGGGCCTTTGTCCTGTCAATACAGAAATGTAGTATAATCAGTCGGATACACGCATAATACAGCATAAACATATTTCGTCGAAAATAACGACAGATCACAAACATGAAGTGAGAAATAGGTCGTGGTGATACAGGTCTACAAAACGATTATATGTAAGTTAATTGTTTACATCACTTGGTGTATAGTGTTTCAGACACATCGAAGCAAACGCACGCATACACACTCATACTCGCTCACTCAATCACACACACACACACACACACACACACACACACACACACCGCACACACACATAAACACACACACACGCGCCCGCACGCGCGCGCGCGCGCACACACACACACACAAATACACACGCGCGCGCACACACACACACACACACACACACACACACACACACACACACACACACACACACACACATGAAAATACGTAAGTTACAAGTCATGACTTGATAGATATAGTCTGCCAGACACTCACATGAAAGCAAACACACACACACACACACACACACACACACACACACATATATATATATATATATATATATATATATATATATATATACACAAACACACACACACACTTACACACATACACACACAGACACAAAGATACATATACACGCGCGCACATGCACACAGGCACACAAAGGTGGGATGGGGTGGTGTTACTGGGTCCATATAATAATGCAACATCAACAGTGAAGAATAATACCTTTAGTGCAAAAAGTGCATAAGGAAAAGAATTGTACAGAATTAAATTCGTGTGATAAACACAAGTGTTTCGTGTTCAGACACAAACACACACACACGGTGAAACTTTTAGCTCAGCCAGTTGACAGGTCCTCATTTGTTCTATTCGCCAGAAACTTCAGGAAGACTTGGACAACAGAAGGTCCTCAGAGGAGAAGCCCCCCACCCCCACCCCCACCCCTCCTCCAGCAAGTGTTTCGAAATAAACTCCATACACTCTAAGGGGACTGGGTCGCATCCAGGTCATGATTCCAAATGCCCTTCTGCTATTGAGTTGATACAACTTTAATACCAGTTGGGGGGGTTTTCAGATCACAACGGCGAACATCGTCTAAACTTGTCAAAAGCTTGTCAAAAGCTCTGTGGAAAATTCAGGGGTGGGACTGTGTTTGTGTTGTTAACAAATCTGAAGCATGGCGTAGGTGGTACTTGTATGTCATGGTAACCACCCTTTCTACCATCCAACCACCCACCACCACCATGACCCAACTTCCTCTTTCTCCTTCCTCTCTCCCTCCCTCCTCCCTCCCTCCCTCCCTCCCTCCCACCCACACACACAGCAAGAGACGCTATTAATCTTGCCCTCCCGCTGAACCCCCCCACGGTCTGAAAGGGTGTTTGTTTGCAATGCATAGTAATTCTTGCTTTGGTGTACTATAGCGAACCTTCCCCCCTCCTCCCCCCCCCCCCCCCCCCCCCCCCGCCTGCAGTCTAGTTGGTTCTTTTGATAGATCCGTGGACTCAAGATTCGATGTCTCGAGTTCAATACCATTCTACAACATTAAAAACTGGTCTGCTCGCTGTCCATCTTAACCCTTTGCCTCCTTCACCCTATCACAGTATTGGGCCATACCACATCGTACTTTGATTCCATGGATACCTGATGGATAGAAAGATAGACTGTCCATAAACTTTTGTGGAGCAGAAAAAAATTGCGAAACTGTGGATACCTTCTTATCTTAATCTAAAGAAAAAAGTCTTGCCGCCGTGATCAGTAGCAGCTGCACGTGAAATGTGGAATAAATTTACTGGTTACAGCCAAGAAATCATTCCTCAGAACTGTTGACGCTTTTGGATCGGAAGGGGGAGGGGGGGGGGAGGGGAGTCATCATGGTCGGAAACAATGGGACTTTCTCAATATTATTGAATATTATGGAAATATGGATGGTTTGACTGACTACTTGAAAAAAACCTTATCGAAACGTGTTTGAAACAGCCACGAAATTTGATGACAATCTAAAAAGAAAAAGCATATTGGTACTCTTCGTTTGAGTGACTGTTACTGAAAACTGAATGATGTCTATCCGATATGAAAAATGCACAGCACTTTACAGTCAAGACGTTTGTCC
This sequence comes from Monoplex corrugatus, assembly GCA_030674185.1. Taxonomy (NCBI): domain Eukaryota; kingdom Metazoa; phylum Mollusca; class Gastropoda; order Littorinimorpha; family Ranellidae; genus Monoplex; species Monoplex corrugatus. The sequence continues at coordinate 70,654,288 of CM060309.1, read as the reverse complement.
CTAGCCCAGTTAAAATTCACCCATAACAGCTGAAAAAAAAACACCCTTGCTAGTCCATTTTCTTCCTAGACTTAAAACACACTACACTCAATACAGGACACATAAGCCTCCTGTGTTCGATATGAAATGCTCTTACTATAAAGAGCAAAACTGGAGATTATACAGATTCCTTTGGATCAGGAGGAAAGACGCCCAGTCCCTTTTGATGTTGAGTGCTTTAAGGCCAGCAAATCATGGCTTAGTGTCTTGTGTGAGAGATGAGTTTTAATCCTGAGATCACGGAGCGGTCATCAAGGATTCAAGAGTATAGGCGTGTTTACAGAAACAGAAAAATAATACAAGCGTAGATGGCACTGTGTATCACTGTGATCTTCCCTTTACTTCTCACCACCACCGCCACCACTACTCCACCACATACCAGCTTCTTCTTCCGCTACCTCCCACACACACACGGCTATCTGCAAGCAAGGACTTCTTTGACATAAGCACACCTTTCATATCATTCCTACTGTAGGAGATGGGGATTCTTAGTATGGTTCAGTTTTACTACTTTGTTGAAAAAGAAATGACATTCAGAATGGCAGGAAATGTCAACGGGATGCTTTCAAGAACAAGTGAAAACGTGACATTCTCATGTATATATTTTCATGACTAAACAAGTCTTCGAACTAATGGCTGTTGAACAGACATTCTCTCTCTCTCTCTCTCTGTCTCTCTCTCTTTCTCTCTCTCTATGTCTCTCTCTCTCTCTCTCTGTCTCTCTCTCTCTATGTCTCTCTCTCTCTCTCTCTGTCTCTCTCTCTGTCTCTATCTCTCTTCTGTCTCTCTCTTTGTCTCTCTCTCTCTCTCTCTGTTCCTCTCTCTGTTTGTCTCTCCCTCTCTCTTTCTGTCTCTCTCTGTCTCTGTCTCTGTCTGTCTCTGTCTCTCTCTCTTTCTGTCTCTCTCTCTTTCTCCCTCTCTCCCTCTCTCTCTGTGCCTCTCTCCCTCTCTCTCTCTCTCTTTTTCTCTGTCCCCTCTCTCTCTCTCTGTCTCTCTCTCTCTGTCTCTCTCTGTCTCTCTCTGTCTCTCTCTGTCTCTCTCTGTCTCTCTCTGTCTCTCTCTCTGTCTCTGTCTCTCTCTCTCTCTGTCTCTCTCTGTCTCTATCTCTGTCTCTCTTTGTCTGTGTCTGTCTTCTGTCTCTCTCTCTCTCTCTCTCTCTCGATTAAACGCTAAAAGCAACAAAGCAGCTTGTTAGGCCAGAAACCTGAAATTCTGTGGGAGTCTGGTCTCCATTACACAAAACGGCAGCTCAACCGGAAAGAACAGACGAGTGGCCATGTGCTGAGCAATAGACACTCGTTAGATTACCAGGTGCAACAAGGTGAACAAACCTATAGAACCTGACGAGGGAACAAAGAGCAAGACTGCAGTGACAGCTTGATGACTTTCTCGGTTGTTCTTAAGAATTTATGTCCTCACATTTTTGAAAGGCTCAGTTGTTCGAATACATTTATGTCCATGCGTTTTGTCGTAAGGTGAAAAGCGTATCTCCAGTTCTAGGTTATAACCATCAGCTATTTTATATCTAATGAAAAAATCATAATTTCCAGGTTTTCATCTAATTTTTTTTCTGAGGTAAAAAGCTTGATCTCCATAGACAAATTTTATTCTTCAACTATTTTCTATTCAATTTGAAAAAATTTTTATCTCCAGATCCAAGTTTTATTCTTCAATTTTTTTTCCATTCAATGTGAAAAGTTAAAGTTGATCTCCAAATCCAAGTTTAAACCTTCAAGTATTTTCTGTCTAAAGTGTCGACCTTCCATTGGATAAATGGGATAAATTGAACTATTTAGGCTCAGTTAAAAATTCATGATAACACCTGTATTACAGACATCAAGATGGGAATGGAAATGGCAGAAAGGAAAGCGATCCAGCCCGGCATCATTAGGGCGGACAGAGGCATAGCAGCAGCCCTTAAAATCAGAACTCTAAACTGTCCTTGATCTGGCCAGTGATGCTGTATGGCTGTAAGGCCTGGACATGCAGGGAAACAGATGAAAGTAAGATCAATGCAGCAGAGATGTGGTTTTACAGCTGGCTTCGTAGAATCAAATGGACCGATTAGAGAACAAATGAGAGCATTCTGAACGAACTCACAGTCCGACGTCAACTGCTGGCGGATATCAACAGAAGGAAAATAAAATACGTCAACCATGCGACTCACAATGCCATCACAGCCTTAATGACAACGGTTTTTCAAAGAAAGTTTGAAGCCAAGAGAAATCTGGGCGGACCACACACCTGCTGTATGGGCAACGTCACTAACATCAGTGGAGTGAGGGTCTGCGAGGCAGTACAGAGAAGTCATGGCCGGGTGAATAGAGGAGTGTTGTGACATATGCTGCAGGAGGTGGCTACTATCGAACAGTGAAAGATGACAAGTGACAATTTGATCCCCACGTTTTGCCTTCAGCTATTTTCAATCTAAGGTGAAAAATGTGATCTTCAGATCCAGATTTTAACCTTAAATAATTTTCGATCTCACACGAAAAGATTTATCTCCACGTTATAACCTTCAACTACTTTTTATCTAATGTGTAAAAGCTTTATCAAAATATTTAGGTTTCAATCTTCAACTGTTTTGTATTATCAGTGAAAAGTTTGATCTCCAGTTGTAAGTTTTAAACCTCAATTATTTTCTATTCCTATTATCTATCTTGCGCTTCCCCCTCCCACCCCCACCCCTTAGATTTAATACAGTCTTTTTAATGTCCCTAGAATAAATAAAGCAGACAATCAGGCCATCATTATTGATATTTTTTCTGATTTGTCTGCAGGCTCGCTGCCTCTGTCGATTGAGCCATGGACTAAAGATCTGAAGTCTCGGGTTCAATCCCCACCACCATTACAAAAACAGATTTTTCAGCAGCCTGTTCAGTCCTCCAGTAATTATCGTGGCATAATCGAGTTTCATACAAGCAGGTCTTGTTCTTGTTTTTGTCTGGCCATGAACATTTAGAGGCCATTTTATGAGGAAAGCGGAATTAGAGCACCTGGTCACAACAGGAAAGCTGGAGGGAAAGAAAGCACCAGGTAGATCCAGGGAGAAAATATTGGACCGACTTACAGGGTGGCTGAGGACAGAGAGGATGGAAGGTGTGCTTGCGGCAACAAGGAATATATGCATATCGAGGGCCATGATCGCTAACGCCATGCGGTATGGCACTTGATGATGATGATGTCTTGTTCACCTACCCACCCTTTACCTATTTCAGAACTAAACGGGCAAAAGGAGGTTTTGCACAGACTCAAGAAGTCTGTCAGATAATTACTGGCAGATTTGGGTAAAGCGCATATAGATATGTCCGACTCCGACGAATTCCCTTCTGGATAAACTCCAAACTCTTAACTTTTGTTTGTTTTCTCGTAATGAAAGAAAGTAAGACAGATACTTTGACGTGGACAGTGATAGATGCAGCCTGTCCTTGCAAACGCTGCAGATGTTATTCTGTTCTTGCGTGTGCGCGTGCGCATGTGTGTGTGTGTGCAAGCGTGCGTGTGTGCATGTGTGTGTGTGTAAGTGTGTGTGTGTGTTTGTGTGTGTGTGTGTGTGTGTGTGTGTGTGTAAGTGTGTGTGTATGTGTGTGTATGTGTGTGCGTATGTTTGTGTGTGTGTGTATAAGTGTGTGTGCGTGTGTGTATGTATGTGTGTATGTGTGTGTATGCGTGTGTGTGTATGTGTGTGTGCGTGTGTGTATGTGTGCGTAAGTGTTTGTGTATGTGTGTGTGTGTGTACGTGTGTGTGTGTGTGTGTGTGTGCGTGTGTGTGTGTGTATGTGTATGTGTGTATGTGCTTATGTATGTGTGTGTGTGTCTTTGTATGTATTTGTGTGGTGTTTGTGTGTGTGCGTGTGTCTACTTATGTTGTTTTTTTTTTAGGTGGATGTGGTACGTAAAGGTGTATGTGTGTGGTGTGTTTGAGCTTGAATACTGTGTTCATTTATATGAATTTTTGCTTGCAAGGAAATATTCTTGTGTGTGTGCGCGCCTGCGAGCGTGCGCGCGCCTCTGAGTGTGTGTGTGTGTGTGTGTGTGTGTGTGTGTGTGTGTGTGTGTGTGTGTGTGTGTGTGTGTGTGGTGTGTGTGTGTGTGTGTGTGTGTGTGTGTGTGTGTGTGTGTGTGTGGGTGTGTGTGTGTGTGTATGTGTGTGTGTGTGTGTGTGTGTGTGTGTGTGTGTGTGACACTTCTTCTTCTTTTTCTACTTCTTCTTCTTCTTCTAGTTCTTCTCTCTTCTTCTTCTTCTTTCTTTCTTTCTTTCTTTCTTTTTTTCTTTTCTACTTCTTCTTCTTCTTCTACTTCTTCTTCTTCTTCTCTTCTTCTTCTTCTTCTTCTTCTTCTTCTCTTCTTCTTCTTCTTCTTCTTCTTCTTCCTTCTTCTTCTTCTTCTTCTTCTTCTTCTTCTTCTTCTTCTTCTTCTTCTTCTCTTCGTCTTCTTCTTCTTCTTCTTCTTCTACTTCTTCTTCTTCTTATTGATCATCTTCTTCTTCTTCTTCTTCTTATTTTTCTCTGCTTCCTCTTCTACTACTTCATCTTGTTGTCGTCATGTCGTTGCTGTTGTCTTTGGTAATGGTGGTGATGGTGGTGGGTGGTGGTGATTTTCTTGTTCTTGTTGTTTTGCTCGCTGTTGTTGCTAATGTAGTGATTGTGTGTTTTTTGTCGTTGTGCTTTTGTTCTTGTAGCTGTTGTCATTGATTTGTTTTTGATGTTTTCAGTAGTTATTTGTAGCTGTTGTTGTCGTTCTTATCTTGTTGATGTTGTTGCAGGTGGTGACGCCGGTCATCTGTCAAACGTCAGCTTCCTTCTACAATCTACCCTCTTCCATCCCTTGCCCATCCTGTCTTGTCCATCCCGACTTGGCCCAGTTTCATGACACCTCTCCCTGAAGCCAACGGACGAAAGACAAGAGAAAATTATTACCAGAATGACCTCCGATGTAACAGAGAAAAGAAAAAAAAAGAAAAAACATTGACGAAAACAAAATCCATCCAAAAAGAAGGATAAACAGGATGTTTGTCTGTTGTGTCTGTGCAATAACCACATTTATCATTATGTTACGCTGGTTCTTGCTTTACTCCGCTTGGGTTTAAGTTTCGTTGGCCGGTTGGTTGGTTGGTTGGTTGGTCGGTTGGTTGGTTGGTTGGTTGGTTGGTTGGTTGGTTGGTTGGTTGGTTGGCTGGCTGGCTGGTTTGGTTGGTTGGTTGGTTGGTTGGCTGG
>CM060309.1:70631533-70641533 GCA_030674185.1 Monoplex corrugatus | reverse complement strand
CTTCTCTTCAGATTCTTTTTCTCTCAATTTCTCTTCTACTATTTATGTGTTGTTGTCATGTCATTGTTGTTCTTCTTCTTCTTTTTGTTCTGTCTTCTTCTTCCTCTTCTTCTTCTTCTTCGTTGTTGTCGTTGTCATCGTCGTTGCCATTGTTGTAGTCGTAGTAGTAGTAGAAGTAGTGGTAGTGTAGTGTCAGTAGCAGCAGCAGCAGCAATAATAGTAGTCGTAGTGGTACTAGTACTAGTAGTAACAGTTATAGTAGTAGTAGTGAGTAGTAGCAGTAGTTATAGCAGTGATACTAGTACTAGTAGTAATACTAGTAGTAGTAGTAGTAGTAGTAGTTTCCAGTAAAAATTATCTGCATTTGTGTCACAAGAGCCGATAAACCATGATAATCTTTCATCGGGGATATATTTCATCACATAGTGATCACATGACATTTACAGGGTTACGCATATGGAATCACTCACACGCAGGATAACCTCCCTGGGCAAACTCAGTCTAAGTGGTTTAGCTTTACTTTGGTGTGACTGGATTCGAATCAATGTTATGTTTGTTACTTCATTTGATTCAATCGAGACGCTACATTATCCTCTGTGTGTGTGTGTGTGTGTGTGTGTGTGTGTGTGTGTGTGTGTGTGTGGTGTGTGTGTGTGTGTGTGTTGTGTGTGTGTGTTGTGTGTGTGTGCGTGTGTGTGAGTGTGTGTGTATGAGAGAGAGAGAGAGAGAGAGACTACGTGTTTACATATAAACAGGTTAATTAACCATCTTATGATTGCGTTTTTTGCAAACAGGAAGTAACACGTATGAAAGGGTCAGTTAACCATCCTGATATTGTGTATTTGCAAGGAGGAAGTGACAAACATAAAAGAGTTGATTAACCATCCTGTGACTGTGTGTTTACATATAAAAGGTTAATTAACCATCTTTTAACTACGTGTTTACAAGGAGAAAGTAGCCATTACGGAAGGGTTCATTAACCATCTTACAATTGCGTATTTGCAAGTTGGAGATAACACAAATGAAAAAGGTGAAGTAACCATCTTGTGACGGTATGTTTGCAAAGAGAAATCAACAAACATGAAAGAGTTACTTAACCATCCTCTGACTGTGTGGTTTATAAGGAGAAAAGTATCCAATATGAAAGGCTTAATTAACCATATTGTGTCTGTGTGTTGTGTGTTTGCAAGGAGAAGTGACACACACCTTCTCGTGACTGCGTGTTTACAAGGAGGAAGTAGTCCATATTTGAATGACATTACACATAGCATAACCCTGATTTGACCTGCTGACGCGACCTCCTCAATTAACCTTTGACTTCCAGCTTCCTGTTGATGGAAGCTAGTGGGTAGGCTGATGGAGCCAGAAGGGTTACCTTTTGACGTCAAAAACGAGGGAGTAAACAGGAAAAGGCTATTTTCCACCCAAGACCAGGCGATGACCGCCAACGTGTTGTAATCATGCAAAGACATCTACAATCACACCGATCGATAATCTCCTCTCTCTCTCTCTCTCTCTCTCTCTCTCTCTTCTCCTCTCTCTCTTCTCTCTCTGTCTCTCTCTGTCTCTCTCTGTCTCTCTCTCCTCTCTCTCTCTCCTCTCTCCGTCTCTCTCTCTCTCTGTCTCTGTCTCTCTCTCTCTCTCTCTTCTCTCTCTCTTTCTCTCTCTATCTCTCTCCCTCCCTCCTCTCTATCTGTCTCGTCTCTCTCTCTCTCTCTCCCTCTCCTCGCTGCTCGCTCGCTCGCTCGCTCTCGCTCTCTTTTGTTTCCTAGATATTGACTTCTTTGCCCTAAGAAATAGGTTATTCATTTCCTTCTCAGGGTGGCTAATAACATGAGGATGCGTCATGAGGAAATCCCTCTTCATCTCACCTTTTATGGACACGACCATGTCCAATACTTGCTTAACAGTAACATACTTACTGCACATCATGCTAATGGCACGTGGAGAGGCAACAAAAGGAATACATTAAAGTTAGGTAAATCGTAAGTAGGCATACAACACATGTCACAAACACATATCACTGGATGATTTCTTCACTAAACATCAGATAAATGAGGACAATGCTTAAACGTTGACATACTTATGGAAAAAGAACAAAGATTACTAATGAGAACACATGTGGTTTTCGGAAATAACACACAGAAATAAAACCGCCAAACTAAATTTATTATTAAAGAATGGAAGAAGTACCGAGAATTCTTTTGTGCTAATCTTTCAACAAGCACATGCTGGAAATGATGATGCCATTTAGCAGAAATCTGTGACAGATCTGAATTAACTTTGCTGTATATTCTGCCGTTTGAAACCGTTATTGCTGGATTTTTGTTTTTTGGTTTGTTTTTTGGTTTGGTTTGGTTGGTTTGGTTTGGTTTGGTTTGGTTTGGCTTGGTTTGGCTTTGGTTTGGTTTGGTTTGGTTTGGTTTGGTTTGGTTTGGTTTGGTTGTTGGTTGTTGGTTTGGTTTGGTTTGGTTGGTTTGTTTGGTTTGGTTGGTTTGGTTTGGTTTGGTTTGGTTTGGTTTTGGTTTGGTTTGGTTTGGTTTGGTTGGTTTGGTTTGGTTTGGTTTGGCTTGGTTTGGTTTGGTTTGGTTTGGTTTGGTTTGGTTTGGTTTGGTTTGGTTGGTTTGGTTTGGTTTGGTTTGGTTTGTTTGGTTTGTTCGTTTGGTTTGGTTTGGTTTGGCTTGGTTTGGTTTGGTTTGGTTTGGTTTGGTTTGGTTTGTTTGGTTTGGCTTGGTTTGCTGGTTTGGCTTGGTTTGGTTTGGTTTGCTGTTTGGCTTGGTTTGGTTTGGTTGGTTTGTTTGCTTTTGCTTTGGTTTGGCTTGGTTTGGTTTGGTTGTTTGTTTTGGTTTGTTTTGCTTTTGCTTTGCTTTGGTTGGTTAGTTGTTTGGTTAGTTTTTGGTGGTGGGGGGGGGGGGGCTTTTTGGTTGATTTTTTAAATTTTAGTATTTGGCTCAAAATATTTAAATTTTGTGCGTTGGTTCGTTGACTCATTCGTCCGTTCGTTCGTTCGTTTCTTGTTTTTGACGGCTTTTTTGTGGTTTTGTAAAATTTGATGTGTCTCAAAAGATTTTATTTCACATGAGTACATGTACAGATATATATTGCTTAACAAATGATATTATAAGGTCAAATGTGTCATTAGTTCCACAGGTGTTTTTTTTTTTCTCCCTTGCAATCGTCATATTAGAACCTGATTCACATATAAAACACATTTTCAGTTCTGACAGAAGAAAATTCTGCCTAAAAAGATGTTTTTGTCACAGGCCGACAGTTTTTATTGACGCAAGACTACCACTGCGAGCTGGATGGTTCTTTCGATAGAGCCGTGGGCTCACGATCTGATATCTTAAGCTCAGTGCCAGCCCCTATCCACCAGCATCCTGCGTTGTCAACCATGCTAGCAAAAAAACAAAAACGTAACCCTTTGATTCCCTCACCCTATACACCATCTTCCTGCAGGAAAGGGAATCAAAGGGTTAAGATTTTGCAGTCGATGGATAGGGTGCAGGAGTCAAAGGGCTATTAAACCTCTTCCCCTCTCCCACCACCCCCCTTCCCTTTTCCTATTTTAAAACTTTGCCAGCGTATAGAATTTTGCGCAGGCTCAGGGAGTCTAACAGATAACTATTTGCAGATTTGGGTGGAGCGCATATGGAGTTGTCCGAATACGATAAATCCCTCTTGAACAAACTCCGAAGTCACAAACTCCTAGAAGTCTTTCATTGCCTTCTCCCTCTAAACGACAAGAATAGGCAGAGTCCATTATGTGTGTGTGTGATCGTCACACAGGAAGCTGGTGGACAGGGTGAGGGAGTCAAAGGGTTAAGTTTTTGCAGCTGGTGGATAGGGTGCAGGAGTCAAAAGGTTAAACGCTGGCGTGTTTGAAGCCCATCTTAATGTTTCCATCATTCTGGCGGTGTCAGCTTAGAGTTTCATAGGTCCTCCACCCCAACCCCCACCCCCACTCCCATTCCTTTCCGCTCCCCAGTTCAACACCTTGCTAGCGCATATGGTTTTGGCAGGCTCAGGAAGTTTACCAGATAATTGCTGGCAGATTTTTTGGTGGAGCGCATATGGAATCGCCCGAGTACGTGCGATGAATCCCTATTGAACAAACTCCACGCTTCAAACTCCAAGACCGCCATTAGATTTGTCAACATAAGCTCATACTACAACAAGGCGACTTCGGGTATCTAAATAAACATAAGTATTATCCCCACTGTTCAGTAGCCAATGCATTAGGTACAGCCGTCAAAACAATGAAGATAACCTAAAGTTGTTGGGGATTGAGGGTAAGGTCGTTTTTTTCGTAATCCTGTTCCCCCACCCCCATCCACACCCCCACCCACCCCGAAAGAGACTGAAATATCAGGTGTGTTTTTTTAAGAAAGCGTGTAAAGAGCGCTTTCTTGCGTAGTTACTCAATCAAGAGAATCCGACAAAAACATCGGTATCTCACAATGCAACAATGATTTTCTGAAGCTTCTTTGAGCAATTTTTATAGCTAGTCCTCGTATACTCTGAGAGTGGTAGGACTTTAAACTCAACGAAACGGAACAGAACAATGTTTTTCGCTGGACATTGTGACTGTCTGACGAGATCCAAAAAAGTGCGACTGCCCGCGCCCAAGCAAACAGGAACCAGAAGAACAAGAAAACCAATGTAAGCGCGTATTCAACAAAACAAGACAAGACAAGCGCAAATTTTCGGCCAACCGACCTTTGTCAAGCGCGAACGGTGTCTTCGTTTTACGTTATGTTTTGTTTCGTCTGATTCTTCTTCTTCTTCAAGGTTACGTTGACATCGAAAAGTACAAAATCTTGAGTTTTTAGTGATGATTTTCATTGACAGAAAGAATTGTTGGAACGACTCGACCATTTGTTTTCCCACATCTTTTTAAAAACAGCTTGGGGTCTTTCGTGTATCATCTAAGAGATGTCTTGAGTTCAATCCCAGCCTGCAACAGTAAAAACTGGCCTGTTTGGAGGTCACTCCACCATCTTAATGTTTCTATCTTGTGGTGTCAGCTCAGTGTTTAATAAACCTGCCCCCCCCCCCCCTTTCCTGTTTAAACACTTTGCCAGCGTAAAGGGTTTGGCGCAAGCTCAGGGAATCTGGGTGGAGCGCATATGTTATTGTCCCAGTGCGATGAATCCCTCTTGAACAAGCTCCAAAGTCAAAACTCCTAGAAGTCTTTTCATTGCCTTCTCCCTCTAAACGGCAAGAACAGGTAGAGTCAATTATGTGTGTGTGTGTGTGTGTGGTGTGTGTGTGTGTGTGTGTGTGTGTGTGTGTGTGTGTGTGTGTGTGTGTGTGTGTGTGTGTGTGTGTGTGTGTGTGTGTGTGTGTGTGTGTGTGTGTGATCGTCATACGGAAGACGAACGAGAAAGTAGCCAACAGACAGATGAGATTAACTCTTTCACTTCCTCCTCCCATCCACCACCAGCTTCCTTGTGTATGGGGGTAGGGAGTGAAAGGGTTAATAATCCAATGGCTTGGTCAGCTTCAGGACGAGATGTCCGCGCCATAGAGGGTCATAGACTATTGCTTGTTCGAAAGCGGAAGTCTTCACGTTCTTGTTTTTTCCTGTTAATTAAGCGAACAACATTTACTCCTGGGTAAATACGACTCTGACGTATGACTTCGCTTACTGTTGTGGAGATACGAATTAACATGCTGCTGTTGTTGTTGCTGTTGTTAGATACGAATTAACAAAATTTATTTATGTGTTTGTGTGGGTTGGTTTTTGTGTGTATGTGTTGTTCTTGTTCTTGTTGTTGCTGCTGCTGCTGTTGTTGTTGCTGTTGTTCGATACGAATAAATCAAGTTTATTTATGTGTTTGTGTGGGTTGGTTTTTGTGTGTATGTGTTGGTGTTGTTGTTGCTGCTGCTGCTGCTGTTGTTGTTGCTGTTGTTAGATACGAATTCACAAAGTTTATTTATGTGTTTGTGTGGGTTGGTTTTTGTGTGTATGTGATGTTGTTGTTCTTGCTGCTGTTGTTGCTGCTGCTGCTGCTGCTGTTGTTGTTGCTGTTGTTAGATACGAATTCACAAAGTTTATTTATGTGTTTGTGTGGGTTGGTTTTTGTGTGTATGTGATGTTGTTGTTCTTGTGCTTTGTTCGAAAGCGGAGCTCAGTTCTTGTTTTGTTCTGTTAATTATAGTCGATAAATTTTCTGGTAATCGTTGACGGGGATGAGTTCGTTACTGGGTTTGTGGGATGACGGTGTGGTGTGATGGTTGTTGTTGTGTTGCTAGGTGTTAAATTTATTTATGTGTGTGTGTGGTGGTGTGGTTTTTGTTGTTGTTATGGTGTGTGTTGGTTGGTTCTTGGTTGTTGTGGTGTGTGGTTGTTGTTGCTGTTGTTGATTCGATAATGTTATTTTGTGTGTTGTGGTGGGTTGTGTTTTGTGTGTATTGTTGTTGTTGTTGTTGTTGTTTGTGTGTGGCTGCTGTGGTGTGGTTGTGTGTGGTGTGGGTTTGATACGTTAAAGTATTTTATGTGTTCGTGTGGTGTTGGTTTTTGTGTGTTGTGATGTTTTGTGTGTTGCTGCTGGTGTTGTGCTGCTGCTGCTGTGGTGTTGTTGTTGTTGCTGTTGTTTTTTTTGTTGTTGTTTTGTTGTTGTTGTAGGTGGTGGTGGTGGTAGTGGTGGTGGGTGGGGGGGTGGTGGTGGTTGGTTGGTTGTATTGGTGTGTGGTTGTTGGGTGGTGGTGGTGGTGGTGGTGGTGGTGTTGCTGTTGTTGTTGTTATTGTTGTTGGGGGTGTGGTTGTGTGTTGGGTTTTGTGTGTTGGTTGGTGGTGGTGGTGGTGGGGGTGGTGTGGTGGTGGTGGTGGTGGTGGTGGTGGTGGTGTGTGTGTTGGTTGGTGGTGGTGGTGGTGGTGGTGGTGGTGGTGGTGGTGGTGGTGGTGGTGGTGGTGTTGGGCAGCGAACGGGCCAGTTTTTAATATTGCGGGCTGTGACTGAACTCAAGATATCATCAGATCTTGAATCCAGGGCTCTGTCAAATCAAAATTGTCGTGGATTGAAGATCTGCTCCCTCGATTTTAACCCCAGCCTGTGCCATAAAAAAAACTGACCTGTTCGCTGCCCATCTCATTGCGACAAAGCGCTCCCGCAAAGTCTGTTTAGTTTTTCGTGAATCCTGTCCACCCCTCTTATTTTTTGTTTTGCTTTGTTTTGCTTGGTTCGATTCTTATTTTCTTTCGGATGGCCATCATGATACGTGGGAGGATATGAAAGTGGTTTTTCCATTGGTTTTTGTACGGTCTCTCCGTGCTGGTCTTCGTCGTTCCCACGACTACCCACGAGGCAGTGGGGGGGGGGGGGGGAGTGATTTTCTGTTAGGGTTTACTCCCTTAGCTTTGGTCTTTCCCGAGATAACCACGAGGCAGTGGTGATTTTCTATTAGGGTTTTACTCCCTTAGCCTCGGTCTCTCTCCCGAGATACCCCACAAGATAGTGGTGCTATTTACCTATAGCTGGAGATCCAAAACAAGTGCGACTGCCAGCGTCCAAGCAAACAGGAACCAGAAGAACAAGCAAACCAAAAAGTGACGCGTATTCAATACAACAAGACAAGACAAGCGCAAATTTTCGGCCAACCGGCCTTTGTCAAGCGCGAATGCACGATCACGAACAGACACCAACCAACGGATAATAAGAAAAGGACTAAAAACTTCCCTGCCGCCTCGTCCAGTGGATAAAAATGGACTATAGCTGGAGGGTCATAGATTCGTATGGAGGGCCATGGTCGCCAATGCCATTCGGCAGGGCACATGGTGGTGGTGGTGGTGGTGGTGGTGATGGTGATGATGATGATGATATGATGATGACGACGACGACGACGGACGACGACGACGACGACGACGACGATGATGATGATGATGATGATGATGATGATGATGATGATGATGATAGATGATGATGATGATGATGATGATGATGATGATGAGATGATGATGATATGATGATTTTCCCGCTTGCTCGTGGTGTGCGACACTCAAGCATACTCGACGTTTGGAGTTTATTCAAGAGGGATTCATCACACTCGAACAATTCCATATGCGCTCCACCCAAATCTGCCAGCAATTATTTGTTTTAAAAAAAACTATGCTCTGGAAAAGTTTTTAGATAGAGGGGAGGGGGTAGAGGAGAGGAAGGAGAGACCTATGAAACACTATGCCGACACCATCAGAATGATGGAAACATTAGGATGGGCCAGCGTTTGATGTTGTGGGCTGGGATTGAACTCAAGATATAAAACATGCGAGTAGGGTTTTTTTTCCCCCTTTTGATTGTATTTATTATTCTGACATTTTGACAGTTATACTCCGTTTTCGGGAGGGATTGCATGCCGGTGTGTTCATATTTTCGGAAGCCACTGAACACTTTATAAGCCACCCAACACTGACAGGTCTTATATGATCTTTAACCCTTTTGACTTGCGTAGCCTATCCACCAACTGCAAAAACTTAACATTTTGACTTCCTCATCCTATCCACCAGCTTCTTGTGAATGTCTTGCTAATACACTTTTGTCATACACACATACATACATATATACATACATACACATACAAAATATAACATACATACATACATACACACGTGCACATACACACACGCGCACGAGAGTACACGCATACACGCAGATACACAAACACACTTCCTCCCTACATCATCAACCAGCATAACATCCAACCAAAAAAAAAAACAACAACAGCAGCAAAAAACAAATGCTTCACCTTAGCTGAGCAGGAAGAGTTTTAGTATGGCTTTACCAGCATGTTGTCTTGCTGAGAGCGATTGCAATGACATGGAATCTCTTTGGTGAAGATTAAACCAGAGACTGTGTAACAATGATAATGTTTCAAGGATTGTCCACAGCTGATTGAAGCTGTCCACTGAGGATTGCACACACAGAACAGCGACACACATTTTCATATTTCTTTCTGTTTTCAAGGATTTGTGATTAATTCTCTGTGTGTTGTGTGTGTGTGTGTGTGTGTGTGTGTGTGTGTGTGTGTGTGTGTGTGTGTGTGTGTGTTGGTTGGTTGGTTGGTGTGGTGTTCGTTGGGTGCGTTGCGTGTGTGTGTTGCGTGTGTTGTTTGCGTTCGTTCGCTCCGTTCACTGTGGAGTGGCTCGGAACGTGGTTCGTTGTGTTATTCTGCGAATCTAAACCATTCTGCCACTCTTCTCCTTAGGTGGAAAAACCAAATAATACAAATGAATACAAGCATTTACAGACACGCAGAACACAATGTCTTCAAGGTGGACAAATCAAACATTTTCTTATGATGTTCGTGACTGCTTCGGGGTCCCAATGACTTTGGTGCTTTCTTATTTCCACGGCCTAGTCAGTGATTATGATTCTGCAAATCGTCTCCCATGATTTCAGTCTTCTTCTTAAAATAGCTTCCCATTCAGCTGTGCTGTTTGATCGGCTGATGGATTCAAATTGGATTCAAATATTCACTCCAAGCATCAAATCGCCTTGAGCTGAACAATTTTCTAGGGAAAAAGGCTAAATAGGAAAAACACAAAATGAGAAAAGCGGATGGATGCCGAACATTCCTCCTTCCCTCATTTCCGTCTTTACAAGCATCAAACAGAATCACTCATGAAAAAAGACAGAGAAAGAGACAGACAGAGAGAAAGAGAGAGAGAGAAAGGGAGAGAGAGGTAGGGACAGGGGGGACAGAGAAAGAGAGAGAAAAAGAGAGACAGAAAGAAAGAGAGAGAAAGAGAAAAAAAGACAGAGAAAAAGAGAAAGGGAGCGTGTGTGTTAGTGAGAGAGAGAGAAAGGGAGAGAGAAAGAGACAGAGAAGGAGAGAGAGAGAAAGAGAGAGAGAGAAAGAGAGAGAGAAAGGGAGAGAGAAAGAGAGAGAAGGAGAGAGAGAGAAGGAGAAGAGAGAAGAGAGAGAAGAGAGAAGAGAGAAAGAGAAAGATAGAAAGAAAGAGAAACAGAGCCAGAGAAAAAAAAAAGAGAGTGTAGGTGTG
>CM060309.1:70606533-70619033 GCA_030674185.1 Monoplex corrugatus | reverse complement strand
GGATACCTTTGTGCTCACCTTTTTTTTTTTTTCTTTTCGTTCCATTTTCTATGCCGCTTTAATGGCCACAGAAGCTGAAACAGTTTTTATCATGCAATGATGATGACGTCGATGTGGATAATAATCATGAAGCTATGGAGTTCTATCTAGGATTGAGACTGCGTGACAGGGCTCTACTCTACGCCTACTATCATAACATATCCTGGCGTCAACCAGGCTCGAGAGATACAGACACCTGCGGTGTTGGTCAGAAGATTTGAGCAACACCCTCAATGACGCATCCGTGAAGTGGATGAGACTCGACTGTGTGGTTCCAGTCTTCCCAATGAGCCCATAGCACACCCAACTCTGGGTAGGAGCCGGTTAGAGCCGAAAAGTCCCACAATGATTTTTGAAGGTACTGATGGGGATTCGAACCCACAACCTTCTAGTCGGTAGTCCGTTGCGTTAACCACTCCACCACGGCGACTGGTAAATGCATAACAGTAGACAACTTCTCAAACTTTTCGCCTGTCTTATTGTATCAAATACGTGTCCTAATTCTATCTTTGTGTACTTCTGCTTCGTATTTGCTTGAACGCTGGTAATCCCTTTGAATAAGATTTTCAGATCAACAAGTAAAACGAAGTTTGAGCAACTTTGACCTGAAGATCAGTAAAATAAAAGTAAGTCTGAGCCATTATGATCGATAAAGCAAAAGTCAGTTTGGGCAAGTTTAACCTTAAGATCAATAATGTAAAGTCACATCGAGCAACTTTTTCGACTTTCAGATCAGTAATGTATAGTACGTTTGAGCAGCCTCGATCAATAATGTAAAATAAGTTTGAGTCAACTGAGAGTAAGATCAATTATGGAAAGTAAGATTGAACAACTCTGACCTTAATTTGAATTAAGATAAAAGTGACTGAATAAGTCTGAACGACACTGACCCTAATTTAAAGATTAGCAATGTAGGCTAAATAATGCAAATCAGCTCTCGAGAGAATTGTTGACGGACGGAGACGAAGGGAAAGACAAATATATTTTGGACTGACTACATTGCAAGATGGACAGAGAAATTTCAGAGACCCAGGTTTTGGCACATAACTGACAGAGCTATTGTTATTGTTATTTAAAGCCCAGCCGATTGCATAGAGCCATATCAGGGCTATAGCCGCTTCAAAACATACACGATACTTCAACAGGAAAAAAAATGAATAGAAAATTAAATACACAGATCGCGCACATAATCTAGGGACATGCCCCTGGCATTGACCACTCTGTCCCATTTATTGCACAGGGGATTTAAAACACACCTGAATAAACATCTAAGCATACCTAAGGACACCAAAACAGATACAAAAACAGACATAAATTACCTAAAATTGCTTCTGCATATCTCACCTCCCTAGAGCCAAAAAATGCACTTAACACATGTGCCCAATAATAAAAAAAAATTTAAAAGTACGTAAGATTTTATTGAACACACACAGGTGAATGCACGAGCAAGGCAGAAAATGATAGGCAGTAATGACAGAAAGCAAAGGAGGAAGACAGAAACAAAGAGAGTGACAGAAAAAAAAAGGAAATTTCTAGCACAGAATTTCCAGAAGGTGGGGATATTGTTTATACTGAAAGAGCCCCCGGCATCTTCATGGGGGGAACTGACGGAGCTAGAAAAATCTGGTGAATGGTTTTCAAGTGAGGCGTTCCGGTGACTCTTCATTGAGTTAAAGAAGAAGAAGAAGAATGTTAGGTCTTAGTAACATGACCTTGAGACCACTAATGTAAAGGATGTTTGAGCAGCTTTGACTTAGATAAGATCAACGAAACAGAGACACTGCTGAAAGCGGAATATGACTGACTTGAAACTTTGATAATGTTCTAATTCTGTAATGTGCGATGAGTATGGACTGCTCACGACAGAGACATTAAATCATCATCTCATCATCATCATCATCATCATCATTATCATCATCGTTGTCGTCGTCGTTGTTGTTGTTGTTGTTGTTGTTATTGTTATTATAATAATAATAATTATTATTATTATTATATTATTATCATTATGATTAAATTCTATTATTATGAATGTTGTTGTTGTTATTGTTGTTGTTCTCGGTGTTGTTGTTGTTATTATTGTTGTTGTTGTTGTTGTTGTTGTTGTTGTTGTTTTTTACTTGTCAGGAGATAAGAACAAAAACACTTGCTTGACAGTGATTTCTCTACTGAGGACAGTCTGCTGTTCAGCTCTCCACTGTGTGACTTGCTTCTTCTTTTTCTTCTTCTTCTTCTTCCTTTACTACTCATAATTACTTTTTTAATTCAAGAATTAGTATTAGTATTGGCATTAGTATTAGTTATAGTATTAGTAGTATTAGTATCATCATCATCATCGTCATTTTTTTCTTTCATTGTTATGATAATTTTTTTTCTTTACTTGATGATGAAGTGAAAAGAGAACAACCAGACAAGTAAAATCCAACTCTTGTAGTTCAGTGTACATGCGAATCGCAACCCACGAACAGGGAAAAAATTTAAAACTAACAGAAAAAAGAAAGGAACAAAGTGGTCCAGCCATTCTACCAGTTTTCCTTTTCACACACACACACACACACACACACACACACACACACACACACACACACACACGCACGCACGCACGCACGCACGCACGCACGCACACACACACACTCACACACACAAACCTATCATTACAGAAAATCCTGACTTTGTGCATCTCAAGGTCCATGTGACCTTGAAGAAGTTTAAGTTGAAATAAAATTTGGCGTATGTCGAGAAAAAATATATACTGTCACAACATCAATGAATTTTGAATGTTTTCAAAAGTTCCTGAGAAAGTGCTTTTTAGACATCTTCCTCAAGAAGTGTTGGGTTGTTTGTTTGTTTTTTTCGTTTTTTTGTTGTTGTTGTTGTTGTTGTTTTGTTTTTTTATTTTTCGTCGGCCTATGTCACCTTGACCGAGTGTTGTGTCGTTAAATGCTTCCTGTCGCAAACAGGTAACAGATCGAAACGCGCGTATAGAAATAACGAATGATCCCCATAGCGTGAAGCGAGATGGAATCTCTGCGGCTTGAAGCGAAGGGGTACGTTCATCTTTTACAGCGCCTAAGTACATGTGATCCAGATTATAAATCATCACCAACATCTAAAATCTTGTTACAGATCGAAAGGAAATTATTTCCTTGCCTTTTTGTTCACAGAGTTGGTTTTCCTTCACCAAAACGTGTAAACGCAAGAGTTCCAGTGTTGTTGATAGTCGGTAGTGGCCATTTTCCCTTCGTTGCCAGGCTCCGCTAGGCTAAAGGGGCGGAACTTTGCCTGATGGTGTCTTGAGTACAGTGGTCTTGTCTCTCTATAAAACTAGGGAGTGCTCATTTTATGTTGGAAGTGTTGGCTGAATTTTTATTGTATAAAAGGGAGTGCTCGATTTATGTTGGAAGTGTTAACTGAACTTTTATTTCATAAACCTTTCTGTGTTTATGCCTGTTTTGTCACGTTTACGCCAATTTTGATGCAAAAAAAAAAAAGACGACGCAAATTTCTAAAATAATTGCTAATTAATCTGACGTCAAATTTGCATAATTAAACGTTTTGTTCCCGTTAGTGACGGTGGTTCCTATTATCGACACAACAACCGTGACGCCTCGTCCTCCAAACTTTGAGCATTCGCAACCTTTGGATGGTTCATACCTTTAACACAATGTGTTTAGGATCTATTCGGAAAAAGCTGAGAAATTAACAACACACACACACACACACACACACACACACACACACACACACACACACACACACCATACGTACACGCACGTACACGTGCCACCACACATACACATACGCATGCACAAACACACATACGCACGCACACACGCACATAAACACACACACACGCACTCGCACACACAAGCACGTGCACACACAAGCAGGCGCGCGCGCACACACGCATGCACACACACATACACACACGCGTGCGCGCGCGCACACACACGCTCACACATAAACACATCCTACACTCACAAGCACGCGCGCGCCCACATCCTCTCCCTACACACCACACACACACACACACACACACACACACACACACACACACACACACACACACACACACACACACACACACACACACACACTTGTCCTTCCCGGTTCAGAAATAATGTTCCTTTTTCGAAGGGAGGTTAAAAAAAAATTTAAAAAGAAAAGAAAAGAAAAGAAAATGGCGAGTGCAATTCTGTGATAACTTTTACCACACAGGAAAACATCTGAAGCGAAATATCCATTCTAACAAACAATGTGCATCTAGACTTATAGAACAACACATTTAACTTTATAAAGCAGTGTGATACAATAATTATTCATAATATAATACGATGCAATGCAGTGAAGGGTAATAAAATCTTGTTCAAAAATTAAAGAATAACAGACAACCTCATGCACATGCATACCCTAGAGAGTCAATTCTTCCTGACTGAAAGAGAGCGTAACATTGTAGCAACGAGCAGATGTTATCAATAATTCAAAGGAAAGCGTCAAAACCAGCATATCAAACAAACTTATTCCCCTTTACCAACACGTCGCTCTGTTGAATTATGCCAGGCTTTTCGTCACTGTTTTTGAAGAGTGGTTTGTTCCTAATCAAAATTTCTTATTCGCGGTTCCTTTATTCAGTCAAAACGCCTGACTCAAATCTTTAGTAAATCCTTCAGTGAATAGACTTGTTCTGGTTGGTTATGTGAACTGGTTGTGTCAACTTGTGTAGTCAAAATGGCCTGAAAATCAACACCAGCGACACAACAGTTGTGTCAACAGGACGAACATCTGACATATTTAACATCACAATCAAAGGGCAAAAACGTTATTAACCCCTTGACTCCCGCACTCTATCTACCAGCTGCAAAACCTTAACCTTTTGATTGCCTCACCCATTCCGCCAGCTTCCCGCAGGAAGCTGGCGCAAAGGGTCAGAGAATCAAAGGTTTGAGTTTTTTGTTTTTTGCTTGCATGGTTGGCAATGTAGGATGCTAGTGGACAGAGTGCGGGAATCAAAGGATTAAATTTCTAAATTTAGGCATTGAGAAGCTTAGGCACTGGAGACAGGAAAATGGACAGAAACATTGAAACAAGAGCCCAAAAGGCTGGTGCCGTGAGCTACCAACCTTTGACCCCTTCTAAAACACCCAAGCATCGCTATGGAAACAAAAGGAAGGTTTGTCAATATAAACGTATCACCCACACTGACTTTGCAGTACAAGAGCTGAACTTTTAAACAAACGCCTTGAGAGAAACAGCACAGCCTGCAAGATGAGATGTCTCAGCAAAGCAACAGGCAAAACCAGAAGAGACGTGATCAGAAACAAAGAGATCTGAGAGATGGATGAAACACCAGATTAAAACCATTACAGCAAACAATAACGGATTAAGTGGTTTGGCCGCCTGACCAGTATGCCAGTCAATTATCCACCTCTTCGAACCTGGAACACCAGATTCCTGGGCTTTACAATCAGAGAAATTTCAAGGCGGCATTGGATAGATGGAGACACATTGTACATCTACAGCGTGACAACAACAACATGCAAATAAAATATGGCGTAACTTAATAGTTGAAAAAAATCTGACTGTGATAGTTTTTCGTTTTACTGACAAGCAATGGAATATCGAGATACTGACAGCGAATGATAGTGCAACGGTCGTGGGATGTCTGTAGAACAAGGGATCTGAGAAATGGATGAAACACCGGCTTGGTGACGATGGTGGTTTCAGTCCTACTTAATGTGTCGGAATGAAAAGAAAATACGGAAGCTGGAGATTTATGATATGTCACATTAACATAGATTGTTTGGCTGTGGTACGTTGGTGAGTGTGGAATACTCGTTCTTTTGGCAACAGGTGTTTGTGATTTGCTTCTACCATGGACAGGCGTGAACAAGATTGAGGCAGCCGAGATGTAGTTTCTAAGAAGAATGTTGAAAGCTCCATGGACAGCAAAGAAAACAAACGAGACATTCGTAATGGAGGCAGACACACGAAGATCATTCATAAGGAAGAATAGGAAAAGACGGGCAACATTTATAGGCCATTTTATGAGGAAAGGGGAATTAGAGCACCTGGTCACAACAGGAAAGCTGGAGGGAAAGAGAGCACCAGGTAGACCCAGAAAGAAAACATTGGACGGACTTGCAGGGTGGCTTAGGACAGAGAGGGTGGAAGATGTGCTTGCGGCAACAAGGGATAGATGCATATGGAGGGCCAATCGCCACGCACGGCAGGACACATGATGATGATGATGAGAGACAGGAGTGAGAGGGGCGTGGAAGGAGATGCAGAGTTTGAAAAGTGCTGTGGAAATGTAGTCACCGCATGTTGATCAGATTTCAGCACGCTTTGTCAGTCACTTGTGAGTGAGGATGACATCAGCTGTCTGGGTGATGTTTGTAGGGGGGTGGCTGACTGACTACGTGCTCAAGACGGATCATCGATAGACCAGTTGTTGGGTTTTGTTGTTGTTGTTGTTGTTGTTTTGTTTTATGTTGCTGGACTGGCACTGAAGAAGAGATCCGATGTCGCGAGTTCATTCCTGGCCTACAACGTGTAAACTGATCTGTTCACTGGTCATCTTGATGTTTCCATCATTCTGGTGATATCACTTCAGTGTTTCCGTTTGAAACATTGAGTGAAATCATTGCTCTCACATCTTGGGAAAACAACGACTGAAACTCATTCAGAGAATGAACAAAAAAAAGTTTGGTTGGTTGGTTGGTTGTTGTGCTTGCTTGCTTGCTTGCTTGCTTGCTTGCTTGCTAGCTTGCTTGCTAGCTAGCTTGCTTGCTTGTTTGTTTGTTTGTTCGTTTGATGTAATTTCCTTTGAAAACATTTTTGTATTTCTTTTTTTTTTCTGAGTATAAGCTGCTACCGTCTGACAACAACAACAAAAAGCAAGTAAAAAAAAAAAAGAAGTAGAAGACAGCCACCACGACAAATACACCAACCTGCTTTCGAAAACCGGAGTCAATGTCACAACAGACGACGTATCCGCTGAGTAAGGGCTGTACACTTGCCGGGTGGTCAGAAGTAGAAGTGGGAGACAGAGATCAAAGCTAAAAAGAAGAACAAGCTCAAAGTCTTCTGTTCTCTACCCACCAGCTGATGACCACGGAGCTTGGGATCTGGTCTGCTGACACTGTGACTTTTGATGTGCCCTGGAGAGATTAAATCCTCACCCCAACAGTTAAAGAAGTTTTTTATACTCTGTTGTTAATTTGACTGTTAGATAAAAACGCTTTCAGATTTTACTGGAAGTCGGTTAGATGTTTTGTTAGAGAGAGACAAGTGTTTTTACTGTACTGCAGGTTGGATGGTTAATGCTGTAGTTTCGGAGCTCTGTGACTAAGTAACGTATTAGTCTGGGTTCAAATTCTTCTGATTTAGTTGTTTGTAAAATTTGTTTGGGTTGAATATTTGGGGAAAACTGGCTTTGAAAGTCCACTGGAATTGATGGTAGACAGACACTTCCAAGTTAATCTTTGAATCAAATAACAGGTAACTTAGCCCCAAGCTTCAGTGAGTTAGATAGTAAATTCACCAAGCTACAAGAATGCTTTACTTGTTATACAGCCAGACCAGGTTTAAATCTCTCTGAATTTAGATAATACAAATATTGGTTTCAGATTTTCTGCTGGCTAAAATTTTACGATAAACACGACGGTAGGCCAAC
Source organism: Monoplex corrugatus (assembly GCA_030674185.1). Classification (NCBI taxonomy): domain Eukaryota; kingdom Metazoa; phylum Mollusca; class Gastropoda; order Littorinimorpha; family Ranellidae; genus Monoplex; species Monoplex corrugatus. The sequence goes on along the minus strand of CM060309.1, from coordinate 70,611,322 downwards.
TTCGATTTTTTTTTTTCTTGGATTATGTGGTAAATCGATTTCAACTGTGATTGTTGAATCTCAGAAATACCAGCTTTTAGACTGTAATACGGATTATCTGCAGTGTTCACAGTTGGTTCGATCTTCGATAAGCTGGCTTAAACTTCACCAAGAGTGAGACCTTACTGGACAGAACGGCTTCAGCTTCACAGACTCCAGTGTCGTCGTTCCACCAGACAGTCTACCTGTCACTGTGATGATATTGTGGTGTTGGACAGATAGTTCTCACAGTGCCAGTCAGAGGACAGAGAGACTGAAGAAACGTGGACGTCTGTCTGTCTTGTGAGTCGATGGTATAGCGCGAGACCACGGTTTTTGTTGTGGTGGCCGGTGAGATGGTAGTGGTGGTGGTGGTGGTGATGGTGGTGTTAGTGGTGGTGGTCTGGTGGTAGTGGTGTGTGGCGACCACAGCATCTGGTTCTTGCGTGTGGTTCAGTGTCTGGCGCCCTCAGCTTCCCGTTGCGGCTGTCACCAGTGGCCCCACCACCCACACACACTCACACACACAGAGACACACACACACGCACGCACGCACACACGCACACACCACACACACACACACATACACACACACACACACACACACACACATACACACACACACACACACACACACACACACACCACACACACACACACACACACACACAGGGAACACACACACACATTCACACACACACGCACACACACACACAGAGAAAGACACAGACACAGACAGAGCTGTCTCCGCGTCATCCGCTGCCTGCCTGCCTGCCTGAACGCAAGAAAGATGTAGGAGGAGGCAGCAATTGGAAAACTCAGACATCACATCTTTCTCTGCTGCTTTCTCAACGTTCTATGCTTACTCACATTCCATAGGGATCACTTGTTCTGTTTTAGCTTTCTGTTCACTGTCTCTCTCTCTGTCTCTGTATCTCTCTGTCTCTCTCTGCCTCTGTCTCTATGTCTCTGTATCTCTCTCTCTCTTTCTCTCTCTCTCTCTCTCTCTCTCTCTCTCTCTCTCTCTCTCTCTCTCTCTCTCTCTCTCTCTCTCTCTCTCTCTCTCTCTCTGCTGTTGTATTTGTCGTTTTTGTTGTTGTTATGATTTTTATAAGGTGTATATGACATTGTTCTTGTTACGATTTTTTTCATACATTTTTAAAAACAAAAACAAATGAAAGCAGACGCAGACAGCACACAGACGAACAAACAGGCAAACAAGCTAGAAGACGTATTCATGTATGATATTTATTTTAAAGTGTTTCCCGAATTTAGTCCAAGCAGCATTCCAATCTGTGACGGAATTCCGTACCGTTGTGGGTCCGGCCGCCGAGCCAGGAGAGTGGCTTTGTCACGTGCAACGCTTTCAGTACTATGATCTCTTTCATGCACAGGGATCTTATTGCCACAGTCCAGCCGGTTGTCAGAGGTTTCCTTCGTTCTCAAGGGTCACCCATCACATAAATCATTGTGTCATATTTGCCATATACGTTCTCAAGTGTCACCCATCACATAAATCATTGTGTCATATGTGCCATATACGTTCTCAAGAGTCACCCATCACATAAATCATTGTGTCATATGTTGCCATATACGTTCTCAAGAGTCACCCATCACATAAATCATTGTGTCATATTTGCCATATACGTTCTCAAGTGTCACCCATCACATAAATCATTGTGTCATATTTGCCATATACGTTCTCAAGTGTCACCCATCACATAAATCATTGTGTCATATGTGCCATATACGTTCTCAAGAATCACCCATCACATAAATCATTGTGTCATATTTGCCATATACGTTCTCAAGAGTCACCCATCACATAAATCATTGTGTCATATTTGCCATATACGTTCTCAAGAGTCACCATCACTAAATCATTGTATATTGCAATACTCTCAATTCGATCATATATTTGTGTCATATTGCATATACGTTCTCAAGAGTCACCTATCACATAAGTCATTGTGTCATATTTGGCATATACGTTCTCAAGAGTTACCCATCTCATAAATCATTGTGTCATATTTGCCATATACGTCCTCAAGAGTCACCCATCACATAAATCATTGTGTCATATTTGCCATATACGTCCTCAAGAGTCACCCATCACATAAATCATTGTGTCATATTTGCCATATACGTCCTCAAGAATCATCCATCATATAAATCATTGTGTCATATTTGGCATATACGTTCTCAAGAGTCACCTATCACATAAATCATTGTGTCATATTTGGCATATACGTTCTCAAGAGTTACCCATCTCATAAATCATTGTGTCATATTTGCCATATACGTCCTCAAGAGTCACCCATCACATAAATCATTGTGTCATATTTGCCATATACGTCCTCAAGAGTCACCCATCACATAAATCATTGTGTCATATTTGGCGGATACACAAATTCAGAGTAACTATCAACTTCTCAGGAAAAAGCTTGTTTTCCATTTGTTTATATTACTTGTTTAAAAAAGAAATAAGGAAAGTTTGAGAAAAAAAAAACACTTCTGAGGAAAAGCCTACATAGTTCAGATGAAATATGCATTCTTTAACCATACTGGCAAAACACATGCTAAAAGGCTGGAACATCCCATCAAATACGAGCACCGAAGTTAATTGGGTAAATATCGGACTTCAAATGGGAAGGTCCTGGGTTCGATCTACCCAGACAGCACAGCCCGCTGGATAAAGACTGAAGATTTCTTCTGGTCTGTTTGGTCACACGTGTACAGACTGCCAGTATTTTGATTGATTGATTTGGTTCAGTTTTTACGCCGACACTCACCTCAGGTGATATGGCCGACGGGGATAACCATCCCAGGGAAGTGGGGGAAGTGGGGACCTATCTAATCCTCTACTGACACCACTAGAACAGCAATAATGTTAAAATGGGACTGTGATAAGGCCAGTTTTAATGTAGCGCACCCGGGGATTCGAACCCACAACCATTAGTATGTGAATCCGACGCTCAACCAACTGAACTACTGAGGCACGCTCATTGCCAGTATTTAACCCCCATTCGTGTTTATCATCATCATCATCATCATCATCAACATCATCATCATCTTCATCATCATCATCATCATCATGTGCCCTGCCGCATGGCGTTGGCGATCATGGCCCTCTATATGTATCTATCCCTTGTCGCCACAAGCACATCTTCCACTCTGTCTGTCCTTAGTCACCCTGCAAGTCCGTCCAATATTTTCTCCCTGGGTCTATCTGGTGTTCTCTTTCCCTCCAGCTTTCCTGTTGTGACCAGGTGCTCTAATTCCCCTTTCCTCGTAAAATGTCCTTTAAGTGTTCCTTGTCTTTTCCGAATCTTCCTTATGAATGATTTCTTGTGTCTGCCTCCATCAAGACTGTCTCGTTTGTTTTCTTAGCTGTACATGGAACTCTCAACATTCTTCTTAGAAACCACATTTCAGCTGCCTCAAATCTTATTCTGGCTTTGCGTGTTGACTGTCCACGCTCTCAAACATTATCGGTTCTATAAATAAACATTCAAGAACTCTCATTTGTTGGTAAGAATGTTTGCCATCTTCTTGAATGCTGTTTTGTCTTGGCCAATTCTGCTGGCCGTTTCTGATGTGCATCGACTATTTTGTGTTTATAGGTACGCAAAAAGATCAAATATGCACGTTAAAGATCCTGCACGTCCTATCAGTGGCTGGTTCATGAAAACATGCAAACACCCAGCATGCATGCCCTTCGATTATGCAAACTGTGCGACAGCATAGTTAAATGTGGTCACTCGCATAAAACTTGGTTTTGGGTGCTCCTCTAAAAAGTCTGACTGTTGACTGTGTGTATTGCGCAGTGAATCAAATTGAATCAGGAGAATAGCGCCATACAAGAATGTAGTTATAATGTAAGGCTGGACCGTTTTCTGATTTAGGCACGGATGAGGTTCATGAAAGGAGAAGTATATGCACACACGCTTTGTTTGCTCTAAAACAACTTTGTGGAAAAGGTAATTGAGCAGGATTAAGGACTGAACCTTGTCTGCATGGAAATCAGAAAAGCACAAAAATAGAATCAGAACGAGTATTTACCCTTCGACTCCCGCACCTGTCCACCAGCATCCTGCATTGTCCATCATGCAGGCAAAGCAAAAGAATAGCCCTTTGACACCCCACCCTATCCACCAGCTTTCTTATGTTTTTGTAGTTGGTAAACAGGGTGCGGTAGTCAAAGGATTTATATCATTTCAAAGCAAGACAGGCACAAATTTTCGGCTAATGGTCTTTGTAAAGCGTATACAAAAGACAACAGAATATAAACGCACAACACTTTAGCAGGAAAGAAAAAAAGGGAGACGACTTCCTCAACATGGAGTTGAAGCAGAAGAAAATGGCAGGAAAGTGTTGTTGTTGGTTTTTTTTTTACTATTTTTTGTTTTTACGTCGTTAATGTTGTCCATTGTATTCTTTGTTGTCTTATGTATACGCTTGACAAAGGCCAGTTGGCCAAAACATTCGCAACTCTTCTGCTTTGCTAAATCATTTGAGCGTTCTAACCTTAGAAATTTTGCCTGTCTTGCTTGAATGATATTATCCTTTGACTACGCACCTGTTACCAACTTTGTTTTTTGGTCCCCTTTGCTTGAACGCTGGTAGTCATTTTGATTCAGATTTCTTGTCTTCGTAGATCAAGAAAAAGCGTTTGACAGGGCAACTAGAAACCACAGACATATGAAACTGGAATAAGTAAGCGTATTTCTTTACAAAACAAGATAAGCGCAAATTTTTCGACCCTCTGCCT
>CM060309.1:70599033-70604033 GCA_030674185.1 Monoplex corrugatus | reverse complement strand
GGCTGGTTGGTTGTTTGATTGATTGATTGATTGATTGATTGATTGATTGATTGATTGAGATTCGGTTTTTATGTCAGTTCAAGTGATATGGCCGACGGGGATAACCATCCCAGCGAAGTGGGGGAAGGGGACTTATCTAATTCTATACTGACACCACCAGAACAACAATGATGTTTAAGTTGGGACAGTGAGAAGGCCAGTTTTAAAGTAGCGCACTCACAACCATTAAGTCTTCAGATTATTCCTGTGTGGCTTTTATAGGTTCTCAGGTTTAGGAATCCTTGCTTCAACTCTCTGTATAGACCCATCCTCAGGACGTGGTTTCTTCCCTTAAAACAAGATTCCCTGTCTAACGAAGCTGGCACATGAGGGGTAGACACTCCTTATTTGGTCAGCTACTCTTCTTCGGAACTTGAAGTGATGACGATTAATAGACAACAACACGTTTTTTGCTTGACAAGTCTTTCGACAGTGTTCTTCTTTTTAAATAATATTTTTTTCATGAATATTTGCAGGTTAGCTGGCTCTGTTTATAAATCTTTGAACTCGAAATTTGATGTCTTGAGTTCAATATCAGCTAGCAACAGAAATTCTGACCTGTTTGTTGTATATCTTGACACGCCGATCATTCCTGTAACGTCAGCTTTGTGTTTTCTAGCTTCTGTTTACCTTATCCCCCTAATAGGATCTTTCCAGCGCAAAGTGTTTTGCGTAGGCGCAAAGAGTCTGACGATAACTACTTGTAGATTTGGGCGGAGTGCATATGGAATAGTCTGAGTGCAGTAAATTCCTCTTCAACCAATTCCAAAAGTCCTAAATCATGAATATGGTCTCCAGAAGTTAACGATTTTCATGGCTTGCACAACAGAATGACTGGCCTGTTCCCTGGTCATCTTTGTGGTCAGTTCATTCTGGTGGTGTCAGCTGAGTGTATCTTAAACTTCATTCTCCCCAAACCTATCTGCATTTCTAGACTTTGTCAGCGAGTATCGTTTTGCACAGACTCAAGGAGTCTGCCAGATGACTACTGTCAGATTTGGGTGACACGCATATGGAATTGTCCGAGTGCGATGAATCATCATCATGTGCCCTGCCGCATGGCGTTGGCGATCATGGCCCTCCCTACGGATTTATCCCTTGTCGCTGCAAGTACATCTTCCACCTTGAGAGAAAACCGATGGAAGGCAATGGAAAATCACTATCGTTTATTCCCAAGTTAATCATGGCCAGCCAGTGCCATGAATGACAAAAGAAAACGAAGAAGGAAGAGGTTTACAAGGAGTTTAATCTTGACGTAAAAATCTAATCAAAGCGCAAACTCTCATCATTCATTCAAACATTCATTCATCAATCAATCCGTCTTCATATATATAAAATTCCAAACAAAACTTCATGAGTGCGACACTTTTTTTTTTTGCAGAATTTTGTATCGACGACATGAATTCTGGAGCGGCAGCAGCGTCCTTCAGGGCACCTACGGTACGTGGTGAACGTTGCGACAGCAACCTGGGGACGGGGGCGACAAGCCACTGGTCATTGTGGCTGGACACATCGCTCCATTGATTGCAGTGTGTGATACATCTTCACATCACCACACACACACACACCCTGCTATTGACCACAGCTGTCTTCTGACATTTTTCCGGGATCGACAACTTTCGACCCATACCACCAACCCCGCATCCCTTCTGTCTCTGTCTCTCTCTCTGTCTCTCTTTCTGTCTCTCTCTCTCTCTGTCTGTCTGTCTCTCTCTCTCTTGCTCGCTCGCTCTGACTGTCTGTCTGTCTGTCTGTCTGTCTCTCGCTCGCTCGCTCGCTCTGTCTCTCTGTCTCTGTCTGTCTGTCTGTCTGTCTGTCTCTCTCTCTCTCTCTCTCTCTCTCTCTCTCTCTCTCTCCCTCTCTCTCTCTCTCTCACTCATTTATCGATGTATTTCTGTATTTTTAGTCCTAGGCAGATAGGCTATGTAACTTAGCAACAGCTTTCAGCTATTAGCATCATCATCATCATGTGGCCTGCCGTATGGTGTTGGCGATTATGGCCCTCCATGCGAATCTTTCCTTTGTTGCTGCCAGTACATCTCCCACCCTCTCTGTCCTCAGCCTCTCCACAAGTCCATTCAATATTTTCTCCCTGGGTCTACCTGGTGTTCTCTTTCCCCTCCAGTTTTCTTGTTGTGACTAGGTGCTCTTATTTCTCTTGCCTCATAAATGTCTTATAAATGTTGCTTGTCTTTTCCTAATCTTCTTTATTAATGTTCTTTTAGGTGTCTGCCTCCTTCAAGACTGTCTTCTTTGTTTTCTTTGCTTGTTCTTAAAAAAACACGTTTCAGTTGCTTCAATTTCGTTCTGACTTTTGCCTGTGGACTGTTCACGCTTCACGTCTGTACAACAGTATCGGTTCTATATGACACTCAAAAAAACTCTATTCCTGATGTTATTTGATGAGCGTTTGTTAGTAAGAACGCTTTTTTGTGTTGTTGATGGCTGTTTACGAGCTTGGCCGATTCTGCTGGCTATATCTGATGCGCGTCTGCCGTCTGGTGAGATGACGGTTCCCAGATATTTATTTAGACGTATCAACTTGTCTTAATGTGGTGCCATTTGCAGTTATTTTGCATGAGGGGTTTTCTAGTTGTTTTTTTCTGAAAACATCTACATTTGGAAAATGATATATCATCGTTAGTTGGATCACTTTCCCTCCATGAATCCTTTCATTTTTATGACTGAAATTCATGTTCGAAACATTTACTTTCATTTCTCCGGTTTTAAGTATTTCATATCACTTTGTCTTGTGTGTGTATGTGTATGTGTGTGTGTGTGTGTTTGTGTTTGTGTGTGTGTGTGTGTGTGTGTGTGTGTGTGTGTGTGTGTGTTGTGTGTGTGTGTGTGTGTGTGTGTGTGTGTGTGTGTGTGTGTGTGTGTGTGTGTGTGTGCTCTGTGTGGAATGTAGTAAGAACTAGTTGTAAGACAGGTCCAGTGGGACCTAATGCTACTATCCTTCAGTAATAAAGTGTTTCGGGGTTTTGAAGTTTGGACTCTCTCTCTCTCTCCTCTCTCTCTCTCTCTCTCTCTCTCTCTCTCTCTCTCTCTCTCTCTCTCTCTTATGACAGCTGTAATAGGAATGCTCAAATCATTATGCTCTGTCTCTGTCTCTGATTGTCTGTCTGTCTGTCTGTCTGTCTGTCTGTCCCTCTCTCTCCCTCTCTCGTTTACATACACACAGAAACACATACATACACACATACACACACACATGCACACACACACTCACACGCACACACACACTCACACGCACACACACACACATGCACACACACACACGCACGCACGCACGCACGCATGCACACACACCAGATGACATATATTAGGGGAGGGTGGGGCGGAATCTGTAATGAATGATGACAGTCTACGCTGAAAGAAAGCATACCACCTTGTAAGCAGGAATGATGGAAAAAAAAACACAGTCCACTTAATGGAGGAGATCAATTCAGATTATTTACAAACAAAGCAACATCCCAGCTATTGTTCGAAAATGGTTGAGCACTATGTTGAGAAACTTAAACTGAAACTGTCCATGATAAGATAGAAAGGGTGTGGGTTCAAATCCATTCAATTCTGTCACAAAAGTATTGTGGGATTTTTCCACCCAAACCAGCTCCTCCCCAGGATAATGTGTGCCAGGGGGCTCAGTGGGAACGCTGGGACCGCACAGTCGAATCTCATTCACTTCACGGATGTGTCACTGGGGTATCGGTTAAATGGTTCGCCGAACCTGCAGGTGTCTGTATCTCTGGCGCCTGGTTAACTCTAGTATACGTTATGAAAGTAATCGTAGAGTGCAGCCTGTCACGCAGTGTCAAACTAGAATGGGGTCCAGCATCATGATTATCATCCCCATCGTCAATCATCATATCGTGGCATTTTGAAACATTGTTCCAGACAGTGGCCACAGAAGTGTCGTAGAAGACGGGATAGCAGGGAAAGAGAGAGGGGGGGAGACGGAGAGAGAAGGAGAAAGAGAGAGAGAAGAGACAAAGAGAGAGAGAAGAGACAAAGAGAGAGAAGACAGAGAGAGGAAGAGAGAGAGACAAAGAGAGAGAGAGACGAAGAGAGAGAGAGAGAGAGAGAGAGAGAGAATCAGAATCACAATCAGAATAAGAAATGTATTCAGAAAGGCTAAAGCCCCATTATGAGAAAGAGAGAGAGAGAGAGAGAGAGAGAGAGAGAGAGAGAGAGAGAGAGAGAGAGAGAGAAAAAGAGAGAAACAACAAAAACAACAGCAACAAATTGTGATAATATTCTGTGACGAGCTAACCAGGAACCTGATTTAGATTCCTCGGTACTAATAACCTCAGCACAGAACAGCAAACCACAGCCAGAAACTGCTAATCAGTGATTAGTGTCCGGTGGCTAATGGAAACCTGTAAACACCCAGCATGGCAGCCCACCGAAGACGGAACGTGCAGATTTATGCACCAACATACCGCCTGCACAGTGTGGGCAAAACAACGTGTTTACACGTAAAATATAAATCAGAATGCTAAAGACATGACAACGTATTCAAAACAAAAAAATTAAAAAGGGGGTAGGAGGTGGGGTTCGATATCCATCAACAATTGGGTGAAATGGAGACCGCACCCCCGGGACTATTGCTTCTACGTTATCAAGCTTGTAACTAGCTGCCGTTGAGCGTTATGTAGCAAGAAACACGACTATCAGTGAAGAAGCCTACACAGCAGAAGATGGTCAGTGCAAAATCCCCTGGTGAAGATCTTCTGCCGGGGCCTTCTTCTCCTGTGCACCTCCTTCACCCCCCCCCCCTCCCCGAGTTTCTTGCTACCACTCAGGCCTCAATCAGCAGCAGGAGATTGATTGATTTGATTCAGTTTTTACGTCGGCACCCACCTCAGGTAATATGGCCGACGGGGATAACCATCCCAGGAAAGTGGGGGAAGGGGTACTTATCTAATCCTATACTGACACCACCAGAACAACGTAGA
>CM060309.1:70571533-70596533 GCA_030674185.1 Monoplex corrugatus | reverse complement strand
TGTGTGTGTGTGTGTGTGTGTTTGTGTTTGTGTGTGTGCGTATCTGTGTGTTTGTGTATGTGTGTGTTTGTATGTGTGCGCGCACGTGTGTGTATGTGTGTGCGGGTGTGAGGGTGTGTGTGCGTGCGGTGCGTGTGTGTGTGTGTGTGTGTGTGTGTGTGTGTGTTATTTATGTATGTGTGTGTGCGGGCGCTGTGTTCATGTGAATGTGTGTGTGTGGTGTGCGCGCGCACGCGTGCACGTGCGTGAGTGCGTGTACATGTGTGTGCGTGTGTGTTTTTACCAAGACTTTGCCAGGGCATAGGAATTATGCGAATTTTTAGGGTTTATGCCATGATCATTTTAAATCTCATCAATCACATGGCATCTGTAGCATCAGTGCATATGGAATTTTTCCGAGCGCGGAGACGCCATTTGAGAAACTAAAATGGAAACCGACAGCCTTTCCCAGACAACGCAATTCACAGGTGGTATTTTTCTGCTCCAGGGGCTTCGTCAGGCTCTAGGTCTGGCTGAGCTTGGAACCAGAAAAAACACGAAAAAAAAAATCAAATTTGAACAGAAAAAACACGAAAAGACTCAGAATGTGTATTTAATACAACAAGACAAGATAGGCACAAATTTTCGGTAACATTGGCCTAGTCAAACTGATGGCAACTAAATAAGCCTATTAAATGAAAGAACTAATGGAGACCGAGACACAGACAAACACATGTTTACACACACAGCCAAAGAGACACATACGTGCACGAATATACATATGCCTTTAACGTGCTTTTTGCAAATTCAGCTTCGACATCCAATTGATTAGGTCTCGGTGTAAAACTGGGCATAGTGTATACGAGCAAAACTAAGCCAACTATTTATCTAACGAGACTAGAAAAAGGGAACTGCTTACGTTGTTCAGATTGATCATCTTACTGCGTTTTCTATGACTTTATCCAGCAATGTCCCTTACCTGTCTGGTCAGTTACCTTTATCAGATCCTGCTGCTTGATTGTTGGTTGTCAGTGAATAGGTGTGGCTTCCTGTCTTCAGTCTTGGGGTGGCACCACGTCCCTCCAAGCAAGGACCTCGTACCCTGGCTGCAAGAAGCAGAGACTGATGAGCTGGCTGCAAGATGCAATGACTGAAGTTCTGGCTGGAAGATGCGAGGACTGAAGTGCTGGCTGCAAGATGCAATGACTGATGTTCTGGCTGCAAGATGCGAGGACTGAAGTGCTGGCTGCAAGATGCAATGACTGAAGTTCTGGCTGCAAGATGCAAAGACTGAAGTGCTGGCTGCAAGATGCAAAGACTGAAGTTGTGACTGCAAGAAGCAGAGACTGAAGTGCTGGCTGCAAGAAGCAGAGACTGAAGTTCTGGCTGCAAGAAGCAGAGACTGAAGTGCTGGCTGCAAGAAGCAGAGACTGAAGTTGTGACTGCAAAAAGCAGAGACTGAAGTGCTGGCTGCAAGAAACAGAGACTGAAGTGCTGGCTGCAAGAAACAGAGACTGAAGTGCTGGTTGCAAGAAGCAGAGACTCAAGTTCTGACTGCAAGAAGTACAGTCAAGTGCTGGCTGCAAGATGCAAAGACTGAAGTGCTGGCTGCAAGAAACAGACTGAAATTCTGGCTGCAAGATGCAAAGACTGAAGTGCTGGCTGCAAGAAACAGAGACTGAAGTGCTGGCTGCAAGATGCAGAGACAGAAGTTCTGGCTGCAAGAAACAGAGACTGAAGTTCTGGCTGCAAGAAACAGAGACAGAAGTTCTGGCTGCAAGAAGCAGAGACTGAAGTTGTGACTGCAAGAAACAGAGACTGAAGTTCTGGCTACAAGAAGCAGAGACTGAAGTTGTGACTGCAAGAAACAGAGACTGAAGTTCTGGCTACAAGATGCACAGACTGAAGTTCTGGCTGCAAGAAGCACAGACTGAAGTTCTGGCTGCAAGAAACAGACAGAAGTTCTGGCTGCAAGAAGCAGAGACTGAAGTTCTGACTGCAAGAAACAGAGACTGAAGTTCTGGCTGTAAGAAGCACAGACTGAAGTTCTGGCTGCAAGAAGCACAGACTGAAATGCTGGCTGCAAGAAACAGAGACAGAAGTTCTGGCTGCAAGAAGCAGAGACTGAAGTTCTGACTGCAAGAAGCAGAGACTGAAGTTCTGGCTGCAAGAAGCAGAGACTGAAGCTCTGGCTGCATGAAGCAAGGACTGAAGTTCTGGCTGCAAGAAGCAGAGTCACTCTGCAGTGTGCTGCAAGAAGAGACTTAAGTTCTGGCTGCAAGAAGCAGAAACTGAAGTTCTGGCTGCAAGAAGCAGAAACTGAAGTTCTGGCTGCAAGAAGCAAAGATTGAAGTGCTGGCTGCAAGAAACAAAGACTGAAGTGGTGGTGGTCTTTGATTGAATGTCTATTCACTAAAGTGATTTTAGACAAAAACAAAAAAAACAAAAAAAATAAGAGAGAAAAGGGGAGGGGGGTGATAGAGGAGGAGTGAAGAGGATATTTGAAAATTGTCAATTTTGAATTTGAGAAAAGATGATCCAGAAAACAACTGTTTTGAAGAGGGGAAGGTAAAACTAGCAAATAATGTTACCATAATTATCGACTTAAACAAACAAACTAACAAACAAAATTAGTAAATATCCGGAAGAAATGAATAAAAAGTAAAACTAATAATTGATTAACCACAACAGTGAACAAGTGAAATAACATTTTAAAGGTAATTCGCTATAGGACTTTTTGACAGGCTAACAAAAAATTCATACAGTAATGATGATGAGGCAAATATGTCAGTAACTGTACTCATAGATAGTGTTGGAATATGTCGTTTTACCCTAACGCAAGAAAGAATATGACTAAGTGTTATCTTCTTTCCACACAGACACACTATGTTATTGGTATATTTTGTTTTGAATGCATCAAGTTTCCATCTGTACATAAGGGACTGTATAATTCTGCTGGCATGAAGCTGCTTAAGTATTTTGCTAACTTCAAAGTTCATGTGACATTTATCATACTTTTTCTGTTTTAATTGGAACTGCTTCTAGACGTAGTTGTCCACTAAAGTGTAATTCTCGTGCAACGAGAGAGAAAGCTGGATATTGTTTGAATCTGGTGAGTTATTAGCTCCCCGTTTGGCAGCCCTGTCAACTTTATCATTATAACGAAAAGAACTATGAGAAGGTATCCAGCAGAAAGTAATATCAGTGCCTCTTAAAGATAAATTATGAATCAAGTGACTTATTTCCAGAATCATTTCTGATCTTGTTTGTAATTTTGATAATTCAAGAGCCTGAAGTACTGATTTTGAATCAACGCAAAGAAGTATCTGAAAAATTGTCCTAGGAAGACATCAGAAAGTTTAAAGCCATTAATATTGTAAAGAGTTCAGCTGTAAAGATAGATTTATTAAGTCCTATGTAGATGTAAAGATAGATTTATTAAGTCCTATGTAGAAAGATTTTTCAATTTTGAGAGCAGGTATTAAAATTGATCTAGACGTAGATCCTGTATCTATAAAACCTTCCTTTTCGCCAGTACCCAGTTGGGAACTCCAAAGAGCACGATTTGACGTACACCACACTAATTTAAAAAAAGGAGACAATATAAACTTACTGGCAAGTCAGGTTAAATGTCATATAGACGATGTATATTCCGATCATTTGAAAATTTATACTGATGGATCAGTAATTGAAAGAAAAGACTGAAGTGCTGGCTGCAAGATGCAGAGACTGAAGTGCTGGCTGCAAGAAGCAGACACTTAAGTTCTGGCTGCAAGATGCAAAGACTGAAGTGCTGGCTGCAAGCAAGGAGAAGGGTCACTCTGCAGTATGCTACAAGAAGTAGTACAACATGTGTGGACGTCAAGATAGCTCAGGTCTGAATGACAGTAGCTTTGTTCTTCACTCACTACATGGGCTACTTCCAAGTTGGCCTGCTTCTGGTGTAAACCCAGTTCAACAATTCCATCGTCCAATCTCTACTATTTTTTTATCTTCCTTTACCTTTTTGTATAGGGCTTATATGTGCATGCTTAAGGCTTAAGCCAAAATCATTTTGGATCTTGTTTAACAATGGCATCTGTGGCGTCAGCGCATATGGAATATATTTCAAGCAAGGAGTCGCTGTTTTGAGAACAAAACTAAAACAGCTTTTTCTTCCAAGCGTTGATGCATTTCGTCAGCTCTCTCTCTCTCTCTCCCCTCTCTCTCTCACATACACACACGTGCAAACACACACACACACTAACACAAACACACACTCACACAAACACACACTCACACTCTCTCTCTCAAACATAAACACTCACATACACATATACACATACACATAAACATGTTTTGTGTTGCTCTGCACTTTTACAAAACCATGTCAGAAAGCCATTCAAAGAAGACGAGATAAAATTCTTTATTTACAAAGAAATACACACACACACACAAAAAAAACTGTTTCTATGTTTACACCAAGCATCAGTATAGAAGAGAAGTAAAAAATACAGTGAACACACACATCACACATACACATATACATATACAAACACACACACAAAAACACACACATACAGTGCATCGAGAGATTTGATTGATAAGACAAAAGAAACACCGAGTCCCTTAATTAACACACTCATCAGTGAGGACAGGGTGTCCCAAAGAGACACTCTACTCTACACTGTGTGTAGTGATCAGCCCTGAGATTTGAACCCATGACACGTGCGCTGTCAGTACCAACTGAGTTAGCAGTTGAAGTTGGAAAGGTGAACGGGATCTATTGCACCAACACCACCAGAATAACCGCAGCATTATGAAGGGCAGTGAACAAGCCAGCTTTAACCCTTTTGACTCCCACACCCTATCCAACAACTGCAAAGACTTAACCCTTTGACTCCCTCATCCTGTCTATCAGCTTCATGCAGGAAGCTGGTTGATAGGATGAGGGAATCAAAGGGTCAAGTTTCCGCTTTGCCAGCATCGTTGACAATGCAGATAGTGGGTGGACAGAGCGCAGGAGTCAAAGGGTTAATGTTGCAAGGTGAAATTGATCTCAATACAGGAGATCTCCAGACTACACCTCTATCAAAAGTGCCAGCCAAACCACGTTAAAAGAAAATTGCTTTAATCCACATTGGCTGTTAGCACAGTTGTTTAAATGGGAGAATATTGTCACATTCGTCTGTTGAAGACTAAAGTCAACCAAACCTGTATGAGCACCAGTAGCAGTGGCGTAGTGGTTAGCACAATGGACTACAAACTGGAAGGGTGTGGGTTCGAATCCCCATCAGTCCCTTCAAAAATTATTCTGAGATTTTTTCGGCTCTAACCAGCTCCTACCCAGTGTTGGCCACGCTGTGGGTTCATTGGGAAGACTGGGACCATACAGTCGAGTCTCATCCACTTCACGGATGCACCATTGAGGGTGTTGCTCAAATCTTCAGACCAGCAGTGCGGGTGTCTGTATCTCTTGGGCCTGGTTGACGCCAGGATATATTATGATAATAAGCATACAGTACAGCCCTATCACGCAGTCTCAATCCTAGATGGAACTCCATAGCATCATGATTATCATCCTGATCGACATCATCATCATTGCATTGTAAAAAATAAAAAAAGCATTGTGCCAGCTTTAACGGCTGTTCAGGTGGCGTAGAAAATAGGACGGCAAACAAACAAAAAAAGAGCTCAAAGGTAACCTCCTTGAGTGCGATGATCCTAAAAAAAATTTTTTTAAAAACACACACACAAAAAACTTGCATGAGCAGCCTGACATGAAGATTCTGGCATGTATGAA
Source organism: Monoplex corrugatus (assembly GCA_030674185.1). Taxonomy (NCBI): domain Eukaryota; kingdom Metazoa; phylum Mollusca; class Gastropoda; order Littorinimorpha; family Ranellidae; genus Monoplex; species Monoplex corrugatus. Next base: position 70,590,772 of record CM060309.1, on the reverse strand, counting down.
TGCTACTAATTAAGTGTTGCTACATTTAATTTTCATACTAAATTTGGTACATTAACTTATTTGTCAGTATAACCAAGGCAAGTATAAGCACTATTATTTAAATATAGTTTGGTTAATATACAGTTTTTCAGCAAATTTGCTAATCAAATTATTTGTTTATATAACATTCATTTAATCTGGTTGCTGAATTTAATTTAGAAATATGTGCCACTTTCTGACAGTGGAATGCATGATTTCTCTGTACATTCTATGAATCCTGGAACGATATTCATACATATATTAGTCTATGGTTGAAAAAACAAAACCAAAACAAAACGGAGCCTCAAAATCATTCAAGGAAAACTTACTTTGCCAAAGCTTGTGAGTATTGAGAATATTAAAAGATTAAGATATACTAAACACAAATATCGTTTGATATGATTCAACGCATACAAAAAGCTTGTGCTAGGACAAGTCATCTACAAGCAGGAGCCAAAATTTACACTGGTCATCAAAATCAGCTTAAACAGAGAATGCTATTCTGGTATCTACCATGTAGAGTTTACAATTATTCTTGCAAAGTATAGTCATGTATCATGAAATCATGGTAGTGCTGTAATACCAGTGGACACATACATAGACACACACTTACACACACACACACACACACACACACACACACACACACACACACACACACACACACACACACACACACACCACACACACAATCAATCTTGAAAACTACAATCCTGGTATATCTGTTTCCGGAATCAACAACAACAACAAAAAAGTACACACACATCAAAATCAGTTTTCACAAACGTAATTAAAACTACCATGTGGACTTTGTTTAGATATGAAAATACCTTCTCAGAAAATCACTACGCAGACTTTAGTGCCCAAGACCTACAAACTAAAAAAAGAAAGATACACAAATATTCCAAGAGAAGACAGAAAATGTACAGTCTGTGATGCAACTGAAAATGAATTTCATTTCCTGGATAACTGTATTAGATACAAAACAACGAAACTGAAACTGGTGGAAAAGATTCAGGCAAAATATACATCTTCAACAGGCAATTACTCTAAAGCCATTATTCTAAGTCCAAGTGACTTACTTACAGAAAATAATTTGGATGTATGTGTCGCATATGTCTATGATTGCCTGCATTCTGAAAAACTGAAAGGCTGTTATTCACCTATAAATTTATAATCCCACTTATGATGATGATGATGATGATGATGATGATGATGATGAGACGACGACAACATGAAATGTGAAATAAAGAGCTGCTGAAATCATTGGTTGTTATGTCAACTTATTACAACAACAAAAAGTCAGAGTTTTGAATTTTTAGATATCACATTCATAAAAACCAAAAACACAGGAAAATGGAACGAGAACATGTATTTAACTTACAAAACAAGGGAGGCACAAATTTTCAGTCAACTGACCTTTATCAAGCATGCACAAAAGACAACAAAGAACAAATACCAAAAAAACAAAGAGGGCGAAAAAAACAACAAGAAAACTTCCCTGCTCTTGCACTGAAGATGAGAAAATGACATGAAATCGCAAAGTAGATTTCGAATTGTAGTAACCGGGAAATAAGAGATACAAGTGCGATGTCTCGAGGGCAATGAGATGAATTCTACAGTTTAAAAAAAAATGATCATACAATATTACTGATATTTTATCCTGAGAAGCATCCAAAGCCAAAATATTGGAAATTATTAAACTCACAAATTGCAACTTGGCCAACAATGCTTTTATGTACAAAGTAGTGATTTCATTTGCTGAAATACTTAAGAATCAATTATCTTTTTGTGAAAGCTGATGTCAAGAGTGAACCTCAGATATGCATGTTACCGACTCTCTTCACTTCCCAAATACACTACACAAGAAGACAGAACAAGCGAATTGGACCATCATTATTAGTAATAGTAGCAGTAACCAGAAAAAAAAAAACAAGAAAAAAGACTAAAAAACACGTATTTAACACAACAAGACAAGACAGGTGCAAATTTTCGGCCAACTGGCCTTTGTCAAGCGTAAGATCCCAAACAAACAAACACCAGATACAACAATTAAGAGAAAAAGACTGAAATTTCCCTGCTGCTCCCTTCAGTGTGAGAAAAGGAATAGTATTAGTAGTGTTTAAATAAAGCCAGCTGACTGTCAGAGCCATATCAGGGCAATAGCCATCTCAAACAAAACACACACATCTTAACACATTGATGACCCTAGGAAAAAAAAGAAACCCTCATAAAGAACATTCATTATACATATCATCTACATTCACACAAAAAATCTAAGGAAATGTCCCTGGCATAAGTCATTCTACCAAGTTTATCACCTGGGGATTGGAAAAAAAAGCCTGAATACAAATGCACAAACACCACTAAATACACAAAAACATACGTGAAAATTGGCTAACAATACCCAAAATTGCCACCAAGCAGCTCATATTTTCTTAGAGCTAAAATTAATTAATATACTTACACAATTATCAATCCCAACAGACGAAGGTATGTAAGGCTTTACGGAAAATATAAAGGTGACTTGACAGAAACGGCAGAGAATGAGGAAAAAAAGAGAAATGACAGAAAGTACAAGAGCAAGGCAGAAACAAAAAGAGTGACTGAAAAAGAGATTTGAAGCACAGAACTTCCAGATCAGATGGGGATACTCTTTATACTGAAAGAGCCCCCAGCATCCCCACAGGGGTGTTGGGCTACATAATTTTGGTATTTATTAATAATAACATATCACACTCTAAACCAAACGTCCTAGATTAACTAAAGCTTCTAATACTAAATTCTTCCACAACCAAGTAAATAATAAATCCAACACAAAATCTTTATTTTAAATTTTTTATCACAGTGTAATTAAAAAGATGATGATGACGACAATGACAAAGACAGCTGGCTTCTCCATAAATGTCAAAGATATGGTACACACACACACACACACACACACACACACACAAACACACAAACACACGCACACAAACACACGCACACACGCACACACACACACACACACACACACACAGTCTGAAGACACAGTTTTTCATGAATTCAGTCATCACGAAGACCAAGGGGAAACCACAACCCAGCTAATCTCAAAATGAAGATAATACACACAGGCACATGAGACTTGTCCACACACACGTTCTAAGGTGCTGGCCCACTCCCAATCAATGAGGCCAGGGGAAACTAGGGCTCAATTCTGCCCATTGTAAGAATCCTTTAAAACTTCAGAAATTCATGTTCGTCTGACACAACAACAAAAAAACAGCATGCAAGTCATAACATTTTGACGGCACTCAAGAGAGACAATCCTTGTCTCTCTCATAATAAAGTAATTTGAAAGGATTACTCCCCTGCAACAATGCACACTCTCACTTGCACATTTATAAGTGTAAATTATTCTAAACAGAAACCTCATCTCTTTGACCAAACATGGAAAATGCTGTCAACTTTTCCAGTATTCTTATAATGCACAGCAATAATAGTTATTCTGATCAACCAAATAGAAAGTTTTCCCTCCCAACCTTCACTCAAAAACTATTATGTTTTCCTCTGCTATACACTAATCCCTCAGATAAAATTACCAGGCTCAATTTCAAATACTGTAAACAACTTAACTTTAAACCCTCAAACAACTTAACTTTAAACCCTCACGTAGTAAATTACCACGCTTTATTTTGAATACTGTAAACAACTCGACTTGAAATTCAATATCCTAGGAAGTCAATCGTTATTTTAAACAAATATCTATCTACTGTATCAAACAACTACTATCCATCAGGCCTTGACGATAATTTGAAATTTGAATTTTTTTTTTTTTTTTAATTCATGTACCCCTACCTGCATACACAAGCAGTATTAGTAATTCTGCTGTACATCTGTTTGTGACAACTATTCCATATTTGTGTTATCACATTGATAATATGAGCAGTTACTTCCACAAATAGACGGATGGTGGCAGATCGTTACACGGTTAAAGTTAGATTGCTACAGGGTTAAAGTTAGATCGTTTCAGGGTAAGAGTTAGATTACTACAGGGTTAAAGTTAGATTGTTACAGGGTTAAAGTTAGATTGTTACAGGGTTAAAGTTAGATTGTTACAGGGTTAGAGTTAGATTGTTACAGGGTTAAAGTTAGATTGTTACAGGGTTAGAGTTAGATTGTTACAGGGTTAAAGTTAGATTGTTAGAGGGTTAGAGTTAGATTGTTACAGGATTGTTACAGGTTTAAAGTTAGATTGTTACTGGGTTAAAGTTAGATTATTACAGGACTAAAGTTCAAGATGGCAATTACTATTAAATTAGGTTTGACTACAAAACCCTGAGTAGTCTGTATGCACTGTCTACATATGAGTATCATTGTGCATTGTTTTCACACCATTTATCCCATTATCCATCTTCTATTCCCAACACAAATCACCATTTCAAATCCATCATGCTACACTTCATTCTGTAATATCCTCTCCATTCTCCACTGAGTTTTCACATTTTCACCATCCCCACCTAACCATCTTAAAACTTAAGTTTTTCAACACTTCTCACAACTCTTAGGAACCCAGAATCTGAATGTCAGCAGATGTTTCAGTTTTTATCAAGACACATTTTCCCCCAAAATGCTAGCTAGGATCTCAAGACCTTGCCAACATGTAGGGTTTATGTTCAGACTTAATGCTTAAGCCATGATCATTCTGGATCTTCTCCATCACATGGCATCAGTAATATCAGCGCATGCAGAATTCATTCTGAGCATGAAGATGCCATCTTGAGAAAATTAAAACTAAAGACAGACTTTCAGAATAAATTCCTAGCTGCAACTTTCTCAAGGTGTTAGAGAACCACATGACCCTCTTTTATACATAGTTTTCTTTTTCCCATCAGAACGCCACTTCGGAAACAGATTTCAGCAAAATGATGGACAATGTACACCTTGGAACAGGCTACAAAATGAAAATGGTACACAGATAAAGCCTTTCAGTAAAGCAAGTTCGTTTTTGGCAAAACAACAAACCCAACATTTCAAAATGGATCCTGCTCTAGAATTTAATCAAATTAGTACATTAACTGTTAAAGCGTCAAAGCTTCAAATTTCAGCTGTAGAAAAGGCCTTTCTGGACAATATCATGGGGATGGAAAACATTTTGTCCTGAGTAGATAAAGAGGGCAAATGCCAAGACAACAAAAAAATGCAACTAAAAGGAGAAGAAAGTCAAGTATACCATGATATTCAGAATCAACAAGACTGCATTAGAAAATGTGGCTTTAAATATTTAGGCACAATTAAAGCTCATATTGGCATCTGTACTTAAGATGTTAAAATAAGGACAGAAATGCAAAAACAGAAAATGATCCAACTCATAACATTTGGAAAGACAGAAGCATACCAACAGCCCTTAAAATCAAAATTCTAAAATATCTGATCTGCCAATAATGCTATATGGCTGTGAAACCTGGACATGCAGATAATCAAATGAAAATAAAATTAAAGCAGCAGAGATGTGATTCTACAGATGGCTTCTCAGTTGGACAGATAAAATTCACAGTCTAACATCAACTACTGGCAGAAATCAACAAAAGAAAAATTAAATACATCAGCCATGTAAATCGCAACACCAACACAACCCTAATGACAACAGTTTTGCAAGGAAAAGTTGAGGCCAAAAGAAATCCAAGCAGACCACCCACCTCCTATATGAACAACAATACCAACATCAGCAGTTTAAAAGTCTACAAAGTAGCAAGAAAAGTCAAGACTAGAGTAAATGGAGGAGACTCGATGTCTGCTTCTGCAACTATCACTGAACTCTATGGTGCTGATGGCTGATGGGTGAATAGCCTTATCATTATCATTACTGTCACCATTATCATGGTTTCTATTTTGTTGTTGATGTTAATCACAGCCATTATAACTCAGGCGAGGTAATCAAGTGGGTAAACCAGCATCCCATTAGAAGTTCCTGGGTTCCATCAGGCTGGACACCTCTGCCTGGTGGGTAAACAGTGGGGTTTACTCCGATCTTCCATGTCAACATGTGTACAGACATACCAGTGCCTATACCCTCTTCATGTGTTTACACATGTTGACATGGAAGATCGGAGTGAACATGAGGAATACCAAGTACAGTGGCGCCTCAGGATACGAGCATCTTCCTGTACGAGCAAATCAGGTTACGAGCACAAAATACTTGGAAAATTCGCCTTGGTATTCAAGCATTCGCTCGCGTTACAAGCAACGTTGTGGTTATGCCACGTGATTCCCGCCACTGCATCCCACTCTAAGTGTGCGTTGTTCTCTCATAGCGGAAGCATCTCTGCATTCATTTGCACTTTTCAGTGTTTTTTTGTGGTTTACGTGAAGAAATTTTGTAACCCACGATGTCCACAGTAACCCCTCTCCTCCTCACCATCGTCTCCATCAAGCCAGCCACAACTCTTCATAATGGTAAAGTACAACATAATTTATCATTGTTAAATGTTAGAAAAATTACTTTAACCCTATCAGATCTTAGCCCCTGAGCGAAATTGTGCCCCCTGCCTGGCCTCCTGAGCAAAATTTTGAAAAAAATGTATATACGTTAGAAAACTGTTCAGATCATGCACACCAATGGTTAGAATTATATGAAACGTGGAGAGATTGTAGAAAATAGGCCTACCTTTCATCTAACGCCAGTCCAACCCTCAATCACACAAGCATCTCCCCTATCACTTGGTTGGGGGTACGGGCACGCCCCCTTCTTCCAACACTCTGTCTCGACCTACTTCTTTCATTGTCAGAATCATCATTTTCACTCAATGCTTCATCAACGTAATCATCGTCACTTGAATCGGAAACGTATTCCTGATCAAATTCTCCAATCTGCAAAATGTCCACCACTTGTTGAACTGTGAAGCGAGTTGGCCTCGTCCGTTTACCTGTTGAAGTGCTTGGTTCATCACTAGCTCGCTTCATGGTCAATTTTGCACCCAAATCACCTCAAAATACCATCAACACAAAGGCAGACATTTGCAATAGGCTGAACACACGCTCACGCGACGCTTAGCAACGGTTCGGTAGCTATTTTTAGCTCTTGATAAAGTGACGATCATGTGAGTGTGCTATTCCCGCTATAGCGGGAACTCGGTATATAGTCATTTTCGTCATTCCCGCAATAGCGGGAACTCGGGTCTGGTAGGGTTAATTCTGCATAAAATACCAAGTCAATTGATTTTTATACTGATATTTTTGGGGTGTGGAACAGATTCATTGGATTTCCATTATTTTAAATGGGGAAATTCGTTTCCAGATACGAGTTTTTCACGATACGAGCTACTTTATGGAACGAATTAGATTTGTAACCCAAGACGCGACTGTATGCATGGTTCAGCTATGTGCCATTAAAAGATCCTGTAAGTCATATCAGTGGCTGGCATACAGAAACATGAAAACACCCAGCATGCACACCTACCACAGATGCAGACAGTGCAACCACACCGTGAAATGTGGTTAGCTCACCTAACAGCTTGAGTTCTACATGCTCCACTAAAACATCTGATTACATGTAATGCACAGTGAGCCTAACTGAGTTTGGAGAAGAGAACTACGCATGAATGATTCACAGTTCATAATTTTTCATTAGGAAAGACCCTCATGCCCATAAAGATATACCTGAGGCTGCAATCACTGACAACAATGACTTCACATCTGTAAGAAAAAACAACAACAACATGCAAACATTTGCAGTTGTGATATAAACTATACACATAATTTTCTATGTAAAAATTCACATGCACACATACATACATACAAAGCTTACATTACATACATATATACATACATACAGTCATACATACATACATACATACATACATATATACACACATACATACATACATACATACATACATATATACATACATATATACATATATACATACAAATATACAAACATACATACATACATACATACATACATATATACATACATACATACAAATATACATACATACATACATACATACATGTACATACATACATACTTAATGACAAATTCTCTGAGTCTGTAAAATACAAAATGGCAATGCCCATGGCAGAAATTAAAAGTAAGTGTAACTTTTTAACGTCATCCTCAAATGTGTTACTTCTTTTTCATGTTTCTGGCTATAAGTTTGCCTCATGCCTTCTATAATAAACATCTGATTTGTACGTACTCAAAATTTCATATTTCCACTTGATTACATTTCGCTTTATCATTATCATCCTACATTCATTTTTGAAAGCTATCTTGTAAAAACAAACAAATTAAAAATAAGTTTAAGACCAAAAAATAACAAAAACTGCTTTCACATATAAAAGAAAATATATTATTACTCAGACAGAACAAAACAAAAAGTTTGGAGTTTATTCAAAAGGGATTCATTGTTCTTGAACAATTCCATATGCACTCCACTCAAACCTGCTGGCACTTACCAGGCAGTCTCCTTTCAACCCTGCACAAAAACCCTATGTAATTATTGTAATGGCAAGGCCTTGAACTGGAAATGGGAATGGGACAATTGAAACACTGACAACACCAGAATGTACTAAAACATCAGGGTGTGCAGCAAAAAGTGGAATTTTTTAAAGTAAATTCTCATTTAGCCAGTGGCAGAATGGTTCAGACTTCACCTGCTCATAACTAAACTCAAGATTCCAGACTTCGTTTCCCATACCGGTCTTGACTTCTCTCCTCGGTCAAATTGGAAAATCAAACAGAATGTCTAGCTGTTCAGAAAAGGATATAAAAAAAGCGCAAATCAGACTTGTGTGCCTTCTGGCCTACACATGCTAAAGATCCAAGGCAGTTGAAAATCGGGAAGAGCAGGGCATTCATCAAGCCACCCTGGTGTAAAAATATTGGAGAGATAGGTTCCTTTCCCCAAATCCACCCCCTCCCTCTCCTTGAAGGCCAAATAGCCTTCTTGTCTTTCTTTAGCCCTGGGTAAAAAAAAATGGGCAGTGCTGCACTGTAACAACATGCTCTCAAGGGGAGACCAGCCCGAGTTTCACATGGTACATCCATTGTGACAAAAACAAACGAATATTAATATCCAACTAATGCAAAGTGGCACACCATCGTTCTACTTAAGGCCCAAATCTAAACCAATACTTACTAAGCATTGGGTCAAAAAATGCCTCTAGGTGGAGTTCCACCCTACCTGACCACCTTGTCATGAGAGAACGAGCATACCCTTCCTTCCACCCTACCTGACCACCCTGTCATGAGAGAACGAGAATACTCTTCCTTCAAACAAGCCAACTTTAATGCTGCAGCTTGAGAATGAACCTGAGACATGAGATTTTGAGTCCACGGTCCCATGAAAAAAGCCAACCAGGCAACATTAAGAATGGTCCCCAACAAAACAGTGTTCCTATGTAAAGAATAACATGTTTCCTTCTGTTAAAACAACAACACAAAACACTGATTTATACAGAATACAAGACACTTTCTCTCACAAGAACAAAAACTCAACCAAAGACAATTCAACCTAGAAAATATAACAAAAAGTCACAATAGTGCACAAATTTCTGTTCAATATGAACAATGCTGCATCTATCAAAAATTTATCATATCGCTAAGAAAAAAAAATAGTGTTAGTAAATGAAGGTAATAACAAATAAACAAAAATTATGAAACATTCAACTTTCACAAGGCAAAAACCGAAACTGAACTCTAGTTACTTAGCCAGTCATGAAAACAAATAATTTGTGAATAAATGTTAGATATGATTTGTCACACAAACTGCTCACAGGAAAGTCCAAATAAGATATCATTCACTACATAAGTACACAAACAAAGTTCACAATATCCAACTCAAACTTTTCAGCACAACTCTTTCATGACACCATTAACAATTTCACAATTATATTCAGATTCACAACACTTGTAACACAACTCTTACACAACACTCTCCAATAGCAATGACAAAGGAACAGTTTATAAAAAATTGCTTCTTGCAAAAATGTACCAGTCTAAACTTCTACAAGATTAATAAAAGAAGAGTAAAAAAAATGAAAACCCGCACCAGTATGTATGCAAGTAGCTAAAGGCAGTTTACAGCTGAAGATATAGGCCCGGTACGTAACATCAGAAACTGTCTATCGTGGAGTGTCACCAACTGTATCTAAACCTTTTCACTCCTTCACACTGTCCACTAGCTTCCTGCTGCAGCATAATTATGTCAACTCTTCCAGTTCCTCCAACTATTCACCAGATTCCTACCATCCACCAACTTCCTACAATGCCACATATTCACTCTTTCACTCTCTCACTTTATCCAACACCTTCCTACATTGGCACAGAATGCCCTCACTACCTCACCCTGTTTATCAACTTCTAAACTGGTGAATAGGATGAGGGAGCGAAAGGGTGGACGTGTGCCACTCAGTGTGGCTCTTTTGCTGTGTTTCTTTCTTTCCCCATACTACAGATGGGCAGTTGAGGACTTGGCAGTTTCCAGAAGTTGTCGAATGTCCATCAGGGCCTGAGTAATTTCTGTGGAGAATGCTTTGCTGTCGGTGTCCTCGTCTGCTGTCCACGTACTGACGAAGAACGTGATCCTGTGGATGACAGCACATGTCATTCATTACACTGTAGCTGATGAGTTGTGTCTAGCTCCACCATTCCCTCACACATGTCATTCATTACACTGTAGCTGATGTGTTGGTGTCTACCCTTTCCGTTCCCTCACACATCATTCATTACACTGTAGCTGATGTGTTGGTGTCTAGCCTTTCCGTTCCCTCACACATCATTCATTACACTGTAGCTGATGTGTGGTTGTTGCCTTCCATTCCTCACCATCATTCTTCACTGTAGCTATTTGCTCTAGCCCTTCATCCTCACCGTCATTCATTACACTGTAGTTGATGTGTTGTGTCTAGCTCTTCCATTCCTACACGTCATTCATTACACTGTAGTTGATGTGTTGATCTCTAGCCCTTCTATTCCCTCACACATGTCATTCATTACACTGTCGCTGATGTGTTGGTCTAGCCTTCATCTCACATGTCTTCATTACACTGTACTGATGTGGTCTAGTCACCATTCCCACATGTCATTCATTACACTGTAGCTGATGTGTTGGTCTCTAGTCCATCCATTCCTACACATGTCATTCATTACACTGTAGCTGATGTGTTGGTGTCTAGTCCATCCATTCCTACACATGTCATTCATTACACTGTAGCTGATGTGTTGGTTCTAGCCTTCCATTCCTCACACATGTCATTCATTACACTGTAGCTGATGTGTTGGTGTCTAGTCCATCCATTCCTACACATGTCATTCATTACACTGTAGCTGATGTGTTGGTTCTAGTCCATCCATTCCCTCACACATGTCATTCATTACACTGTAGCTGATGTGTTGGTGTCTAGTCCATCCATTCCTACACATGTCATTCATTACACTGTAGCTGATGTGTTGGTGTCTAGTCCATCCATTCCTACACATGTCATTCATTACACTGTAGCTGATGTGTTGGTGTCTAGTCCATCCATTCCTACACATGTCATTCATTACACTGTAGCTGATGTGTTGGTTCTAGCTCCATCCCACACATCCATTCATCATTACACTGTAGCTGATGTGTGGTCTCCATCATTCTCACATTCACACATGTCATCATTACATTAGCTGATGTGTTGGTCTCTAGCCCTTCCATTCCCTCACACATCACACATGTCAATCATTACACTGTAGCTGATGTGTTGGTCTCTAGCCTTCTATTCCCTCACACATCACACATGTCAATCATTACACTGTAGCTGATGTGTTGGTCTCTAGCCCTTCATTCCCTCACACATCACACATGTCAATCATTACACTGTAGCTGATGTGTTGGTCTCTAGCCCTTCTATTCCCTCACACATCACACATGTCAATCATTACACTGTAGCTGATGTGTTGGTCTCTAGCCCTTCTATTCCCTCACACATCACACATGTCAATCATTACACTGTAGCTGATGTGCTGGTGTCTAGCCCTTCCATTCCCTCACACATCACACATGTCATTCATTACACTGTAGCTGATGTGTTGGTCTCTAGCCCTTCTATTCCCTCACACATCACACATGTCAATCACTACACTGTAGCTGATGTGTTGGTCTCTAGCCCTTCCATTCCCTCACACATGTCATTCATTACACTGTAGCTGATGTGTTGGTCTCTAGCCCTTCCATTCCCTCACATATCACACATGTCAATCATTACACTGTAGCTGATGTGCTGGTGTCTAGCCCTTCCATTCCCTCACACATCACAGAAATATCCAGCATTCACTCTTACTGTGAACTGGATATTTTAACTATAGACAAAACAATTTGCAAATATGCATTGTTGAAACATGGCTAAGAACAACAACAACAAAACACACACACAATAAATAACAACAACAAAAAAGAACCCTCAGCTTTTCTTAAGGCTAACACTGTGCCTTCTCTGTGGCCTGCTTGATATATAGTTCTTTAAAACAAATACATCATTCTAACAACTACAACACAGATCACTTTATTGCACTTGTAAGATATGGTTAGGTTATGTGCCATTCAACTCCTGTAACTGAGGGTGTATCGTGATAACCGCCTCCATGGCCTAATGGATAAGGCATCAGCCTCCTAAATGCTGGATCAGCTGAAGGGTTGTAGGCTAGCCTGGGATTGCGTTTTCAAGTCCTGTCGGAGGTGTGGATTTTTTTACGGGAAAAGTTGAGGTCTCTGTCACCTCGCTCTCCTACAACCACAGGGTTATGGAACTATATAGGTAGGACCTCAGGACCTGACCAGCTATTGGTTTATATGCAGGCTTAGGGCTTGTGCCATGATCATTCTGGATTTTCTCTATCACATGGCACCTGTGACGATAGTGCACATGGAATTCCTTCCGAGCACAGAGACTTCAACTTGAGAAACTGAAACTGAAACTGATGAGGTACAGGACTCAGTGCTGCTCCACTCAGGAGGTACCTCACAGGGTGAACACCATTCTCATATGATGCAGATGACTATGTGGGCATTTGTGTTATCTTGCATGGTATCAAGGTTTGCCAGATGGAATATGGATGTATCCCAAAGGATATCCTTTACAGTGAACTAGTCTCCAGTAAGAGATCTGTTGGCCATCACCAGCTATGATGCAAAGACGTTTGCGAGCGTGATATGAAAGCTTAGACATCAACATAGAGAGATGGGAAGACGCAGCAGCTGACCGCAACAGATGACGCATTGTGCTCCACAAACAACTCAGGTCAGGAGAAAAGAAGATCCAGACCTTAGCTGAAGATAAGACAGCCAGGAGAAAAGTGAGCTCCTGAGAGTGCAATCCCACGGCCAGCATACATGCATCCAATGTTGCAGAGACTGCCTTTCCCATGTTGGCCTTACCAGCCACAGCCGATGCTGCTCCAGAAGCATCAACTCAAAAACTTGTCACGACGCATGGGCACATCATCCATAGCTGATGCCAACTGACAGAGGCCTACTACCATGATTTGTTAGAAGGCACTTGCAGCCTCGGTACCTCAGACTTCAGCCCTCAGTTAAGGAACCAAAAACGGCATATAACCTGCAGTTATTAAAAAATGCAAAGAACAGTGAACAATTTTCTCATAAACAATGCTCTGTTATGATACCAAGAAATGTCCTTACTTGTCATCCTGAATGCAATAAAATACCCCATAGCCGTGCGGACACATGGGGCACACACCTCCAAACACCGTGGTGTAACCAATACAGCTGGTCGACAGTATATAGTTTCCGCCACCTCCACTGTAACACACACCCAAGTATCCACACATACACATACATGTCAGCACACACACACACACACACACACACGTACACTATAACAACTGTCATGAAAGTGACATCTCACTATATATCTTACACTGGTCAGCATTTCCATTTTGTTGTATGAAGAAAACAATTTTTCCTGGTTGATTCTTTTGATAGAGACATGGACTCAAGATCTCAGTCTGCAACATTAAAAAAAAAACTTGTCTGTTCATTGCCCAGCTCAAATGTTTCCATCATTCTAGTGTGTCATCTTACTGTTTCACAGATTCCTTCTCCCCACTTCACCATTTCAAGAACTTACCCTCAAATACAGTTTTGCACAGGCTCAGGGAGTCTGCCAGATAACTGCTGGTAGATCTGGGTGGAGCACATATGGAATTGTCCGAAAGCAATGGATCCCTCTTGAACAAACTCCAGCTCCAACGCCAGCTCCCACAAACAAACAAAAAACACTCTTCTTTCTCCCTCCCTTCTTCCTTACCCCCTCCCCTCTTTCCTCTATGTCTCAAAATAAGACATCACTGTCACTGAAAAAATTCTGTCTCAAAGCAATAAGAATATTAAACACATGTTAAATATTTATTTTGGTTGTAATAAATGTTCATATGTTTCCTGGATATCCATTCGTTTGTTTATCTGCTTACTTATTTCTTAAATACTTTTTTCTTCCTTTCCCATTTCTGCGCCACTTTACTGGCTGCACAGTCCATGACTCTTTTTTACAACACTATGATAACGAATGACAACAAGGATGATAACCATGATTCTACAAAGTTCCATTCTGGATTGAGGCTATGTGAAAGGACTGTTCTCTATGCTTTCTTTAATACTTTGTCCCGACGTCAACCAGGCCTGACAGATACACATACCTGCAGCATTGGTCAGGAAATTTGAGCCATACTCTAAATGATGCCTCCGTCAAGTTGATAAAACTCAACTGTGTGGACCCAGTCATCCCAGGAGGAGCCAGTTAGGGCCCGAAAAAATCTCAAAGTAATTTTCACAGGACTGGCTGGGATTCAAACCCACAGCCTTCCAGTAGCTGTACTTAACCACTGCACCACAGCGATTAAGTTCATTCAACAACTTACCTTTTGAAAAAGGCTGGGTGCCGGAACAGCTGTGGAAACGGCAGACCTTCCTCACGAGCCACGATGGCCAGCCCAAAGAAGTGACGATCACAACCTGTCATTGGAACAGTTTCAGTTTCGGTTTCAAGTTTCTCAAGGTAGCATCTCCAAACTCGGAATAAAATCCATTATGTAGTAACACTACTGACACTAAGCTGAACGATCGAGTAGATTAAAAAAAAATCATGACATAAGAGCCGCCAGTCTGAACATAAGCCCTGTGTGTGTATGTGTGGTGTGTGGGGGTGTGTGTGTGTGTGTGGTGTGTGTGTGTGTGTGTGTGTGTGTGTGTGGTGTGTGTGTGTGTGTGTGGTGTGTGTGTGTGTGTGTGTGTGTGTGGTGTGTGTGTGTGTGTGTGTGGTGTGTGTGTGTGTGTGTGTGGGTGTGTGAGTGTGTGTGGTGAGTGTGTGTGTGTGTGAGTGGTGGTGTGAGTGTGAGTGTGAGTGTGTGTGTGGTGAGTGTGAGTGTGTGAGTGTGAGTGTGAGTGTGTGTGTGTGTGTGGTGTGTGTGTGTGTGTGTGAGTGTGTGTGTGTGTGTGTGTGTGTGTGTGTGTGTGTGTGTGTGTGTGTGAGTGTGTGTGTGTGTGTGTGTGTGTGTGTGTGTGTGTGTGTGTGTGTGTGTGTGTGTGTGTGTGTGTGTGTATGTGTATGTGTGTTTGTATGTGTGTTGTGTTTGTGTACGTAAGTGCATGAGTGTTGTGTTTGTGTGTGTGTGTGTGTGTGTGTGTGTGTGTGTGTGTGTGTGTGTGTGTGTGTGTGTGTGTGTGTGTTTGTGCATGTAAGTGTGTGTGTTGTCTGTGTGGGTGGGTGGGTGGAGGTGGGGGTTCTTAAATTGAGAGAGACAGAAAGAGACAGAGAGAATATGTGACTTAAGGAGTGTGGCAATTCAGGAAGATTATGTAACAGTCTGGTTCAATATTTGCAAATTCTGAACTTACAAATAAATATAATATGGAACCACTAAGAACAGTAGTAATTAGATTTCAGAACTTTAGAATAACTACAATAAGGCGGCACTAAAGACAGTAGTCATTAGATGTCAGAACTTTAGAATTAGTACAATATGATGGCACTAAGGACGATAGTAATTTGATGTCAGTAATTTGATGTCAGAACTTAAAAAGTACAATATGGCGGCACTAAGGACAGCAGTAATTATATGTCAGAATTTTAGAATAAGTACATGGTGGCACTAAGGACAGTAGTCATTACATGTCAGAACTTTAAAATAAGTACAATATGGCGGCACTAAAGACAGCAGTCATTAGATGTCAGAACTTTAAAATAAGTACAATATGGCGGCACTAAGGACAGTAGTCATTAGATTTCAGAACTTTAAAATAAGTACAATATGGCGGCACTAAGGACAGTAGTCATTAGATGTCAGAACTTTAGAATTAGTACAATATGATGGCACTAAGGATGATAGTAATTAGATGTCAGAACTTAAAAATAAGTACAATATGGCGGCACTAACGACAGCAGTAATTAGATGTCAGAATTTTAGAATAAGTACAATATGGCAGCACTAAGGACAGTAGTCATTAGATGTCAGAACTTTAAAATATGTACAATATGGCGGCACTAAAGACAGTAGTCATTAGATGTCAGAACTTAAAAATAAGCACAATATGGTGGCACTAAGGACAGTAGTAATTTGATGTCAGAACTTAAAAAGTACAATATGGCGGCACTAAGGACAGTAATAATTAGATGTCAGAATTTTAGAATAAGTACAATATCACGGCACTAAGGACAGTAGTAATTAGATGTCAGAACTTTAGAATTAGTACAATATGATGGCACTAAGGACGATAATAATTAGATGTCAGAACTTAAAAATAAGTACAATATGGCGGCAGTAAGGACAGTAGTAATGAGACAGAAGAACTTGAAAATAAATATAATGTGGAGCCACTAAGAACAGTAGTACCTTGCAGATTGGTGGCTTCTTCCATCACTTTGTTGTGTTTATCTACAGCTGCCATGAACAGTCGTAATTGTTCATTGGCCTGAAACACCAGAGAAAATATCAAAATAATTATTGTTAGCACTGCAATATATTAATAATTTTTTTCCCACATACCAAGCGCAAACAAGTAGAGAGCATGAAGAGCACACACACGACATGCACATGCACACACGCACACACACACAACACATTCATGCACACACACACACACACACACACACACACACACACACACACACACACACACACACACACACACACACACACACACACACAATCCTGTTCTAAGGATCAAAACAGTTTACTACCAATGTGTGCCATAAACAGATCAAGTCCAATCAAACCTGCACATTCACAAGATTCTTCTGGATCATACATATAAAATAAATGTAATAAAGTTCCATTCACAAGCAACCAACAAATACTTGCTGAATCTAGAGGGAATACAACTACACAGACAGACAGACATAAACTTAAGGGTCAGCTGCCACAACCTAGTATCACTGGAGTAAAGAAGGCATGATTTACCTACCACCATCGAGTGGGTGGCAGATTTACCTGCCACAGTTGAGTATCACAGGAATAAAGGAGGCAGATTTACCTGCCACAGTTGAGTATCACAGGAATAAAGCAGGCAGATTTACCTGCCACAGTTGAGTATCACAGGAATAAAGCAGGCAGATTTACCTGCCACAGTTGAGTATCACAGGAATAAAGCAGGCAGATTTACCTGCCACAGTTGAGTATCACAGGAATAAAGGAGGCAGATTTACCTGCCACAGTTGAGTATCACAGGAATAAAGCAGGCAGATTTACCTGCCACAGTTGAGTATCACAGGAATAAAGCAGGCAGATTTACCTGCCACAATCGAGTTTCAAAGGAAGACAGGAGGCAGATTTACCTGCCACAATCGAGTTTCAAAGGAAGACAGGAGGCAGATTTACCTGCCACAACATAGTATCACAGGAAGAAAGTAGGCAGATTTACCTGCCACAACATAGTATCACAGGAAGAAAGTAGGCAGATTTACCTGCCACAATCGAATATCACAGGGACAAAGGAGGCAGATTTACCTGCCACAATCAAGTATTACAGAATAAAGGAGGCAAATATACCTGCCATAATCAAGTATTTCAGAATAAACCAGGCAGATATATCTCCCTCAATCGAGTATAACTGGGACAAAAGAGGCAGATTTATCTGCCACAACTGAATGTCTCAGGAAGAAAGGAGGCAGATTTACCTGCCACTACTGAGTACCAAAGGAACAAAGAAGCAGGTAACCCTTGAAAAAAAACTATCATGCAACAATTTGAATCCATGCTCTACTGCATAAATACTAAAAACATGTTACATCCATGTCAATTCAGAGATAGTTGTTATAAGTACAATCAATTCATTACAGTAACTCTACCCTCCTTCTGCCACCACCACCACCCCCCCCCCCCCCCAAAAAAAAAAAAAGAAAGTACGCTGTATGCCAGCAATCACACACGCAGACATGCAGGTATACAGATGCGCGCTCACACACACACACACACACACACACACACACACACACACATGCAGGTATACAGATGCACACACACACACACACACACACACACACACACACACACACACACACACACACACACACATTCACACATATGAAATCTGTGACAGTAAAAACTTTACAAGGACACACACACACCACACACACACACACACACACACACACACACACACACACACACACACCACACACAACACACACACAACATACTTATACGCATAGAATATATATATATATAGATATATATATATATATATATATAGAGAGAGAGAGAGAGAGAGAGAGAGGAGAGAGAGAGATGTACATATATATATATTTTGATGTCAAAATGATCACAGTACACAATACTCATACACGAGTTCACAGTGTCCCACCACTGAGCAATATCAAACACATAACCACAATAATCACATGAACAATGAGGAGTAACTGTTTATGCAGCATAACAACACAGCAACAAATCATTTTGAAAAAGAAACAAATAACAAACAACTATACAAGCAATAGAACAAAAAGGAAAACCACAAAATAAATGACAACAACCGCCACCAAACTGACATAGGCTGTGGAAATTATTTCCAAAAGCACTGGAAATCATGAGGGAACAGTTTCAATTTTCTCAAAACAG
Source organism: Monoplex corrugatus (assembly GCA_030674185.1). Classification (NCBI taxonomy): domain Eukaryota; kingdom Metazoa; phylum Mollusca; class Gastropoda; order Littorinimorpha; family Ranellidae; genus Monoplex; species Monoplex corrugatus. The sequence goes on along the minus strand of CM060309.1, from coordinate 70,571,664 downwards.
TGTTTCCACAATCAGAATGACTTTTTGCACCAACGCCACAAATGCAAAGAGATATAAAAGGATTCATTATGATCAATGGTAGGCCTATAAGCCATAAGCCTGCACATAAACACACTTATGCTGGCAAGGTC
>CM060309.1:70564033-70566533 GCA_030674185.1 Monoplex corrugatus | reverse complement strand
CAGAAGTTGAGTATGTAACCTAAAGGACATGTTCCCTTTCCATTGTTCAGGATGTAGCTGTCAAAATGGCAAATTAATTAAAAACACAATCCATCTTCCATTCCACACACACACACACAAAGACAGAGGGTGTGAGGTGGTAGAGATCTCCCTACTCTTGGGTCAGCATTTTTTGGTCTGACAATGGGTCCAAGTCCTCTTCAGCATTGCTTCACCTTCCCCAACAGGATTAGATACCAATTTGCAGCTGGCACCGAATTCGGACTGCAGTGTAAACTTTCACAAGCTGGGCTCAAAACTGGAAAGCAGGAGCTCTACCTCTATGCCAATCAGGCCTGTACTCATGACTGCATCATGGATATTGTACAGACTCTGTCCTATGTTTTTATCTCACTCACATACATATATGAAGGGAGAGCTTTCATGGTCAACAGGGTACGACTCTTGCATGACAGAAAAGTTCTGGCACTGGTCAGCAAGTGTGTCATTTGTCAATAATATGGTATTGACATGGTTATTCAATTCATAATAGTAAAATCTCTGTTCATAGTATCTTTCATCTGACAATATTTTTTATCTTCTTTTTACTTTACTGTGGTGTTCCAGGATATGGTGGACAATCATCTCCCCCCCTTCCCCCCCCCCCCCCCCAACCGTTCCCTCCCTGTAGGTTCATTTCCCAGTTCCCTCCCCTTCAAGGTCAATTAAGGCTAATTAGCTTTCTGAATTCTTGGTAAAAAAAACAACAATAACAAAACATAAAGGGAGGCACTGCACTACAGCAACATGCTTTCAATGGGGAGAGCAACCTGAGTTTCACATAATAAAATTCCATTGTGACAACAACAAAAAAGAAATGAACATGACTATGCATATTCTTATTCATTTCTTTTCTTTTTTTTTTTGTCACCTTGGAATTTTACACATGTGCTGAAGGAAGTCTCAGTCCCAGTCATTACTTTTTTCAACTGCTATGTTTCATGTTAATTGGTTCACTCTGTGAAATGTTCTTAAAACTCCCCCAAAACTGACCATTATACAACTGAATCGGGAGTGTCTATCAAAATGCCATCTGCAGTAACTTAATTCCTAGACTTGTTGCCAATGACCAAACAGTGTACTTGTAATAATAATAATAATAATAATTACAATACTTATATAGCGCAAAATCTTGATAGAAACCAAATCTAAGCGCTGAACATACACATACGCACGCACGCACACACACACTCACACATGGCTATAAATGGGGAAAAAGAATAAAAGCAATGGAAAATTATAGAGAGCATATTATATACAAATATATATTACAATGTGATTCCATTCCGAGCGAAGACAGGCTACAGAGGGGGATGAGTGAGGTCAGGATTTCATGCAGAGGAGAAAAGGTGAGTTTTGAGAGCGGACTTGAAGGAGACAAAAGTAGGTTGCTGACGGACTGAGAGAGGAAGTTTGTTCCAGGAGAGTGGACCAGATACAGAGAAGGCTCGTGGACCGTAGGTATTGAGCTTAGTGCGTGGAAAACGAAAAGTCAGAGGATCGGAGGCAGAGCAGAGGGTACGTGAGGGAACATAGATCTCAAGTAGGCTTGACAGGTAATCGGGGGCTGCGTTATTGAGGCTTTTGTAGCACATGGTGTCTAGTTTGTACTGTATGCGCTTTGATACAGGGAGCCAGTGAAGTTGTGCCAGGAGAGGAGAAATGTGGTCAGCCTTTTTCTTTTTGAGTACAAGGCATGCAGCATTCGTTTTGAATGTGCTGTAGGATGTGAATGGTGGAGGCAGGAAGACCAGACAGGAGTGAATTGCAATAGTCAATGCGAGACATTATGAAGGAGAGAACGAGTTTTGCAGTTGTTTCAACAGAGAGATACTTCCTGATCAGGCTTATACGATGGAGGTGATAGTAGCAAGATCTGGCAGTTTGAGAAACAAAGTTGTTCATGGAGAGGGTAGAGTCAAGGCAGACACCAAGGTTTTTAGCTGAGTCAGAAATTGGGACTGATGTGTTACCTAATGAGAGAGAAAGAGGGGGCAGCTGAGAAAGTTTCTGACGGGTGCCAATGAGGATAGCTTCCGTCTTATCGTCATTAAACTGGAGTTTATTGTATGTCATTCAGTTCTTAATGTCCGAGTAGCACTCAGTGGTGCGAGTCAAGAGGCGCTGTACATTGTCAGGTGAGTCACTGTCTTGAAGTTGGGTGTCATCAGCATAGAAGTGGTGTTTTATAGAGTGGGAGTTGATGATAGTGGACAGGGGGGAGGTGTAAAGAGTGAAAAGAACAGGGCCAAGGACAGATCCTTGTGGAACACCACAGGTCAGGTATGCAGGTTGAGAGTAAGTGCCATTGATGAGAACAGTTTGTTTTCTGTTTGATAGATATGAAGTGAACCAGGAGAGAGCAGTGTCAGAGATGCCAAAAGTATGATGGAGTCTAGAAAGGAGAATACCATGATCAATGGTATCAAAGGCTGCCCACAGATCAAGGAGCATGAGGAGA
>CM060309.1:70514033-70559033 GCA_030674185.1 Monoplex corrugatus | reverse complement strand
CACGCATATAAAGTTCCACATGTGTGATTCACACCTGTGTAAACTCATGCAGGCAGACTGGAAGGCCAGTGCTCTACCTCTGCATCAATCAGGCTTTGGTGAAGCAATTTAACATCTAAGGTAAAAGTCTAGGTAGGGCCTCAGGACCTGGCCAGCTCATGGATTTATGTGCAGGCTTAAGGTCTATGCCATGACCACCATACACATGGCACCTGTGATGTTAGTACATATGGAATTTGTTCCGAGTGCGGAGACATCATCTTGAGAAATGAAACTGAAGTAAACTTCTAAAACTAGAAGTTTTCTCATTTTGCCTTTTGCGACTGATTCAAAACTTCTAGTTTTAGAAGTTTTGAATCAGTCGCAAAAGGCAAAATGAGAAAAATATGATCTCATTATGTCTACAACAAAAGCTTCTTTTCAACTGTTCGAACATCACGTCCTTTGCTTTTTCTCTGTGTGTGTGTGTGTGTGTGTGTGTGTGTATTGTGGTGTGTTGTTGTGTTGTGTGTGTGTGTGTGTGTGTGTGTGTGTGTGTGTGGTGTTGTGTGTATGTGTGATGTGTGTGTTCATGTGTGTGTGTGTGTGTGTGTGTGTGTGTGTGTGTGTGTGTGTTTGTGCATGTGTTTTGTGCATATGTGTGTTTGTGTGTGTTTGTGTGTTTGTGTGTGCATGTGTTGTGCGTGTGTGTCTGTCTGCGTGCATGCATGCGCATGTGCATGTGTGTGTGCATCTGTGTATGTGTGTGCACGTGTGCTTGTATGTATGTGAGTGGGGGGGGGGGGGTTTCCTTTACAGTTACATGCAATATCGTGGTCATGTAAAATAATACTCACATCACAGTTTGAAGCAAACAGTCCATTGTCATAGCAAATGAAGGTCATTGATTTGTCAAACCATCTGTTGCTTGAGTTTCCAAACAATGCACTGTGGCACAGCTGCAGAGCAAATAACACTCATTTGTGAGAATGAGAATGGAAATGACAAACAGTAATTATTATCCCTTTGACTCCCGCACCCTGTCCACCAGCATCCTGCACTGTCAACCATGCTAGCAAAATAAAAACTTAACCCTTTGAGTCCCTCAACCTATCCACCAGCTTCTTCCAAAGGGTTAAGTTTTTGAAGTTGGTGGATAGGGTGCGGGAGTCAAAGGGTTAAGTTTTTGCAGTTGGTGGATAGGGTGCAAGAGTCAAAGGGTTAATAGCAGCAGCCAGCTGCAAAGCCATAAAGATGGAGATAACAAAAACACCACCATCAACATCATCAGCTGAAATTCCCAGTTGTGTGAATCTCCATTCCCTCAACAATCTGTTACAAAGTAAATCTGAAACAGAAATGTTGGCTTGATAGATTCACAATGTGAAAAATGCTCCATTCTCTTTCAAATTTGTCCTTATTTTTTAAAAGAGGGCCAGATCGTCTCTAGAATTCTACTGTTTCAAAATGGCATGAATACTGCTCTGTTTCAGAATGACATAACTACTACTCTGTTTCAGAAAATGACATAAATACTACTCTGTTTCAAAAAATGACATAAATACTACTCTCTTTCAGAAAATGACATAAATATTACTCTGTTTCAGAAAATGACATAAATACTACTTTGTTTCAGAATGACATGAGAGAGAGAGACATAAGAGAGAGAGACAGAGACAGACAGAGAAAGGGAGGTTTATAAAGTTCAAGCAGGAACCTTAAAAAAAAACTTTCTCTCATATATGCACACACACCACACACACACACACACACACACACACACACACACACACACACACACACACACACAAGCACACACATATATAGATATACACATGCACACATATGCATGTAGGCCTACACACAAGCGCACACACACACGCACACACACTCTCTCTCACTATGCATGCGTGTGCGCATATGTGCATGTGTGCGTGTGCGTGTGCATGTGTGTGTGTGTGTGTGTATGTGTGCGCGCACGTGTGTGTGCGTATGTGTGTGTGTGTGCGAGAGAGAGAGAGAGGTGTGTGTGTGTGTTACCATTTTGAATGTAGTGTATATATTTGATCATTTTGTTTAGTTTAGATTTTTAAAACTAAACATGGTATTGTGGTTTGGCATTTTATCATTTTGTTGTTGTTGTTGTGTGTAGACAGACAGACATAGATAGATAGATACAGATAGACAGACAGACAGACAGACAGATAGATAGATATATAGATAGATAGATAGATAGATAGATAGATAGACAGATTAGATTAGATTAGATTAGATAGATAGATAGATAGATAGATAGACAGACAGCTAGCTAGCTAGCTAGCTAGATAGACAGACAGATGAGATAGGTAGATAGATGTAGATAGAGAGATTTAGAGATAGCAGACAGACAGACAGGCAGACAGATAAATAGATAGAGATATATAGACATAGAGAGACACAGAGGGAGAGAGAGACAGACAGACAGACACATATGTGTGTAATAGTTTTAGTTGTTATGTGTGTGCGCATCTGTGATGCTAAAATGGGGAAAGGGCTGTCTGCTGATTTTACCATAAAAGAAAATTTGTGTTGAGGCTATATAAGCCCACATGGTCAGCCTCGCATAGTGTGAAACAAGGCTTGCACCATACTGACAGTACTGTGAGAGAAATTTGTGCTGCATCAAATGATGGGGTACTGACAACACAACCTGAGAACAACCTTTGTGGACCACAAAACATTCATTTGGTAAGTTAGATGTTGTTCTCACACATTCGCGAACAACTCTCAAAACATGAATTTGCATGCGTTTCAACTGTCTGTCGTGTAAATTATAAGTATCATGTAACAAGCTGTCCTTCTTTTGTCAGTCATTTGATTTTTGAAAGCAAAACAATTGTCATCTCCCATTCACATCGGCATGCCTGTTATCCATTTCTACATGAGTCATTACTGCATTTAGTTAAATTCTTCATCTCTCTCTTCATGAAACACAGACTTTGTAACTTAATGTTTCTGCACACTAACCATGTCCTGCTAGTAATTGTTCACCAATCCCTTCATTAAACTCAGACTTTGCAATTTAATGTTTTTGCAAACTACCCATGTCCTGCTATGTGTGTATAAAGTCAACCGGTCTTGCAACAACTGAAAAGGAAATTTTCCTTCTAAAATTACGTTTAATCTAACATACTTACCGTGGCTCACAAATGCAATAAGCGGCAGCGGTTTGCCAATTCTGCCTCGTAACAATAAAGTCCGAAGGGACAGTAACTCTGAGAGTAACCATGTCTTCCGCATGCGCATGTGCTCTTCCTCTTTTCGAGGAGACCTAGACCCTGACTGTGGATAGAAGGAACCAGGAAGGCGGGGAGGACGGGAGGGACTCTGCTTGAGCCACGGTATGTTAGATTAAACGTAATTTTAGAAGGAAAATTTCCTTTTAATTACACATGCTATACCGTGGCTCACAAATGCAGAATAGCACTACCCGGATGGAGGGCTTACCTGGTTAACGCCTGGAGGAATGGCAGGAGTCAGGGCGTGTGGCTGAGATGGGGTGTTGAGCCACCACAGCGGAAGCGATACCCCTGGACCCGTCTTCGCGCAGACGGGAGACGTCGCGCAGGTAAAACTGAATGAACGTGCCTGGGGAACGCCAGTACGCGGTGTCTAAGACGCTCTGGATGCTGGCATTGTGGGTGACTGCCAGCGAAGAAGCCCATGCTCTGATCTCATGGGGCCTTGGGGAGAAGACAGCTAACTCTGAGTTCGATCCCGCATTCGCAGCCTTGATGACTTCCCTCAGCCATCGAGAGATGGACGTGCGTCTAATGTCCTTTCTATAGTTTTCGTTGTAAGAGAGAAAAAGGTGGCGCTGCTGCTGGTGAGAAGATTTCGTCCGCTTTCTGTATGCTCGCAGGGCACGAACAGGGCAGAGCGTGCGATCCTCGTCGTCCGGAGCGAGGATAGACGTGAGGGGATGGATGGGGATGGTCGGCGAGGGAGAACCTGGCGACTGGTTCTTGGCTAAGAATTCCGGGAGTAGGCGGAGAGACATCGAGCCATCAGGTTCGAAAGCAACATCTCCGGGGAGACCACTAAGGGTGTGCACTTCGCTGCAGCGCCTCCCCGACGCGAGAGAGACGAGAAAGGCCGTCTTGAAGGAGAGGAACTTGAGAGAACACTCCCTGATGGGCTCGTAAGGGGGGGGAGTCTCAGGGATGAGAGGACGAGAAAGAGATCCCACGCCGGGATTCGGCGGGGGTTTCTGGCTTCCTGGAGAGAAGCCCCTCTGACAAGATCCCGCAATAGGGGATCGTGCTCAAAGGACGGACCACCCAACTGACTGATGGTGGTGCAGATGGCTGCCCTGTGAACCTTCACTGAGGAGGACGAAAGCTTTTTCTCGGTTGACAGAAAGCCGAGGTAGTTGGCCAACTGCAAGCGAGAGGGTGAGTGGGGTGACACCGCATTTGAGGTGCACCAAGAGAGCCAGCCGTTCCAGTGGGCATTATACACCCCCTGTGGCCCGGCTGTGAGCTTGCTGCACAAGGCCGATTACGGCCGGGGACAAGCCTAATGAAGACATCGAGTCCCGCACAGCATCCAGGTGTGAAGGTTTAGAACGTCTGGATTGCCGTGCGGAATGCCTGTCCTGGGTTGAAGGAGGGAGCGACCCGACACCGCGAGTTTTAGCGGCGGCACATGGGACAGGTGCAGAAGTTCTGGGTACCATGCCTGTGCTGGCCATTTGGGTGCGACAAGGATTAATGTCGCTGAGTCCTCCTGGCCTTCCTCAGTACTTTCCCCAGAATGGGGAACGGGGGGAAGGCATAGCCGATGAGGTTCGACCATGAAATGGATAGGGCATCTACGGCCCAGGCCACTGGGTCCGGAACTGGAGAGACGTACAAAGGGAGGCGGTGATTGAACCTGGTGGCAAAGAGGTCCACATGTGGTTTGAACCATGCTGCCCATACTGGCTCCAGGACTGCATGGACCAGTGTCCATTCCGAGGGAAGAACCATGTGGGATCTGCTGAGAGAGTCCGCAAGTATGTTGATCTTTCCCGGGACATGCTTTGCTGAGAGCCGAATCGAGTGTTCCTCGCACCAGATGAGGAGTTGTTCCACTCTCCGAGACAGGGAGTGGGAGCGGGCGCCCCCTTGCTTGTTGATGTAACAAGCTACTGTGGTGTTGTCCGTGTTGATACGGACATGTTTTCCCTTCAGAAAGGGGAGAAACTCCCTCCAGTTCCACAACATGTTTATGTGGCAGGGCATGAGTTCGGTCGACCACCGACCTGCGGCTGTCAGCTTGCCCACATGGGCTCCCCACCCGGAGGTGGAAGGGTCCGTGAACAAGTCCTCCTGAGGAGGGGGCAGTGTGATAGGGACTCCCTGGGCCAGGCGTGACTGGGAGCGCCATTTGGTCACCGCTGATATGAACCAAGGACCCAGATGGACCGGAAGGTCCCACGGCTGAAGCGACTGTGACCAACGCTTCCTGAATCCGCATTGGAATTGCCGCTTGAGGAGACGACCCAGAGGTACTAGGGGTGCCAGCGACTCCATAAGGCCCAGTAGGGAAGCCAGCTTCCTGGCCGGTGCGTGAAGTTGAGGGAGCAGTTGGGCTAGGAGGCCCTGAAGGCGCAGTAAGCGCTGGGGAGTCGGGGTCACCCTCCAATTGGAGGTGTCGAAGGACATGCCCAGGAACTGGAACTGTTTGGAGGGAGTGAGGTCCGACTTCTCCTCGTTGCAGACAAAGCCCAAGTTGTGACAGAGTCGCAGGACCTGGGATGCTTGTTGTGCACACTGTTCCTTGGAGGAGGCGAGTAGAAGCCAATAGTCTAGATAGGCCTTGAGGCGGATGCCCTTCCCCCGAACATGCATGCAGAGTTCCCTCGCCACCTTTGTGAACAGCCAAGGGGCGGGTGCCAGACCGAAGGGCAGTGCCCTGAATTGGAAGATCCGGTTCCTCCAGACGAATCTGAGGTACTTCCTGTCCCTGGGGTGAATGAGGAGGTGGAAGTATGCATCCTTGAGGTCGATGGATATCCCCCAGTCGTCCGGGTGCAAGGCATCGCGGATGGACATAGGGGTTTCCATACGGAAATGGAGGACGCGGAGGAACCGGTTTAGGGAGGAGAGGTCCAGGATGGGCCTCCAGCCCCCCGAAGTTTTGGGGACCACAAAGATGCGGCCATAGAATCCCGGGGACGCAGTGGAGGAAACCTCCTCCGTGGCCCCTTTGGCTAGCATCGAAAGAACCTCCTGATCCAGGGTCTGCAAGGCCAAGCGATCTTGAGGAAGTGCGAAAGCAGGGGGAGAGAGCGTGAGAGGGGCCTTCCTTGGGCCCCAAGGAAGGCAGAACCCCGACCTGATCACCCGCAGGGCCCACGGGCCGGCGGGCAGCCTCTCCCACGCATCCATGTGTCTGGAGAGACTGCCCACAGGATCGCCCGTGGGGGGTGATGGCCTCAGGCCGGGGGTGAGTCATTGGGGGTTGGCCGGCTGAGAGGGAGCCGGCCTGCGGGCCTTAGGCCGGGCAACCGGCCGGCCCGAGTGCTGTTGTTTCTTCCTGTGCCCTTGAGGCCTGGAAAAGCTGCGAAACTTGGCCCGAGTGGGCCCATGGGGTGGGTAGGCTGCTGGAGCCGGGCGCTTCACTGCAGGGCGAGAGGGTCTTGAATGGAGGGCGAGATCCCTTTTGATGTCCGCCTGGTGCTTCAGGATGGCCTGAACATGGCTCCCGAAGAGAGACCCCGGCTGGACGGGTACCGCGCGCAAGGAGGCCTTGGCTGACGGTGAAGTGGCGACCGAGGATGCCGCGAGAATGGCATCCCGCCTCACCATGACCGTGTTGAGGAACGTGCGGGACCAGGCCTCTGCGGCGGATCTGAGCCCCTGTGCCATGGCCTGGATAAAGGCCACGATGGTGGCAGGGTCAGGTGCCTGGCGTAGCGCGAATGACTGATGGTTTGGGTCCTTAAGGGCTGCCGCCAGGCCACCCAAGAAGGAGTCCATCGCGGAGGTTGCCACCAGCCCCCGTCTCGCGTTCTCCCATTCCGCCAAGCATTTCTCCGTGATGGAGATGTGCTGCGGCTGGGCCCGAGAGTGATCACTAACAAGGAGGAGGTCCTCCTGTGTGAGTGAGAGGGGAGCCTCAGGGATGGCCTCATGGGCCATGAAGGGCTTCCGCTGGAAGGGGAGCGGTGCCGGCTTCAGGAATTTCCTGAAGGGCATGGCTCCCGGGAAGTCAGGCACGGATCCAGGGATGAAATCCTGAGCCTCTTTCCCCCTGGCGGTGTCCTGGGCTCGCTTCAGGCAGTCAGCCACCATGTCTGACTCTTTGAGAAAAGAGGCACGTGGGGCTGAGGTAGGGTGAGCGCTGAAAAGGCGCTCGGCGGAGCAAAGCTTGGGAGCCTTGGGCTCTGGCACTGTGGACACCGCCTCCGGTGTGTGGCTTGCCAGCCGGTCCATGGCCTCTTGGAAGCAGAAGGCCGTGTGGGCAGGGGCCTCATCCTCTGAGCCAGAGTCTGTGTCCTCTGGCCCGCCTATAGAGGGGGCGAGAGTCTGCGGATGTCTGACAGGGGTGCCACGCTGGTGGGACCCAGGTCAGAGCCCCCAGGAGGTACCCCCGGGGGTGAATCCGACACCGGGGGTGCCGGAGGGGCTGGCCAGGGTGAGGCCTGCGCCGGTGGGGCGCCAGGCATAAAGCCGGGCCACCACGTGCATCCCGCAGCCGAGGTTGGGTGCCATGGTGCCATGTACGGTGACATGGGATGCGGCATGGGCTGAGCCCATGGGGTATCAGGACCTTGACCCCATGAAGGGGAGGGCCTGGCCTGGTCCCCAGTGCCCAAAGGGCCAGCCTGCTGGGGGCGGCTAGGCATGTGCCAAGGCACCCAAGTGCTCTGTCCGGAATGGGACAGAGAGGTTGTGGCGGGGGCAGCAGCAGGCTGTAGGGGAGGAAGGGAGACAACCGGGGCGGATCGACGATCTGACGCCCGTAAGGGGGGGGTTGTCTGCCTTGGCCCACCTGGCGAACCAGGGGGTGTCCCGCCTGGCGAACCAGGGGGTGAGCCAGTTTCAGTCAAGTTGCTGACCGAAGGAGACCCATACCCAATGCGCCCTTCAGCCATGGAGGCTGAAACAGTATCAGCAGAACCGGAGTTAAGCTGTTCGAAGGGGGCGAGCACAGAATCGACAGAACCGCAGTTGAGTTGATCACCGTGATGGGCAGTGTGAAGGCCGCAAAATGACGAAAAGTCAACTGAGCCGCAGCTGAGTTGAGGGCTCATGGTCACCGCAACAGAACTGTAGCTGAGTTGCGATGACTTGTCGATAGAGTGAGAGAGAGAAGACGTAAAAGGGAGAGACAAAGTTGAAGAGAGAGCGAGTTTTGCACCGGTCGAACCACCGCTTTGTGGGTTTGAGAATTCAGCAGGACGAAATCTTCTTAACCCTCGCTTTGCCACCCAATCGCTTCACATAAGTTTCTCCCTTAAACGAAAACATAGGCAAGACACAAAAACAACAACGACAATCGATCGATCGCATAGCGATATCGAAAAGTACTTAGCTGCTCAGAGCATACGAGGCGAGCTGGAAGATGGCTGCCGAGAAAAGAGGAAGAGCACATGCGCATGCGCAAGACATGGTTACTCTCAGAGTTACTGTCCCTTCGGACTTTATTGTTACGAGGCAGAATTGGCAAACCGCTGCCGCTTATTGCATTTGTGAGCCACGGTATAGTATGTGTAATTAAACCCGCAGTTCCCTCAAGACAGATCAGTAAGCAGCACTCTAACCCTGCGCTGTGTAGAGCGCTCAACTGGCTGCCTGCCACTTGAGAGCAGAAGTGAGTTCCACATCTAGCTATCGTTTCCATACCCCCTCCCTTCCCCCCTCACACTGCTGCTCTCCACCTGTCAGTGATCGGGCCCTTTCTGACACTGGAATATGGGTTGGTAACAGCTGTAGGGAGGAAAGTGGGGATGGAATAAAATGAACTCTACACAAAACCCGTTCCACATGATGCATCTGCTTGGTCATTCAACTCTAAAGTCCAAACAGTATAAATACGAACAGAAAGAAAATACCTCTAACCTTTGGTGCATGAAATAACCCTTTCACTCCTGCACACTGTCCACCAGCATCCTGTATTGTAAACCATGCTAGCAAAGGCAAGAACTTAAGCCTTTGACGCCCTCACCCTATCCACCACAAAATGATGATGAATGGATCGGGCATATCATCCGAAAGCAGAGGCTAGCCCCAAACAGACAATAGAGGAGGACCTTTGTTGCTGCCCTACACGCCACTGGCATGATGGACAGTAAGTAGTATACATATGTTACTCCATCTCACTTTTACTGTAACCCCTTTACTCCAGCACTCCGTCCACCAGCATCCTGCATTGCAAAGGATACTAGCAAAGCAAAAACTTAACCCTTTCCCTTTCCACCAGCTTCCTGCAGGAAGTTGGCGAATAGGGTAAGGGAATCAAAGAGTTAAGTTTTTGCAGTTGGTGGATAGGGTGTGGGAGTCAAAGGGTTAACTAGCCAAATGAGATCAGTTCTGGCAGCTGGCATTGTGCAAACATGAGACACAGTCAGCATGTGTAAATAACAGCAGTGCTGAAAGAGTTTGTCTAAAACTGAATTCATGTGACCTACATCATCCACATCCTTTGGGCTGTAGTCGTCCAGAGCTATGGCCACCATGGCCGTCTCAATTGCCTGAAGACTGTGAAAGTTCTGAGGATGACAGGCTAACAGATGGCTTCTGGCCTGGAAAATAAAAACCACCATACACAAATGTTGTGTAATCATTTTGAACATAACATACATAAACGTTGTGTAATCATTTCAAACAAACTCATCAAATTTCAAAGACAGAAAATCTCGACATGTAGACTACAACTCTGAAAAACGACCAGTCAAAGTGGTTAAGGTAACTGACTGCTGACTGGGAGGTCATGGATTTGAATCCTCATCAGTTTTACAAAATAACATAGGATTTTGGCCCTGACCTGCTGCTTTCCAGAGTACAGTGTGCTATGGTCTCATTGGAAAGAACAGGACCACATAGTCTCACACACTTAACAGTTCATCGAGGGTTTGCTCAAATTTCCAGAACAATACTGCAGGTATCTGAATCTCTCAGGCCTGGTTGATGGCAGGATACATCATAAAAAGAAGTACCAAGTACAACCCTGTCACACAGTCTCATTCCAAAATGGAACTGCATAGTGTCATTATCTCCATTCTCATGATTTATTTATATTTGGATGATTTTTTTTTTTTTGTGGTCATAATGTACTATGTGAAATTCAGGTCCCTCCCGGACAGAGCACGTCACATCAGTGCAGCACCAACCATTCTTTCCTTCTTTTTTTTTTACTGTATGCATGTATTTCTGTTTACCTATAGAAACAGAGCACTGACAAAAAATGTTCCCACATTCTGTGACCTTTCATGTCCTGTTTTCATGGTGGCCTCAGTTACTGTGGGTTTGAGTTTGACAGCTGAAGTAGGTGGTGTTGAGGTAATGACACAGGACCTGTCCATAGGATGGGGCGGGAAAACAAAAAAAGCAAAAGATCAAAATATAAAGACAAATCGATTCTTGCAAGGTTCTTTTCATTTCAAGCAGCCAGAAAATGGTTCAAGATTACTATCACTGCCAGCACAATCTCTCTCAGAATTTCTGCAGAATTATTTCATTTTCTTCAAATCCAACCTTATTTAACAGATCCAACTCAGGATTTCAGCAGAATTACTTCATCTTCTACAAAATCTTATCTTAATGTCTTATTTCATGGATTCAACTCAAAAATGGTTAAATCATGAAAAGTGCCAAATTCAGGAAGAAATCATTCCACGGTAGTACTGTAATAGTTACAAACCCAGCTCAAAAATGTTCTCCACTGTGTTGGGACACCGAGTCTTGCTAAGACTTGGTGTACATGTGTAAGTAGGCACTATGTTCTTGTCCCTGAACAACTTGAATATGTGCTAAGTCAACAAGATGGAAGCAGAATTTTACCTTGGCCCAATCTGTGCGCTCCATGGCAGTGAAAAAGCCCACCCCTGGAGCAGGAGGAAGGGCAGAAGCTTGGTTATAGATCTTACGCAGCTGGGACTCGAACTCAGGGGCTGTGAGAGTGACCCCTGCCTCATCCACATATTCCATGGTGAACACATGGCCTTTGCACAGCACAACTACATGCGTAGGACATGGACCCTCAGATTCTGCAGGAAACACACTAAATTAGGACTGGAATTTGTTCAAGAGGGATTCACTGCAGTTAGAAAGTTCTTATACATTATAACAATGAAAATAATAAATATTTCCAAGGCACTTAATTACATTAGCATTAGCATTATTACAGGTGAATTTACATTAGCATTAGTATTATTACTAGTGTCTAAAGCCCAGCCGACAGCTCAGAATCATATCAGGGCTGTAATCATTTTAAATAAATCATCACATATAAGTGTTTGTGCTGAAAATTTTGCTGCAGTCTGAAATCGAACTTGAGATATATCAGATTCTAAATACACAGACAAGACGGGCAACCCATAACAAAAGACTTACAGTTCAGAGCAACAGTAACATTAGAAGTAAAAAGATGCAAAAGAGATATCATCATCATCACCATTTTCATCACAATCATTATACCGATCATGTGACAATGTAATGTGCCCAGCACTTAACAAAACTGAAAATCCTTTACAACAATATTTTATATAAATTAAATTACCCTTGAAAAAAAATCTACCAAATACCATTTCTTTGACAAGATACCTTACACAAAATACCAAACAGAAGAATATAAAGCAAAACAGAGATGGAAGTTACACACTTTTAGAGAAAACTGGCTACCATATCTATCCCTAGTTTCAGATGAAATTTGATATAGTTACTTGGTTGTTTATGGCATGTACACATGATTTCTTTACGACCTACCAATGTATGTTTACATATTTCATGCACAAAGAACCTTTGCTGAAGATGAGGATGTCTTGCACATATTTTGAACTCAAAGTCTTTAAAAAAATCTATTCTACTTTACTAACAGTGTTTGTTCAGATCACTCATCATCCATCAACATCATCGAGTTCAATGACAGCCACCGCAGCAGATATCACACCAACACCTTTATGCTGTGATATCTTTTGCTGTTTTAGGCAGACTTACGTCTATTGGTTTGTCACTGCTTTCTTTTGTTTTCATATCCTGTTAAAATGATAAAAAATGAATTTTTTAAAAAAAACTTAAAAAGACCATTCAAACAAATAAACGCAATGAAATACATTATGGCCTACAAGCATAGTCAAACTGATTACAAGTTTTGTTTTATCTGAAAAAGCACAAAATAAACTGAAGTTACCTAATTTGAAATGATGCACCAAGCTATCTTTCTGAGCTCCAGGTATTCTACAGGTGCTGAACAGTTTACTGAACTGAAACATACACATTGGTCTTCCCTTGGCATCCTTGTGAGGGCGCAGCCTCTCCCTGGAAAAAAACACAAAAAAACAGCCAACCAAACGCTATGGTATAGTGCTTAGCAAGATGGACTATCAACTGGAAGATTGTGGGTCAAAACCCCCATCAGCCCTTCAAAAAACCATTGTGCGACTTTTTCCACTCCACCCCACTCCTACTCAAGAGTTGAGAGACCTATGGGCTCATTGTTAAGACTGGGACCACTTCACAGATGCATCATTGAGGGCATTGTTCAAATCTTCTTACCAATGCCACAGGTGTCTGCATCTCTCATGCCTAGTTGATATCAGGATATATTATGATAGTAAGTGTAGAGTACAGCCCTGTCACACAGTCTCAATCCTACATGGAACTCCACAGTATCATGATTATCATCCTCACCATCATCACTGCATTGTAAAAACTGTCCCAGCATCTGTGGCTATTAAGGTAGTGTAGAAATTTGGAGGGGGGTGAACACAAAGAAAATCTCCCTAAGTGTGATGATCCTTTAAAATATTTTATAAGCCTACTATTCCTCTTCAATTTGTACAATACCTTGTCTCTTAACATGTGAAAACAGAATCATATCTGAACAGCAAGTTTGTATTTGTTCAATGCTTCTTTGTTCATGACATAGTATGCTAGACAGCTGGGAAAAAAAAACTCCATAAAAGTATTCATTAGTTTAAGTACTTTAATACAGGAATCCATGAGAAGTTTATGACAGTCAAAAACATGATTATTGTCTGCTGATTTATCTTTGTTTCCCCCCCTTTTTTCCCCCAAGTTCATAAGATGCATCTGCTGTATGCACTTGTATATGAGTGGGTTTTCATATCCATACCTGTTTATTCTTTTTATCCTGCCACAAAAACAGTCATACTGTTTCCACGGGTGTGAATACTGGGTGTTTACATGTTTCTATAGGTGGCCCAAAATCAAACACCAATTATTTGGCAAACAAGATCTTTGACATTTGTCTGCATGAAAGGGGTTCGGGCATTAGCGGGTCTGTACATATGACCTGGGAAATCCACCCTGACATTCAAAATGGAAGACATCATCCAAACCATTCAACTATTATGGATGGCTTTGTATTTCAAATCTCAATCAACATGTGGTTTTAAAATGCTTATGTATGAAAGAATTCTTGGTCAGGCTCAAAAAAGAAATCTTGAAATCAGACCTGCACAAATATTAGCCTGACTGAAAAAGGTATTATTTCAAGTTGACAAAAATATGCACCTAAGACTTAGTATTTGAGTTAAATATCCTTCTTGGAGAAATGTACATTTATAGATGCAAATCTGAAAAGACTACCACATATAAACCCTTCAAAACATTACCTTGCCATGAAGTATCACAGAAGAATATGATGCAAAACTGATATGGAACTACCGTACCCTTCAAACGACATAGCATCCATATTTTCCATTAGTGACAATCGAAACTTGAAACCGTCTAATCAATTTTTAGTGCACATACTGTCAATGTACTAATGAAATATGATTGCAAGTCTGGCTTGTTAATACTATTCCCATGTAAACTGACAGTTTTAGTTTCATGTTATCCATCTATTTCAAATGCTTTGCTACTGTTGTTTTCATATATATTATTTTGTTTAAAATGAATTTTAGAAAAAAGAAAGAGAGAAAAACCCAAAAGCTTTGGATGTATTTATCCATGGTACATTCCATTCAGGTTCACATCCTTTCACATACAACAGATCTATCATAACTTTATCACCCTTTTCCATTTCAGCTAGTTTTATATTCTAATATATATGACAGATCTTTCATGTTCTTAACCCTTTCACTCCATCAGCTTATCTGCAGGAATATAGTGGATAGAACCAGACAGTGAAAGGGTTAATCCTCTGACTACCGTACCCTGTCCACTAGCATCCTGCATTGTTAACCATGCATGCAAAGCAAAAACTTAACCTTTCGACTCCTTCACCCTATCCACCAGCTTCCTAAAGGTGAGGGAGTCAAAAAGGTTAAGTTTTTGCAGTTGGTGGATAGCGTACATGGGTCAAAGGGTTAATGTAGTTAGCCTAAAGAGAAGCACATCATACTTGCGAACATGCTGCCAAAATTCCACCATCTGGTAAAGCATGACGGCAGTGCGAGGGATCATTGTTCCTGGATGGGGTTTCCACACATCAAACATGTAGGGTCCTGGTCCCGCCATGTTCATCAATGGAGCTGGCAACCGGCCTTCCAGATAAGCCATGTCCTCCCACCATTGCGCCAACTGAAAACATTGTTGATTTTTTCATTTGTTCCTTTGCTTTACTTTGTTTTGCTTTGCTCTGTATGTATACACGTGTGTGTGTGTGTGTGTATGTGTGTGTGTGTGTGTGTGCGTGCGTGTGTGCGTGCGTGCGTGCGTGCGTGCGTGCATGCGTGCGTGCGTGCGTGCGTGCATGTGTGTGTGTTGATGTTGTTGTTGTTGCTATTCACTGTTGTCATTGTTTTCATCGTTGTTTTTTTCTTCTTCTTCTGGAACACATCTCCTAATACAATCAAGAAAATTTATGACTTGCTTGATTATTTATGTTACATTTGTTACATTTCACCTATTGGATCACAGCGTTTCAGTTGACAAGTCACCCCCCACCCTACCCTACCCCATACTTTTGTTCTTTATTACTTCTTTTATGCTCTTCTTCTCATATGCTTCCATGTTAGTAATCTATAAATTAAGCCTACATTGTTGTTGGTATGGGTTGATTTGTACTTGCTTTATGTGTATCGGGTAGGTCTATCTGCCTTTACAACATACTTTTGTAATATACTTGATCGATAGACATATGCAGGGAAACTGATTTTTCATTTGAACTTTCTATAACTTCTACTTCTAGGACATGGCATATGCTTTAGTTAATCTATTGTCACCATTGATGTGTTCCTTCCCCTCACCCTTGCTTGATATTGATGCTTCCTTTACTTGTTCCTTTCCCTTTAGTTTGATTCTGTGTCTGTAATTTACTCTTTTTTTTTTAAATTCTAGAATGTTAATAAAACTACTAGCTCTAGCAGTAGTGTTATTTCACTGATGTTGCTCTTGTTGTAATTGTTAAGAGTTGACATGTATCTATTTTTATATTTATATGTGTACTTTTGTCTCTCATGCTTTTGTGAAACACATGACCCACTGGAATATATGTAAAATCACTATTTCATCACAATTCATGTTATAACCTGTTTCACAATTTTGCATGTTTTTTTTTTTAATGCTTATAGGCTTATAGACTGTGTGTAGAGCAGCAAAGACTAGCTGTAAGACAGGTCCAATGGGACCTAATACCACTATCCTTGAGCAATAAAATGCTCTGAAGCCTGAAGACTGTTGCTGCTTCTATTCCTGTTGTTGTTGTTGCCATTACTGCTGGCAATGAAGCTGTGTGTATGTTTACTTAGATAGATGGTTGGTTGGTTGGCTGGCTGATATTTTTCTTGACTTGTATTCTGCTTGTTTTCTTTGTTTTTCATATCATTGTTATTCCTGTTGTTGTTGTTTTAATCTTTTAACTCCCTTATCCTATCCACCAGCATTCTGCCTTGTCAGCCATGACAGCAAAGCAAAAACATAACCCTTGCAGTCCCTCACCCTATCCACCAGTTTCCCGACGTGTGTGTGTGTGTGTGTGTATGTGTGTGTATGTGTGTAAGTGTCAATTTTTGCAGCTGGCGGATAGGGTGCGCATGTGACAGGGATAAACAAGGGGCTGTAGAGGTACTCAGGATGAGAGTTTACAAAGATTCACGAAAATTTTATTTTCAGTGTCAAACATGTAAATTCCAACATCAGTCTTTCAAACAAACAAACATATTAAAATAACACATCAGCTGTTAAATAAAACTTTAAAGCCAAAAACACATCAGCTGTAAAACAAAAATTTTAAAAGTCAAAAAGAAAAAAATAGGATTTACTTCAATTCAAATAAACAGCTATGGAAGTTAAAAAATGTTCAGTTCCTTTCTTATCAAATTTGAACAAGGTCTGATTCACAAGCTGCAACATTCTTACAAAGGCAAGGACTAAAGTACAGGAAAAAGATCAGATTCTGAGTACAATGAAAATAAAAAATGAGATGCAATGTACAAGGAAAAAGTCAGGTCTAAAGTACAAGGAATTCAGTCAGCTTTATCACCACAACTATGTTAACAGGTGCCCAGTTAACCCTTACATTCCCGCACAATGTCCACCAGCGTTCTACATTGCCAACTATGCTACCAAAGCAAAAACTTAGCCATTTCATTTCCTCACCCTATCCACCAGCTTCCTGCAAGAGGTTGGTAGCTAGGGTGAGGGAATAAAATGGGTTAAGTTTTTGTAGTTGGTGCACAAGGTGTGGGAGTCAAAGGGTTAAGCGAGCTGAACTGATGACTGATTATCCTATAGCTATTATCAGTGTAGACAATTTTGTGTCACTCCGCCCACATATGATAAAACTGTTTAAGTTCCGGGTGAAGGAAAATCAGAGAACTAGAAACCTCTTTTACTACGATCCACATTACAGCCTATCACTAACAACACTCATATCAGTATCATTATGATGACATACTACTGCATGTTGACAGCAACTGATGCCTTTTAAAGTTCATCTGCCCCCACCAAGCCAAGTCACATGTTACAGATGTCGGTGAAAGTGAGAATGTTTGTAGAGTCAAACTGAGTGCTCCATTATCTTGTCTGCCGTGAAGAAAACTGGGTCAGGAACTTTGAACCTTTTCTTTTTGTGTTGTTGTTGTTGTTTGTTTGTTTCTTTCTTTCTTTGTGTTGTTTTAGATCAGTGTTGTTGTTGGGTTTTTTGTTTGTGTATGTTTAGATCAGTTTCAGTTACTTCCCACAGAGTGGGGTAAAATACAAGAGTCTTTGCTATTATGGTTTAACAAATAATTTGGATGGATAGAAAAGATGCACGCGTTATTTCTCTCTCTCTCTCCTCTCTCTCTCTCTCTCTTCTCTCTCTCTCTCTCTCTCTCTCTCTCTCTCTCTCTCTCTCTCTCTCTCTCTCTCTCTCTCTCTCTTTCTCAATACAGTGTTCTTAGAGGTGTCTTCTTCTTGTTTGCTTGGTACACTGCTTTCAAGGTTTGGTTTTGACACTGGTCATTGGCTGCGTATGGAAAGAATGGTTTTGGTTTCAACTGATTCTTGACTTTTCTTTGAATACTCTTCTCATGTATTTCTGGTCTCCATAGTTCACACCTCTTACAGTGCATGAATTCTGAACCTAATCCATTGTCATCATCTGTCATTTGCATCAATAACCATTGTCAACACAGTGGAAGTATGGCTGAGGATGGCAGGAGGAAATGAAGTATGTGAAAAGGTCATAGAGAGATACAGAGAGAGAGAGAGAGAAAGAGTGTGTGTGTATGTGTTTAAGTGTGTGTGTTTTTTTGTGTGTGTGTGTGTGTGTGTGTGTGTGTGTGTGTTGTGTTGTGGGGTGTGTGTGTGTGGTGTGTGTGGTGTGTGTGTGTGTGTGTGTGTGTAAGGGGGTTGGATATGCATGTGGGGGAGGGAGAGAGGGGGTATGATAGTATGTGTGTGCATGTGTGTTTGTTTACATAATCTTATGTGTGTTTGAGTTTATGGAATGATATCAGATATGTGTATGCATGTATGTGCATACTAATATCACATTCATACTGTACCCAGTTTCTTGAGTTCTGTGCACGGGCAAGAAGTTTTTCATGCAGGATCTTCCCCTCCCCAGAAGCAAATTGTTGACAGAGGAACTCAACTTCACGAAACTCTTCATCTGTCACATGAGGTTTTACTGCAAGATAAAAAAATCATGATTCACTGAAAGAAAACAGGAACACTGAACAATCTGGGCCATTTGCAGAAACCAGAACTTAAATAAACACAAGAACCTCTTCAGTGATAAGAGATGAGCTTAGTATTAGTTGTAACAACTTCTTCTTGTTCAGCTGTTGTTTGTAAGACTATCATAGTATTAAAATGATTGATCAAATATTTGCTACTTTGTTCAGCTATTACTTGTTGGATACCATAATATTAAAATAATTGGTCAAATAATTGTTACTTTGTTCGTTTGTTAATTATTGGACTACCATAGTACAGCAATAACTGCTCACATAACTGCTGCTTTCTTCAGCTGTTACTTACTGGACTACCACAGTGTTACAGCATAGAAACAATTGGTCACATAACAAAGGTAAAACAGTGAGACAGAGAGGAGATGGACACTACCCTCAACATGTGACCATGAGAAAAGTTGAGATATCCACCACTTCACTCTCCTATGACCTCAGGGTTATGGGACAACCTTTACCTTTTCGCACTCTGATACCAAATAACAAAACAACTAAGAAATGATAAAATTTTCAACTGAGCAGGAAAAGAGTTAATCCATCTGACCTAAATGCAAGATAACTACTGGCTGGAGGGGGGGGGGGGGGGATGACAGACAATTAATGAGTAAAGACCAGTTGCTACAAGATGGATCTAGTGAACTTTGTCCTTTACAGGCTTTAGTTTAAGTCTCTATATTAGTATATATATGAATTAAATATGTCAATGTTTGTGCTATTGTTAAATGTGATTAACTGATTAAGGGTGAGTGAGAAACATCACCAATATTAGACACCATCAACCCGACCTAAAAGTAAAACACAAGCACCACACACACACACACACACAACACACCACACACACACACACACACACACACACACACACAACACACAACACACACACACACACAATACACACACACACACACACACACACACACACACACACACACACACACACACACACACACACATATACACACACACACACAACACACACACACACACACACACACACACACACACACACACAAATGATGAGAAAGACATACACAAAAACATTGTTATGACGCAGCATAGGAAAACCAGGCTAAAGTTCAACATTTTCATTTCTGAGTGTTTGATTCATTTTAATAAAATTTCAAATTCAAAATGTACACATGTTAATGCAAAGACAGAAAAAGTTCATCTATTACAGTTTTCTTTTCAGATGTGTTTAAACTTTATAAGTTCATTTCTCACAAAGGAAGTGATATCAGAAGCTCATCGAATTCTGAAGATTAACAGGTTTTTTAATCCTTTTTATGGTGTCTTCAGTAGTTTTAGCCATAAAACTTTGGAAAATTAAAGATCAAATGTTACAGATCCAACTATGGAAAAATCATAGTTGTCATAGTTTGACCCTGTCCAGCTATCTTAAGGCATAGCTTTGACTGGGTATCTTTAGCAGGTACATGTATTCCCATGTTGCATCACATATAGTATACATGTATTGGAATTTCATCATCTCTCCATACCTGAATCTAGGTACTTAGAAAGCGTCTGTTCCATGGATGGTACTGGTAAACTTGCAAGATCATCTTGGAACTGGAATGTCGTCTCATCTTCAGTAAGCACCTGCGCATCTATTCCAGATGCCATTTTCAATGCTGGGCAATGTCTGTGGAATATATAATATATCGATAGGCAAAATCGTCATTACCTCTGGTGACTGTGTCAATGTTTACTACTTTCATTATATTTTCAAACTTATAATTATAATTCATCAGTTGTGTCACAAGATACTCTGATTTTACAGTTCATGAAGCAAATTTGTATTTTTGTGAATCCATCAACATTAGAATTTAAATTAAGAGCATTAACTATCAGTAACATAATTAATTCAAACAATTAATGAATCTTCAAGAAACATAACAGTATAAAAACTTCAGTAATTACTGCTTTCATTTTCACTAAGCTCAAAGAAAGGAGACAGGAAAAAATTGAACAAAATCAACCAATGATGGGATGTATATTGACTCCAGCACCCTATCCATTAACTGCAAAAACTGAACCCTTTGACTCCCCCAACCTATCCACTAGCAGGGCACAGGAGGCACAGGAGGCAAAGGCTTAATTGTTACTTCCACCATTTTCATCATCTTTTATTTTTTTTATGATTCTATAGTCTGTATAAGAGTCTGTGTACAGTAACACTATTGAGAAAACTATTTCCACTATTTCCAATGATCACAAAAATTATTTGCTCATGTGTGTGGTTTTGAGTAAGAATTATTATTATAACCAAAAACCTGTATCTTCCATAGAACAAAAACAAAAAATCAGAAATGATTATCATAATGAAAAAAAATTATACCGTAGCTTGACAGTGGCTCAAGGTGATTTACAAAATATTAAAATGTACACCATTTACATACTAACATAGGCCCATTAAATTTAACTGATTGAAGTGCTGTCTTAATAGCCCAGGAGGTCATAAGTTTATAATAAATACAGGAGGTTATAAGTTTGATCCTAAAGGGAGGAAGAGGGAAATGACTTTTATTAGTTTTAGTTTTAATTTTAATGAGGGCTAGCTGGCTCTGTTGATAGAGCCCTGACATCTTCAATTCAACCTCTGCCTATAACACAAAAACTGACCAGTTTGCCTAATAAAAAAAAAAAAAAGTAATATAATATAATATAATATAATATAATATAATATAATATAATATATATAATATAATATAATATATATAATATAATATAATATAATGTAATATAATAAGCAAAATCACAATTTCATAAGCGAACATAACAATCATGATAGGTTTTGTTGGTAATCTGTAACAGTATCTCTGTTCTCTCTCGAACCGATCTACGACTATGCAGCATGAAACCGAAGAGAGCGGACAACTATGCTACTAAAATCTAGTAACAAAAGACTACTCTTTAGTTATGCGTTCCGCATTGAACTGCAGACATTCATATCTGTTTGCAGTCTCAAATGACTATAAATATGCATGTCTAGGTCTAACGAATTATTGCAGTTGAAAATCTCACCAGTCCGTCAAGCAAAGGCAGTAAAATAATTGATTATTTACAATGGGTCCAAAGTCTGTGGATGCAAAAGATCGGTTTCTGTCAACATTTACCAAGGGAGGTTATGCCCTTTGTTGTTGTTCCCATACCACAACAATGTGTGCTGGTTCGGGCCTAAATTATTAAATAAATAAATAAAAGCCGCGATACCAGATCAATGCATTATTGTAACAACCTATTGAAGATAGAAATTCGATTTTCAATTTAATTAACAGGAAAACAAATAATCTAACTGACCAAAATAGGTTTACAGCCAAATCTTTCCAATACCAAATTGGCACGACCAAAATGAGTATACTAATACAGGAAACAGACGATCATTGCATCGTCTTCACTTCAGCTTACTTCCTGTTCCTGGTTGAACTTGAAGCTTGTAAAGGCAACGAAGTACATCGTTGAAAGTTTGCAGTTTTTGCTGATCTTCGACAATATGATTTTACTGGAATACAGAAATTTGATCGTGCAGGAAACGCTCAAAGAAAAGATCCGCAACGTTTTAGATGGGTAGGCCTATGTCATTATTTTGTCGATTTCTAACACGATGATAGATTCGTTGCAAACACTTGAAACAGACAAGAGTTGAGAGCAGTTCTTAACTTCTGTTCTAGAGCCGTCAACTTATCAAGTTGCCGAAGTTCCGTCAAACATCAACGAGGAAAATCAAACGTTTGATCAGTTGTTAAATTTATACTAGAGTCGTTGTGAAAGAATGTGTCATGGTACTGGTAGTAGTTGTATGTGGGTGAGTGCACCAGTGTCTGTGTTGTGTGTACGCGCGTGTGTGCGTCACTTAGAGTTAGACTTTAGTTTGTCAGTATCAGATACGTGTAAATAGTATAGGCCTGGGCGTGTGCTATGAGATAGATCGAGAGACACAGAGAGAGGATAGATCGAGAGACAGAGAAAGAGAAAGTTATGTGTGTGCACATGTGTGTTCATCACACCACACACACACACACACACACACACACACACACACACACACACACACACAGAGTCACTACATGTGCACACTTTAGCTGTGACTGCCCACAGCCTAGCACACTGTAGACAAATAGAGGCTCTAGACCATTGAAAATCACAGGTTTTTGTTGTTTTGAATTGTAAATCCCATACTTGATTGTTGATGCATATCATGAGGCAAGATAGTAATCTCCAACGACAGCAATGAAATTGTCACATTGTTGGCAAAGTTGTCATGTTATACCAGTCTGTCTGTCAGTCATCTATGTTTCTGTTGTTTGTCATGTGTGTGTTTGTGTGTGTGTTTGAATATGTGTATGTTTAAACAATTAAAGGCATGTGTATATTTGTGCATGTATTTCTTTGGTATGTGTGTAAACATATGTTTGTTATTGTGTGTCTGTCTCGGTTAGTTCTTTCATTTCATAGGCCTATTTAGTTGCCATCAGTCTATAAGTCACTGTAATGTTCTGGATTGAGCTCAGTCAAGGTGGTGCACTGGACGCTCGCTGTAAAAAAGAAGTTCTGTTTGTATGCAAACAGTCCATATCAAAGAACGCTCATTGCACTCTAGATCATGAAGGTTTGTTTTGTTTTGCAGGGGAAAGCCAGACAATGTGGATATTACAGTTGCAGGTATGGTATATTTTACATTATGGCAATCATACATGTTTATTAATCCTTCCATTCTTTCAACTTTAAATAGTTAAATCCACCAGCATCCTGCATCTTCATCCATGGTGATAGCAAAGCAAAAACTTAACCTTCTATCTTCCTACCCACCAACTTCTTCAAGCTGGTGGATAGGATGAGGGAGTCAGTGGGTTAGACTGTTGCAGGTAGTGGATAGGGTGAGGGATTGATAGAGATAATTAAAAAGTTTTAGGTAGCTGTTTACATTTAATTACTTTAAATCAGTGATGGGACTTAAGGAGCAATAACAATTAAAAAAAAAAAAAAGGCAGCCAGAGATGTAATACTGATACTGGTAATAGTGTCATAGTTTCAGTGAGGCAAAACGTGTCTGTGCATAGAAAACTGTCAGTCTCAGTGGCCTTAACAACAAAACTATTAGTGGTGTCAAGACTTATGAAAATGCTGCAGATATGAAAATTCAAATAAAAAGTATGCAGAAGACAAAGACACAGTTGAATTATTATGACCTCCATTATGATAACAATGATGATGATGATGGATGATAAAGGGTTTTCCTTTGATCTGATGAATGAATATTGGTCTTTAGCAATAGCACTAGCTATGGGTCTTCATGTGGGATAGAAGAACAATCCTGGAAGCTCATGTTCTTCTGCATGCGCTGCATGGGAAGGAGTTCTATGAACCTGGGCTCTGCTTGTGCTGGCTACTCTTTTGACATTGAATAGCAGCTATTAATAGTAATTAGTTAGTATCATGTAGTACTCATTGTACAGTTTCGTCTGATCATGTCCTGCATGCTCTGCCCTCACCAGCACACACTGTTGCACACAATGTCTTCAGTTGTAATGTAGGTGCCACAGTTGAGGTTGCCTTCAGGGTATCCTTGTGGACTTTCCTGGTTGTGGTGTCCTTGCTTCAGCAATCTGGACAGGAGCATCTTTGGAATGTGGTTGTCTTCCATATGGATAATATATCCTGTCCAACAAGCTGACATTTGATGCATCGGTCTTCAGTGCTTGGTAAGCTATGCTTCTTCAGAACTTGACGGTTGGATGCTTGATCTTGCCTCATGATGTTGCAGATCTAGTGCAGACATCTGTTATGGAACTGTTCCAGCTGTTGAGTGTGTTATCAATAGACAGTTTATGTCTGGCAGCGGTACAGCAAGACGCTCAGGATTACTGAGCTATGTTGCACAGCAGTCTTTGTGGCAAATGGTAATGATGCTACCATTGTGTAGAGGTACCAGGTATCATTATGCATGTTAAACTATGCATGTTACATCCTGTATAATAAGTGTATTGCAGATTTTATTGAAAAGAAGATTTAGATTTTTGTTCTGTTCTTTTTGTTTCAGACTTTGATGGTGTTCTGTATCACATATCCAACCCAGATGGAAACAAATCAAAGATCACGGTGAGATTTTTTACAGCTTGGTTGTAATAGTTCTGTTACATATACTATAGAATGCTAAAACTTAATTTTTGCTGGTACTTTTTTAGTAGTTATGCCTCCCACGTTTTCATCTGAGGCAGAATTTATATTGTCCTTGTACTTTTTTAGTGAAGTATTTTATGTCTCTCACTATTCTTATAAAAATCATTCTTGCCCATCCATGTCTGTAGTGTTTGTATGCTTTTCTCATACAAGTATTTTGAAGCAGAAAAACAATATACTGTCAATGTATTTTGTATAATATAGTAAAATACATTGTCAAAGGTTATTGCATATCATTAGCCATGTAATTTCAAATCTGTAATCATATCACACATGAGTCATGATACTGTTACAGCAGGCACAACATCAGAACAGCCACTGGAAACAATCAAAGAGGTGTAACCTGTGAAAACACAATGTATGTCAGAATTAATCAAATGTGACTTGGAAATTTATCTCTCATGTAAGGTCTTTTTTTACTTTTAGTTTGGATTTTTTTAAGCATTTGGATTTTTCCCAGATGCTGTGTATACGTTGTTGTTTTACCCATACTGTGCAGATGGTATGTTGGTGCACATTTTCAGTACTCCATCTTTGGTGGGCATGCATGCTGGGTGTTCTCTTGTTTCCATAAGCTGTTGGACACTGACATGATTTTCAGGATCTTTAACCCTTTAACTCCCGCACACTGTCCACCCACTTCCTGCATTGTCGACCATATTAGCAAAGCAAAACTTAATCCTTTGACTCCCTCACCTATCCAACAGCTTTCTGCAGAAAGGTAGTGAGCGAGTGAAAGGGTTAAGTTTTTGCAGTTGGTGGATAAAGTGTGGGAGTCAAAAGATTAGTGTGCTTATTGATGTTCTGCATATATATACACAAAAGAGGTTTAGGCACTGATAGATCTGCACACATGTTGACCTGGGAGATTGGAAAAAAAAATCCACCTTTTACCCACCAGCAGTGGGAATCCGTCACAGTTGAGCTCCAGATCGTACTATAAGAAAATGGATCCCTTAGCCCAGTTGAGTACTGCCCCCATCTCCTGTTTGGTGCCACTTCAAATTTTCTGGCTCCTTTTGAGACGTTCGTAATGTGGATGCAACAAAAGCTTGTTCACACCTCCTGATAATTTGTGAGAAAATAACAGTTTTATGAGTTCGCTATTCAGAGTCTGCTCAGGAGAGAGTTGTTGCACATGGACAGTCCGCATGTGTTCACCTAAATATGCCAGTAATTGTGGGATATTCTCATTGAGCTTGTGCAGAGCCCTGTGTGATGACAAAATCCTGAAGTGGGTGGGTAGGAATGGGTTGAGAGGGGGGGGGGGGGGGGGGGCGCTGGTAGAACAGGACTATTTTTTTTTCTATGTTGCAGGATGGGACTCAATTCATCAGTTCTTGAGTCCATGGCTCTATCAACAGTCAGCCAGTTCAGAAAAAAAATAATAACAAAAATATAAAAAAAGAACTGTGCCAGTTTGAAGTTTCAAGCCATGACCCCTGTATACTAACATGGTGCCGTCCCTAACCAATCTAACGAGGCTGTGTAAAGCTGTGGTCCACTTGAAAATTGAATCTATCACCAAGTCATTATCACTATAAAAAATGTGACCCACTTTAGGACAAACCCATGATTCATGTATTATCAGCATGGCATTTAAAACAACGAGCTAGCACTGTAGCAGGCCAATTTCTGGTGGCACCAGACAGTTGGCTTTATAGGCGACATTTTTGTATCTATTTTTATAGGAAGGTAAGGAAACAGTCTTCATAGATTGTGTTATGATAATCAGATGTGGTTTGTTGTGTTCTTTCAGGTCAGTGTATCTCTGAAATTCTACAAAGACCTTCAGGAACATGGTGCAGATGATGTAAGTTAATAAGACAGTCTGATACACTTGTATTTAAAATATAAATGTTTGATAAATTCATTATTATTCT
The DNA here is from genome assembly GCA_030674185.1 of Monoplex corrugatus. Lineage (NCBI taxonomy): Eukaryota > Metazoa > Mollusca > Gastropoda > Littorinimorpha > Ranellidae > Monoplex > Monoplex corrugatus. The sequence continues at coordinate 70,532,663 of CM060309.1, read as the reverse complement.
ATGTTATATTCAGCTGCTTGGTTACGGTACTCATCGACTCATAGAAAATACTCAGTCATTATTGTGCACTGTAAATGTATTGAAATTAAAAAATGATTTAATAGATAAATGTATACTCTTTTCAAATAAGGTATCCACTCCGTGTTAGCTGAAGCTGTAGACATTTAATTATGTTCTGAGAATATTAGTCCTCTTTCAGTTTCAACATATTTTCCCCCCATTTTGCCGCTTTGTATTCCTTTTACTACTTTCTTATAGAAAAATGTTTATTGTAACTGATTATGTGTATTCCTGTTTAGTGTTAATCATATTCAATATGATGATAATTACTGGAACACGCAAACACAGGGTACCCAGTGTGTATCCTGTCAGATGTGTTTACATTCCTTTTTTCCCATTATTTTTAAATCAATGTACCCTGTAGAAGGTCCAGAGGTCAAAATTTGTATGTGTTTTGTTTATTTTTGTGTTTCTGTGAACTGTGTTCCAGTCCTAAGCTGAGTACACTTACATCTCTTTCATCAACTATTTCTCATCTCACCAAGGATGTATGTGAAATATAGTTAAAGTGATTGTATTACCTATGTATGGGTGTGTATTTTTTAAAGGAGGGGGGGGGGGGGAGTGTGTAATGAAGGGAGTTGTTGTGTGTATGCACATATGGAAGGGGGAATTCTGGGGAAGTGCTGCTTCATCCATGACCTGCCATGTTCATTTGAGATTTTTTCTAAGATCATTTGTTGTGTGTGTCTCTCTGCCTGAATGTGTATGTGTGTGTTTGTGTGTGTGGGGGGGTGTGTTTTTTGTGTGTGTATGTGTGTGTGTGTGTGTGTGTGTGTGTGTGTGTGTGTGTGTGTGTGTGTGTGGCAGCTCATCAAAAGAGAGTACGGTGACTTCATGGTTGCAGCAGAACCAGGTAATATTTTCCTTTCTCCAGACACATCTTGCAGGCTCATTCTCTGAGTAATGCTGATCCTGTTACTAATTAGTTATTCAGGGGGGATTCATCTCACTCGGATAGTTCCATATGCGCTCCACCCAGTCTGTTTTGTGCAACTTGATCTGACAGACTAACCCGTAGGGATGCCAGGGGCTCTTTCAGTATAAATAATATCCCCCACCTCCTGGAAAGTCTGCTAGAAATTTCTTCTGATCTGTCAGTTTTTGTTTCTTTCATCTTCCTTTGCTTTCTGTCATTTCTTTCTGTCATTTTCTGCCTTGCTGGTCTATTCACCTGTATATGTTTAATTTAGTCTTAATACTTTCTCTTAGGATTGATAATTGGGTATGTATTAAGCTTAAAAGACACCTTTAGCTCAGTTGGTTAAAGTGCCATGCAGTTAAATCAGGGAGTATGGGTTCGACCTTCAGGCTTATCACTGGTGGGGTTTTTTAACAGGCTATCTGGCCCTGTTGATAGACCTATGGACTTTAAGATCTGATGTCTTGAGTTCAGTTGCATCCTGCAACAAAAACTGGCATTTGTCCTGCCCATCTTAATGCTCCAGATATCCTGCTGGTGGTAGTTTAGGTTTAAGTAGTTAGTGTTTCATAGGTTCAGTTTCCACCATATTTTGGCTAAAAGTTCATGAGTTTTGCCCCTTCATAAGAAGCTGGGCCTCAATTAATGAATTATTGACTTCTGATTCTCTTATGACTACAAAAGAATGATCTGATTCTGTTATGAGTACAGAAAATAATCATCTGATTCTGATTCCTTTTTGAGTAGAAATAAAAATTGTGATTATGAGTTCAGGAAAAAAATTATCTGAGTCATCTGTTTCTGATGTTATCATGATTACAGATTATGTCTATCTGTACACAGGTTACAATGTGACCGTGCAGTTTGACCTGGAGAAGGTTCCGGATGACTGGGAACAAAGAGTGGGGAAGGCCGCCCTGCTCAAGAGGAACTGCTTTGCCTCTGTCTTCGAGAAATACTTCAAGTTCCAGGAGGAAGGGACGGAAGGGAATAAAAGGGCAGTTGTGCATTACCGTGATGATGAGACCATGTGAGTGATAATAGGCTTGGAAATAATCAGTTTTATCCCCATTTTCTGGAGATGTTCTCCTTACACTGTGTGTGCTTGTGTGTCAGAGGGTACATGGGAGACGGAGGGAGGGGGGCTCTCAATTGTCAATTCATGGAATCCATCTGCCTGAATCATTGAGACAAGATAGAGATACATGACAAAGGGTAGATTTAATATGGAGGGCCGTGATTGCCAGCACCATGTGGCAGAGCACGTGATGATGACAATAATCTTGTATCTCACATGAAGACCCATATCAGACAATAAAGGACTAGTCTTGAAGGAGGCAAACACAAAAAGAACATTTAGGAAAGCTGGAGGGAAAAAGAGCATGAAGTAGACCCAGGGAGAAAATATTGGACGGGCTTGTGGAGTAGATGGAGACAGAGAGGGTGGGAGATGTACTTACAGCAACAAAAGATAGATTCGTCTAGAGGGCCATGATCACCAACACCATGCAGCAGGGCGCATGATGATGATGATGATCAGTGGGAGATTCCTTCATCTTTTACATTATCATTATCAGTTCTAATATTTTTCCTTTTCTTTTTATTTTTCAGGTATGTAGAAGCCAAAAAGGACAGAGTGACTGTGATTTTCAGCACCACCTTCAAAGATGATGATGATATCATCATAGGCAAAGTGTTTATGCAGGTAAGAGAAAATTACAAAAATTTAAGACCCATTTGTTAAGTTTTGGTGCCTCATGATAGCGCCAGCTCAGAAGACATTCTGTATGCACTGACGCCACAGACCCCATGTGCTGGAGAACACACGCACGCACACACACATGCACGCACGCACGCACGCACACACACACACACACACACACATTCATTCATGCATGCATGCACACACGCACACGCACACACACACCACACACACACACACACACACACACACACACACACACACACACACACACACACACACACACGCATGCATACATTTGTTAAATAATTCTACAGCATGCCCAGAATTGTAAACGCACTGATATCTTCATTTTATGCAGTAAATCAATATGTCCTTCCCCCTTTATCCCCAGAAGAAAATTCTGTTCCAGGATTTGTTTCTCTCAGTATCTTGTTTAGCAATTATATAATCCACTTCCAGCATGCTAATCCCAGACTTGGATCCTGACCAAGCCTGTAGACCACAAATCACCAGATGTAAGATACATTATCTGAAAAGAGATATCAGTAAGACCAGATGCAACATTATCTGAGACATGCAGATCAGAGAAATGGAACATGGTCCACCATTGCATTCATCAACAGGGGGTTAGGTAGTGTGGTCATCTGACCAAAATCTAAGCATATAACCAAAAGATGTGTGCATTTAAAGAGAGAGGCAGACCAAGGAACGAGAGGCAGGCCAAGGAAGGACTGGATCAGTGGAGTTAAAGAGGTCTTCACATCACACAGCGTTTGTCCAAATCAGGCCTTCCAGCTTATTGCTGATCATCAGCTCTTCCCACGATGCCCAAGAAGGTACAAACAGACGGATCAAAGAAGCAGAAAGAAAGAAGTAAGAAATTTTATGAAACAGAAAAATAAAACAGTGTTAAAGAATGATAATTAACTAAAACTGGTGTGTCCTTCCAGGAGTTCAAGGAAGGGAGGAGGAAATACCAGCAGGCTCCCCAGGTGTTGTTCAGTCACAAGGAACCTCCACAGGAGCTCCAGGACACAGATGCCAGGACAGGAGACAATATTGGATACATCACTTTTGGTGAGAACTTGTTCTATCAGAATATCGTGCAAAGCCTTTGACTGTCTCCCCTGTTTTCTGACTTCCAGCGTTATCGGCCATTATGATAAAGCATTAAGTTCATCTTTTCTTTCTTTCACCCTGTTCACCAGCTTCCTGCGTACATATCAAAAACTTAACCCTTTCACTCCTTTGCTCCGTCCACCAGCGGTGAAAGGGTTAAGTTCTTGCAGCTGGTGGATAGGATAAGGGAATCAGATGGCTAACATGAATGTATTTGCTTGATTGCAGTAGTCACTTTGTGTTGAAATATTTCCAAACCACCCATTTTCATGGACATAATTTTTAAAAGAATTTGTCTTGCAAGAACATTATGAGAGACCCAGGCTTTGGCACTCAGTCGACAGAGCTCGAGGAATGTGGTAGACAGTTCTTTAGTGCAGTGCCCCAGTGACAGAGTTAAGGGAGAAGAAGAAGAAGATTGTGATGGTGAGATTAAGGAGCTTCGGGATGAATTGGTTCAGAGATAATGTGTATATATGTGATTGGGGATTGTTTTCAGTGTCATTTTTTAATCTTTCCATTTCTGTATATATATAATATATATGGCTGTGAAGCCTAGAATGCAGAAAAGCTGATGAAAATATGATCAAAGCAGCAGAGATATGGTCTACAGGCAGCCTATTGGATACAGATGGACCAATAAACTGAACAAATGAAACCATTTTGAATGAAGTCATGGTCCAACATCAGCTGCTGACAGAAATGAAATCAACAAAAGATAACTGAAATACATCAACCATGCAACCCACAATGTCAACACAACCATAATGACAACAGTTTTTCAAGGAAAAGTTGAGGCCAAAAGAAATCTGGACAGGCCACCCACCTCCTATGTGAACATCACCAACATCAGCAGTTGAAGATCTACAATGTAGCACAGAGAAGGCAAGACTGGGGTGAAGGGAAGAGAGTTGTTTGACATCTGCTGCAGCAGCTACCATTGAACTCAATGATGCTGACAGATGATGGTTGACAGTGATGTGTATAAATATGTGTGTGTGTGTGTGTGTACGCGCTCACACGTGTACAAATATAACTGTTCATCTCATACACATTTATTTCAGTCTTGTTTCCTCGACACACAAGTTACGCTGCTCGAGACAACACCATCAACCTGATCCACACGCTGAGAGACTACCTGCATTACCACATAAAGTGTTCCAAGGTCTGTATATATCTGTGATGTCAGTGTGGCATTTTCTTCTAAACTTTTCTGTCGTTTTCATTCAACCAGAACTTTTAAGTTTCACTCTTTGACCGCAGCTATAGCTACACTTTAGGATCATCTGCTCATGCAGGTCCGATCAATAGTATAATGGTCAGAGGTCTGTAGCCGTTTTCCTTCAAGAATGTATGTGCTTTCAGAAAGATTTGAGCTCTGGGTGATTTCCTATTGTTGTTGTTGTGGTTGTTTATGTACATGCCTGTTTTTTGTATGTAGGAGCAGAAAATAGTTTTTTATGTGAAAAGGTTAAGTGCCCTATAGTTTGACAAAAGTGCTGCATTTTGTTGTATGAATTGTCCCAAAATAGTTTTGTGAGTGAAAAGATGAAACGCCCTGTAGTATGACAAAAGGACTGCATGTTGTTATATGAATTGTCACATACTCTTATGAGACCAAAAAAAATGGTTCATGAAGAGAGAACAAGAACATGTATTTAATGGATGAAACAGGACAGGCACTCATTTTCAGCAAACTGGTCTTTGCCGTGTTTACAGAAAAGACGACAAGGAAAGATGTTCATCTTTTCAGTTCGTCATAATCAAGGAAATATATGGGTTCTTTGTTCTGTCATATTGTCATAAGTTTGTGAATTTGTTTCTTTGTTGCTTTTTATGTTCACTTGACAAAGGCCATTTGATTGGAAGTTTCTGCTTGTCTGGTTTCACCAGTTAGATATATGTTCTTATTCTCTTTTCATGAGTTTGTGATTTCTGTTTGTTTGCACTGGCAGTCACCTTAATTAAGGTATTTTTGATATTTAAAGAAAATAAATAGGTATTCCAAAGTGCTCTTCGCGGGCGGCGAAAAGTACGGCAAAGTGCGATTTTTCACTGGTTTTCAACTTGCTCGTTCTCAACAAAATGCAGTGTCAGAAATAAAAAACATAGATCATGTTGATCTGTGATCCTTTAAGCTTTGTTTAAAGTCAAAATAAATCAATAAGTGTAACATTTACCGTTTGAAATATGCTTTTGATGATGGGTACTAAATTGCGATTTTGCTGCAACTGGAACGACGAAATCGGAACGCGGTTTTGACACCTACCTTGAAAACTCGCCTCGCGGAGATCAGCTGGGTCAGATATCAACAAACCATTTACACAGTCAAAAAGACGACTAAACTTGCTTTCATCCGATGTAAAAAGTGAACTGATAGGTTTCCATTTAGTCGGTCGTTTCGTGCGTTAAAAACTTCCGTCGATGATTTCGCAACCTTACTCAAAACCAATCTCTCCATATTTTCCACTGTGCAAAAGGTCAAGGTTTCAACTTTCAACTTCTGCTAGTTGCATATGGATTCAACCACTGGCTGTCTTCCGCGAGGACTGAGAAAAAGCAACATATTTTCGCTTTCCCTTAGCGTCTGACGCGCAATGGCGGACACGCGCGAAGATCGTTCGGGCGAGCACATGGACGTCGAAGTTTACGTCGACCGCTCCAGCCACGACGAATCAAGCGATCCAACTTATCTAGAGGGTAAGTGAAATATCTTGCAGTTTGTTTACTATTACTTTTCGACATTTTCTTTCCTGATTTTAGAATATAATTGTTTGGAAAGCGCACAGCTGCAGCACCCACAGTATCATGAATATGTTAGAAGGTAGGGGTAGGTGACGGTTTGGGGTGCGTTAATTTTACAGAGAGTGAGATCAGGCATATGATTAAAGGAAAATGTTTACAAAAGATTTTTTTAATAATCCATGCCTTTATTATATTTATTTATAATGATGTTAATGAGAGATTAGCGATTTATTGTGGTCACGTGACCAACGCTTTGATCGATCGATAGTCGAATCGGCCGAGTGACCTCCCTTGACTTCACTCGATCTGGTTCAGTGTCGTTCAATAATTTCACAATGTTACACCTTTTTCTTTTCTGCCTTTGTGTAAACTTCCTGAATGGTACCATTGAATCAAATTTGCATGTTTATCAATCCTATTATTTTTAGGCCCAATATTATTATCACCTAGATCTAGTTCAACAGCTTTAAAAGTTTATTATTATTAATATTGTTATATTTTTGTTGTTATTATTTTACTATCATTATTCATTATTATTTATCATTATTATTATTATCATTATTTCATTATTAGTTTACTATCATTCATTACTATTTATTATCATTACTATTATTGTCATCAAAAATAATATTTAAACAAAATAAAGTAGGCCTACCAGGTTAATGGGTTGGACACTATGAACCTTCCTAACTAGGCCTATAGTGTTTATGAGATAAATTTTGTTGTGCTGATTTGAGTAGGCCTAAATGTATGGAACATTTTACTTTGCCCACTGCTTTGTGAGTTAGGGTAAGGTATTATAATTTTATTTTCAAAGCTGACAATAATACTGGTAGGCTTCTTACAGCTCCACACCAATCTCTCTCTCTCTTGATCCTTTCTCTCTTTGACAGGCAGGGAAGTTAATTGAGCAGGGGTACAAAAGTCCTTGTGTTCCTGCATGTTTTATGTTCTTGTTTTTTGGATTTGTTTTTGTTTTGGTCAGTATTTGCCTCTTGCTCTGTATGTATAGGCCTGTTTGTCCCTACAAATGGGATTTTCACATTACGCTACAGGATAGAACAGATAGATGTACTAATACTTTCCCTCTACACTATTTTTCTCACAGATGATCTCTTCATGAGGATGAAGGAGCGATTTCTTAAGACTGGCAGAGGGCGGAGACCTAGTCTTTTGGACAACTTTGACAGCAATGATGATGAACTGCATCTTAACATGTTTTAATTTCCTGTCACTTGTGAAGGGGAATCACTGATCATAGACACTGACAAGTATTTTTTTACATTTCATTACATGTTTTTTGTAAAAAGAGATGATTTCTATCGTTTGTGCTTCCAGTTTAAGTTGAAGGTCAGGACAGTTATCTACTGTAATTAAGCAACAGTGAAAGGTCAAGACAATGATGTGGAAGCTTTTGATAATGTTCTACACACAGTTAAGGAACAGTTAAAGGTCAAGACATGTTTTAATTGTTGTTTAATGATAAAAAAAACAACAAATTGGCATGTAAAAACTATGAAGATAAAAAAAACAACAAATTGGCATGTAAAAACTATGAAGATGACTTCTTTGAATGAATGTTGTTGATGTACATGTCTTGTTTGATTCGATATGTAAACAAAACGCATTATTTGTTACTATTATCAGCTGACATTTGTTATAATTTTGTCATCTGATTTTTGTTTACAGAAAGATTGAAACCTAATGTCTTGTTTGTTATACTGACAGATCATAAAAAACTGATCATTTTGGTATATGGTACTTTGCAATAGGATGAATGTGACAGAAGTTACGGAGTCTTGCAAAAAGCTAAAATACACATTTTTTTCAAAATAAGTATTTTATCCTTACCCAAATATGGTTTGTTTAAACATACAGATGTCTGGGGTTGTTTTACATTGAAAGAGTTTGTCATGCTGAGCAATTTGATATCAAAACCATTTTTGTAACTTTAAAGTGAAAAAAGTTATGGTTCACCAAATATGTGTAAAATTCGCCATTTTTTTCACTGTGACAAATCGGCATATTTCGCATTTTTGACATCTGATATCTTTTCAACCAGCTTTCAGATGAAGCTGGAAAAAATTAGGGTTAAATTCCTTAATATGTTTATCATATATGATTCATTTCAGTGTCACTGTATTGTATTTCTTAAAGATAATGGAGTTTGAAATTAATGAAAATGGGTCCCTTGCCCAGCTGTTTGGAACGGCGGCGTCCAATTTTGCTATTTTTTGTCATTTTCATAGGTCTGTATTTTTATTGATATGCATTTCTGTCCATATGTTTTTTGCACATCAACTTATCAAGTAAAAACCTCCTCAGAAATGATTTTCTGGACTTGTGTGATTTTATATGTGTGTTCAAGGCATGTCTGAATGTGGCCTAAAAAAATGTGCAAAATTTTTCTAAGTCCAAAAAGAAAGGAAAAAATCATAAAAAAATTATTTTTTATCCCACATTAAAAAATAAAGTATGTATGTGTTCAGAATGAAAATCTATTTTCCCAGCTGATTTTTATACAGATAAGTTCAAATTTGAAAATCACTTTGGAATACCTAAAATAAATGAATAAATTTGACACAGTTCAGAATATTTCACAAAATGTTTATGGTTCTGGTTTCAGGCCTACATTCACCAGCGGATGCGAGCCAAGACATCTGATTTCTTAAAAGTGCTGAACAGAGCCCGCCCTGAAGTCAAAGACAAGGAGAAGAAGACCATAACGTAAGTTTGTGAACCGCAAAATCAGATCAGTCTGATAGTATGTCAGTTGTTTTTTTTGGTAAATCTTCAAGAGTTTCTGTAATTATTAGCATTTAATCAGTCGGCTGGCTGATTCTTCTTTTAAAAAAAAAAAAAGAGAGAGAAAATATGGGTAGTCCCATACCCAAAACTGAGTTGTAGTGGAGTGAGGTGGTAGATATCCTACTGTTCTCAAGTCACATGTTTTAGGGCAGGTCACTACCTACTGCTGCACTGTTGACAACCCTATACAGGGTTAGGTACCCATTCGCAGCTTGGGGAACAAGAGGCCGCCAGCATAAAGTTTTCGCAGCTAGAATGGAACCCAAAACAAGTGTGACTGCCCGCAAACAGCAAACAGCAACCAGAAAGAACACGAAAGAAGAATAAGAACGCGTACTTAATACAACAAGACAAGACAGGCGCAATTTTCGGCCAACTGGCCTTTGTCAAGCGTAAGATTACAAACAAACAAACACCAGATACAAAAATTTTGAGAAAAAGACTGAAACTTCAAAATCTTTGTATCTGGTGTTTGTTTGTTTATAATCTCACGCTTGACAAAGGCCAGTTGGCTGAAAATTTGCGCCTGTCTTGTCTTGTTGTATTAGATACACGTTTGTATTCTTTCATGTTTTTTCTGGTTCCTAGAATGGAACCGTTCATACCCGGATTGGCAGGTGGGAGTTCTAAGACAGTTTCCTGTTTTCTGTCACTCTTTTTGTTTGTCTTCTTTGTTTTCTATCATCTCTTCCTTTTCCGTCTTCTCTTCCATCCTTATTTTCTGCCTTGCCAATACATTCGTCTTTATATTTTCCTTTAAACCTTACATACATTTTGCCTGTTTGGATTGACAATTAGTACTGTGTATGTTTTGAAATGGTTATAGCCCTGATATGGCTCTATGCAGTCAACTGGGCTTTAAACCAAAATAACAGTAACGGATTGACAATTGGTACATATTGATGATTTTAGCTCAGAGGAAATGTGAACTGCTTAGTGGCAATTTTAGATACCAGTTTTTATGTATGTTTTTGTGTACTTTAGATATCTTTATGCATTTGTGTACAGGTGTTTTTAAACCCTTTTGTGATGAAGGTCATGCGGTGGTCAGTGCCAGGGGCATATTCTAAGATTAATTGCATGACTGCAATGATTATGTGTTCTTAATTTCTTTTCAGTTTTTCTTCTTTCCAGGGTCTTCAATGTATGTGTTTTGTTAGAGATGATTATAGCCTTGATAGGGCTGAGTTTTAAGTATTAATAATGATAATAACAGAAAAGCTGTACCTCTACACCAGCCAGTCTTTGTGTTCATGTGTAGGTGAGACAAACCTTATACCTTTTATTTCTGCCCCTTCATCTTCACCATTTCTGTGTAACTACCCTCGCTTCATTCATTTGGGCTCTCCAACATTCCTTCTGATTCTCTGATAGATTCCCTTTTGTAATAAATTCATCAATATCATTTTGTCTGTTTTTTTTACAGAGGAAAGACTTTCAACCGACAGAACTGAACAGCTGACCAATGAAAGCCAAAGAGCCTGAAAGCCAAAGCACTAGAGCGTGTATCAGCCTTCCCTTTCTTCCTGCTGCATTCTCTCCCTATTTATTGTTCAGGAGCCTTTGATACCAGTATGAATTCCAGGAAAAGAATAGAATGGTATTATTCTCACAACCTGTAGCAACCCGTTGACTTCCTCAGCCAAAAAGCAGCAAGCTGATGGAACTGGTGGATATTGAGGAATCAAAAAGTTTGAAGAATTAGTCATTACTTTTAATCCTTTCATTCCCTCGCCCTATCCACCCTTTTCTTGCCTCATCCCCCATCCACTGGCTGTTGCAGAAAGCTGGTGGATAGGATGAGGGAATGAAAAGTTGAAGGGACTTGGTTTCATGTTTTGTAGTGAGGGAGTGAAAAGTTGACAGATTGTGTTCCATGTTTTGTTGTCATGGGGTGAAACGTTGATGAAATGTGTTTCATGTCTTGTAATGAGAGAGTGAAAAGTTGAAGGACTTTGTTTCGTGTTTCATTGTGAAGCAGTAAAAAGTTGAAAGGCTGTTTCATGTTTTATAATAAAAAAGTGAAAAGTTAAAGAACTCTTGTTTCATGTTTCAACATGAAGGAGTGAAAAGTTGAAGAGCTGTGGTTCATGTTTTGTATTCTCAGAGTGAAAACGTAAAGAGCTTTGTTTCATGTTTCGTCAAGAAAGAGTGAAAAGCTGATGGACTGTTTCATATTTTGTAGTGATGGAGTGAAAATTTGAATGACTGGGTTTCATGCTTACTGAGCTTACTGAACAAAGTGTACCATTCTGTGGTGACAAGCATTATATTCAGTCTCCTATGTGATATGTACATTGTGCTTAGCAAGAGTGCAGGTCAAAGTGTGGACTGCCTCACATACTAGCTGCATTTAAACTCATGCATTTACGCTCATTTTGAGATGCCTTTGAACTGTATCATAGTAATGACTGTTTAAGACAGTAAGTGGTAATATCTGATGATTCAGTTTTGTAGCTTGTCACGGTGTCCAATAACTAACAAATTGTTCATACAACTTTAATAACTGATAAACTTTTTCTACAACTCTTTTAATAACCCTTTGACTCCCGCATCCTGTTCACCAGCATCCTGCATTGTTGACCATGCTAGCAAAGTAAAAACTTAAGCCTTTGATTCCCTCATCTTATCCACCAGTTTCCTGCAGAAAAGCATCGGATAGGGTGAGGGGCTTAAAGGGTTTAGTTTTTGCTGTTGGTAGATAGCGTTCTGGAGTCCATTGGATAAGGTACTAGAGTCAAAGGGTTAAGGGGAATGGTCGTGCACTTTTTCTGATTTGAATCTGCATTTGCTATTGTGGGATGGAGATGTTTTTAAAAGCGTGTAAATGTGTTTAGTTTTTTTTTTCAATTTTTTTATTGGAGGTGATTATGAAACTTTTTTTTCGTTTAGTACATTAGTGTGAGGAATCTATTTTGTTTGTTTTTAATGGTATAGAGTGTAAACATAATCTGCTGACTGAGTAGAGAAACACAGACTTTGGTCACTCCTGAGAAACTTGTGTACAGCTGCAAAATCGAGGCGATAACATATAATTATGAAGAACTTAGTACGGTGTAGTGTGTCTTTTACTCGCAAAGGAAGGTTAACATGTATGCAACATTCTGTCTTTGTCTGTGTCTTTCTTTTTATCCTACATCTTTATTTTAATCCTGTCTTTGCTTCTCATTGTTCTGTTTCATTTTGTTTTTCTGTTGGATGTTATATCTTTTCCTCTCTCACTCTACACCAGGGGCATTAGATTATGTGTGCAAATACATTGATATGTGTACTTAATTTTCTTTTCTTTTTTTTTTTCCAGTTGAAGTATTGTGTATGTTTTGAAACAGTTATAGCCCTGATATGGCCCTACACTGTTAGCTGGGCTTTTAACAAAAACAAAAAACTATTCCTGTCTCTCAATTCAGCGAATTTTTTTTTTGGGGGGGTGGGGTGGGGGGGGGTTGGGGTTGTTTTTTTTGTTGTTTTTTTTGACAGTTGTGGACTCAAGATCTCATGTCTCTCAAGTCCAGTCACAATTCATTACATAAAAACTGACCCGTTTGCTACAAACCTGGTCCTTCCTGGGTCCCCTCCCAACCTGCTCATTTCCATTCCAAGACTTTGCAAGCACATAGGGTTTTGCACCAACTCAAGAAGTCTGCCAGATTAATGCTGATAGAGTTTGGTGAAATGCATATGGAATTTTCCTGGCATGTTGAATCTCTTTTGAGTAAACTGAAAGGTAAACATTTTCATAGACAAACACGTACACACGCTCCCTCACGCCCTGTCCTTCTCTTCCACACCTCTCTTCCTCTCACTCCCATCTTTTGGACTCCCAAGGGTAATGTTTTCTGTTATAAATAGTAACCTGGGTGGAGATGAGGTATGCTGTGAATACTTGCGTATATCTACTCTTGATATTTTCCCATACTTTTCAATCTTTCTGTCATCTGTTTCTGGCAACCAACCCCTTGGCATGCCTCCATATGCAATTCTTGAGATTTTTTAGTAGTTTCTGTGAGATGGGTCCGGTTTGCTTTGGGTGAAGTGGCAGGTGCAGAGATGCATTTCTCTACAAACATAATGATTGCTTTAATAATAAGTGTGGTGTGAAGAAAGAAAATGATAGAGAGAAACCATAAGCTGACTGAAACCTCAACACCTGGCTAGTGCATGGGGTTCTTGTGCCTGCTTTTGGCTTTTGTCACGATAAGTTTGACTTCTTTTCCACCGCATGGACTTTTGCATGCATGCTTTTGGCTTTTGTTTTGAAGATTTTGAATCTTTTCCACCACAGAAGATTTATGTGCAGTCCTTGGCTTTTGTCATGATAATGTTGGATTCTTCTCATTCGCTTTAGCTTTTTTGTCATGGTGATTTTGGATTCTTTTCTATCACATGGGGCTTATGTGCAGGCTTTTGACATTTGTCATGATGATTTTGGATTTTTTCCCATCAAATAGCATTTGTTATGTTACTGTGTATGAAATTTTCTGAGCATTGTAATACTGTCTTGAGAAAACTGATGATGAAACGTTATTGTGGAATAGCCTGCAGCTGCCTATCCCGCAACATTATTTTTCAATCTAGTTTTTAATGTATACTTTTTGTGTCAATCTGAATCAAAAGTGACTGCCAACATTCAAACAAACAAAAGGCAGCAACACAAGAGAACGGAATAAAAACACTTGATTAATGAAACAGGCACACATTTTCGGTTGACTGGCCTTTGTTAAGGGAACACAAAAGACAAATAGGCAACAACTTCACTGGATTTAGGACAAAAACAAGATCTCTCCGGCAATTCAGCTAACTTCCTCTGATGTTGCGTTGAGCTGAAGAGATCTTTTAAATCTAGTGAAATTTGTTTCTTTGTCGTCTTTTCCTTTCACTTGACAGAGGCCAGTTGGCCAAAAATTTGTGCCTGTCTTGGTTAGTTGATTAGGTATGCTTTCTCATTCACTTTTATATGTTTCTACCTTTTGTATGCTTGATTTTTGTTTTTTCTTAATCCAGAGGTGAGGAATATTAAAAACTGCACCCAGGCAGAAAGATATCTGCTTCACAGCAGCATCAAAACAACCTCAAACTACAATATATTTGTATCAGTGCTATTGGAGTGGTTGAGTTGATGTCAGTGTATTACGTAGTGTCAGAAGTTATATTATCTCTATTGGAAGCAGATTAGATCTCTTAACGGGCCAGGAGAGCTGGTGCCTTCAGCACATAACTACCTTGTTTTTGTCAGTGAGAGAGAGACAGGAAAGAGAGAGAGAGATGTTTAGGTTAAATGAGAGTTATAGTTTGTCTTTTTTTGGCATTTTTTAAACAACCCTGAAATTGCCCTCAGTGATAGTCAAGTCTGTCATGATTTTCATTTACACTGTAACTCTAACCTGCACCATCCTGCATTTTTCTGTTATTACCCTGATCTTATGTTCTTAGTTTTGTTGTAGGCTACAAAGTTTTATCATTTTCATGTACATTCAGCTTATGGTACAAAGTTTTATCCATCTCCTCCATATCTCTGCATGCAAAATGTTACCCATCTTCTCCGTATTTTGTGCATACAAAGTTAAATCCATTGTCTTCATATTTTGTGCATCCAGAGCTGTGTGTATTTTCTCCATATTTGCTCCAAGCTTCCACTCTTATGTTATGCTGCTGAATTTGAGCCAATTATGATTTGTCGTCGACTTCATTTGTCTGTCTGTTGCTGTATCTCCTAATTCCCCTGTGTGATCAGTTGGATTGTTCACACACATATACACACACACACACATAGATACACACATACACACACACGCGGCACGCACACACACACACACACACTCACACACCACACATACATAGATACATTCATAAACACACACTCACAGGCACACACTGCATACAGTGTACACATGTACAAACATACTTGTATGAACATATACAACATACCATATATGTATACACATGTATATATATGTATGATTTATGTTTCAGAATTTTATTTTACATTACATATTTCCTGCTGGATCTTTGCTGAAATGTTTTTCTTAATTGGGGCTAGGATTTCACTATCACAGATGCATTCAGAGAGAGTAGCCTTGATTTTACAATCTTATTAGTATAAACAGGAGTATTACACCTTTAAGGGTAAATAGACGTTCTCACTGTGTTTCTCTCAGGATCAGTGCTGGATTTTGGTTAAGGGAGCTGTCCTTTCAGAAATATATTGAAATACTCATGTGGAATCACCGCTTCATTTAACTGCTTGAGTATCAAGAAGCATACCTGTTATGCATAACTGCATCATTTAACTGAAGATTTACTTTAACTCAAAGGTATATTTTAGTAAGTATTATGCATGCTGTGTTTTAAGTTGTTGGTGTTGAGGGTTGATTTGTAATATATTTGTTTATATATTTTCCCTGTTTTTCTTGGTGAAAATTTGGACAGTTGAAGTTTTATCACCTGTAACACAATATGATCTGAAATGATAATTCTCCAGTATTGGTTCAGCTGACCTGGTGTATTTTAAATACTGATCTCAGTTTCCTTTCTCTTCAATGTGTATTTATATCTGTATGCTTGGTTTTATTGAACTGTGTTCTGTCTTATGCTTTATGTAATAGAAATTCCTTCGTGGAATTTTGTATAATGCACTGTACAGGCTGGATGGCTCTGTTGATAAAAGTTCTGACTCTCACTTCGATGTCCCGGATACAATCCCTGCATGCAACATAAAGTGACCTGTTCGCTACTTATCTTCACGTTTCCACCATTCTGATGGAGTGAGCATAGT
Organism: Monoplex corrugatus; assembly: GCA_030674185.1. NCBI lineage: Eukaryota > Metazoa > Mollusca > Gastropoda > Littorinimorpha > Ranellidae > Monoplex > Monoplex corrugatus. Next base: position 70,516,532 of record CM060309.1, on the reverse strand, counting down.
GTTACATAGGTCTCTGGCCCTTTCCCCTTCAACATTTCAGAGTTCGAACTCACACTTTAATGTCTCGGATACAATCCCTGTGTGCGACATAAAGTGGCCTATTCACTACTTATCTTAATGCTCCCATTGCTATGGTGGAGTGAGCATAGTGTTTCATAGGTCTCTGGCCCTTTCCCCTTCAACATTTCAGAGTTTGGACTCGTGCTTTGATGTCTCGGATTCAATCCCCTCATGCAGCATAAAGTGACCTGTTCGCTACTTACCTTCACGCTTCCACCATTCTGATGGAGTGAGCATAGTGTTACATAAGTCTCTGGTCCTTTCCCCTTCAACATTTCAGAGATCCGGACTCACACTTTGATGTCTCGGATTCAGTCCCTTCATGCAACATAAAGTGGCCTGTTTGCTACCTATCTTAACGTTCCCATCATTCTGATGGAGTGAGCATAGTGTTATATAAGTGCCTGGCCCTTTCCCTTCAACATTTCAAAGTTCAGACACACGCTTTGATATCTCAGATTTGATCCCTTCATTCAACATAGTGACCTTTTCGCTACCTATCTTAGCGTTCCCGTCATTCTGACAGAGCGAGCGTAGTGTTACATAGGTATCTGGCCCTTTCCCCTTCCACATTTCAAAACCTTGCCAAGATATAGAGTTTTGCTCTGTTTGAGAAGCTTGCCAGACCAGATAATTATTGGCAAATGTGGGTGATGTGCTTATGGAGTTTTCCGAATACGATGAATCGTTTAACAAAGTCTGAACTCTAGGTAGGTGATATTTTGATCTCCTCATGGGATCTTCATTACACCAAATGGTTGGCTGTGTAACTGGCCTGTTTGTATGTTTATATGATATTTTTATTTTAGTTTCATACACTTTACATACGAATGTACAAAATGCTGGTAAGGGACAGATGATAACATATAAATTGTGATGTTCAGTTATGATCTGCAGCAAGAAGCCACATCTGCCATTATTACATGTTGAACATTATCAAGTCACAAGTAAATTGTATTGTTCCTCAACTATTTTTGAGTGTGCTTCTTTTGAGTGTTTGTGTTTTGTCCTTGGTTTCTGTGTTTATATCCACACTCAAAAATGGTCTCTCTGTCTGTCACGCACACACGGATACACGTTCAAACACACACACATGCATACACACACATCTACACATTCAAACACACACGCACACACCCATGCACACTCACACACGTATGTACTACTCACACACACACAAGCAAATGCACACACACACACACACACACACACACACACACACACACACACACACACACACACACACACGCACATACACACACACACACGAGATTCAAAACCACACACACATACACACATGCGCGCGCACACACACGTACACACACTCATGCAGACACATACACACACTTTACACTTTTTCTTTCTTTTTACAGCTTTTCTTTTACTGGTTTTGATTTTACAGCAAATGATTCAAAACCTAAACCAGCTCATTAATCAACATAAAAGATGATGCTGAAACAATTTATGGCATCATCAGAGTGACAGCATTAGATATCCATAATTTCCTTGGAAGCATTTCGATTTTCTGGAATACATGTGTGCGTGTTGTCCACACTGGGCAGTCGATACATTCCTACACAACCTGCATAGTCCTTCTTTGGTGGGTATGCATGCCAGGTGTTTTCATGTTCGATTTTCTGGAATACATGTGTGCGTGTTGTCCACACTGGGCAGTCGATACGTTCCTGCACAACCTGCATAGTCCTTCTTTGGTGGGTATGCATGCCAGGTGTTTTCATGTTTCCATGAGCCATCGGACATTGACATGACTGAAAGGATCTTTAATGTGCATAGTTGATGTTCAGTGTGCATTCAAACACGAAGGGGGTTTAGGCACCAACAGATCTGCACACATGTTGACCAAACAGACAGGAAAATCTCCACTCTCAACCCACCAGGCAGGAGGTACCAAGTTTGTATTCAGGTATGTTTTGTTTTAACATCCCTTGTGTGACAATTGGATGGAGTGGTCAACACCAGGGGCATTTCCTTATATTATGTGCACGAATGCGTCGATATGTGAACTTTATTTTCTTTTCCTTTTTTCTATTGAAGTATTGTATATGTTTTGAAATAGTTATAGCCCTGCAGTCGCCTGGGCTTTTAACAAAAATAACGACAACAGTAATCCAAGCATGATTGAACCTAATACCTTCTCATTGGCAATCTGACATCTTACCACTTAATGAGCTCAGTTTGGAAGATGGTAGTTCTATCTCTATATCAGTCAGTCCAACCAAACTGAGACAAACCTTTAGCATACGAGTTTATGGTGTATGAAGGCCAACCTTAACAGCAGTGGCACACACTGACATCACCAGCTGAGAAGACTGTCCGCAGCAGAGTGAACTGGCGACAGCAGTGCACACAGTGCACACATCAGATATGAACAGTGCAGAACAGCTGTTAACCAACAGAAGAGGGATTGTGCGGAAGCAG
>CM060309.1:70469033-70509033 GCA_030674185.1 Monoplex corrugatus | reverse complement strand
AAGTTTTTATACCTACTTTTCATCATTTTAATTCAGCCGCTCAAGTCGGACATTTTATTCTGTGAACTGTGTTTACATCTTAGCCTACTGTGTTCGCCCAACGCTACAGCTTCCAAACCTTTGTGTTCTCTGGATTTAAGTGTTTTGAACTGACCAACCCACACACCAACCTGCAAGTATCTTCCTCTCCTGACTGGCTCGCAATTATGGACCCGTCTTTTATAAAACAAATTGGACTGACACTTTTTAAACACAGCAAGTGCTACCTCGGTGGAGGCGTCTACCAGCGAATACGAACACTGGGGCTGTGTCCTAAGCCCCGCACTGCGCGATCCTGTCGTGGTGGACGTCTCCACCGTCTTTGGCACAACCCGCCTCCTGCCCGACGCCACTTTTCGTCTCCTGCTTCTTCGTCTCCTCCACTGCCCCTGCCCTCGACCTCGCTGCTGCAAACTTCGTCTCCTCCTCTGCCGTCTTCGCCTTCGCCTTCTGTCCGGATAGTACCGCCTTCACCTTCTGTCCCACTGGTGCCGCCTTCACCTTCTGTCCCGCCGGTGCCGCCTTCACCTTCTGTCCCGTCGGTGCGCCTTCGTCGCCACCCCGGCCACCACCATATGACTGTGATAAACTAAAATTATGCCTTTTTAATGCTCAGTCAACATGCAAGGATGGCAAAGCCGAAGTCATTGCTGATTTTATCGCAGATGAGCATGTTGACATTGCTTTTATCACAGAGACATGGCTTAACCCCCTGGTCACGAACCTATACATGCTAGCCTCACTCCGAGTGGTTACAGGCTTGCTTCTTTCCATCGCTCATCCCGAGGTGGCGGTATTGCCATCCTCTACAACGACTCGCTCCATTCCCGCCTATCTTTCTCGCAGTCTCTGCCTTTCTCCCATCCTTCTTTCGAGCACGTTGAAGTATCCTTCCAATCCACCCCTCACCCCATCACCTTCTCCTGTGTCTATCGACCTCCACCTAGCTCTGCCAACAAGCTCACTACATCCATGTTTCTCTCTGACTTTGATCAACTTCTTGATTACTACTGCCTCTTACCTGGAAATCTCATCATTCTAGGTGACATCAATGTCCACTATAACAACACTCACCGTTATGACACAAGACATATCATCAACTCTCTGTCCAATCACAATATGACTCAACACATTTCTGAACCAACCCATCAAAAAGGTCACATTCTTGACTGGATCATTTCTCGTGATCACCACAATTCAGCTACTGATAACTGCTTAGTTCTTTCTACCCGTCTAACTTCAGCCCTTCCATCTGACCACTCTGCAATTCTCTGTTCTCTCGACATTTCTCCTCCTTCCCGTACCATGCGCACAGTGACTCGACGCAATCTCAAATCTATCGACCTCTCCACATTTTCATCTGATGCCTCCCGTCTCCTTTCTGAAAAGTCACATAACCTTGCCGATGAATTCTATACTACTCTCCACCATCTTCTGGACACTCATGCTCCAGCCACAACTCGTCTTTTACCTGACCGCCCCCCTACCCCCTGGCTCACTCATGAGATTGCCTGTGCAAAACGTGCCCGCCGCAGAGCAGAGCGCCGTTGGCGCAAATCCAAACTCACTGTACACAGGCAACTTTTCCAAGCCTCTAAAATAAAAGTATCCACCCTCATTGCATCAGCAAAAACAAGCTATTTCCAAACCAAAATCCTGAATGCCTCTTCTTCAAAAGAACTCTTTACAACCATGAATCATCTCCTTGGCACACGAAAAGATTTACCTCTCCCAACAAAACATACAAATGAAGAACTCCCATCTGTATTCTCCAAGTATTTCACCACCAAAATACAAACTCTTCGTGACAGGCTTGACAGGACACCCTGTCAACCATGCCCACCTGACCCTTCCTTCTCTGGCACACCTCTTACTACTTTTACCCCAGTCTCACAAGAAGAAATTTTCAACACAATCAGATCCATGTCGTTCAAAACCTGCGAACTGGATCCTCTTCCAGGTTCTCTCTACTCCGACTGTCTCCCTACTCTCCTCCCATTCATCACTGACATCATCAACACTTCTCTTCAAACTGGAACTGTGTCAGATTCTTTCAAGTCTGCTATTGTTCACCCTCTCCTCAAGAAACAATTTAGACCCAAATGAACTGAAAAATTACCGGCCTATCTCTAATCTCTCTTTCTTGTCAAAACTCCTTGAAAAAGTCATCCTCAACCAGCTGAACTCTCACCTGTCTGCCAACAATCTCCTCAATCCTTTCCAGTCAGCCTACCGCCAGTGCCATAGCACTGAAACTGCCCTACTACACATTCTCAACAATCTCCTCCTTGCAACTGATACTGGCAAAGTCTCTCTCCTCACACTCCTTGATCTGTCTGCAGCCTTCGATACCATTGACCATGGTATTCTCCTTTCTAGACTTCATCATACTTTTGGCATCTCTGACATTACTCTCTCCTTTTTCACTTCGTATTTATCAAACAGAAAACAAACTGTTCTCATCAATGGCATTTACTCTCAACCTGCATACCTGACCTGTGGTGTTCCACAAGGATCTGTCCTTGGCCCTGTTCTTTTCACTCTTTATACCTCCCCCCTGTCCACCATCATCAACTCCCACTCTATAAAACACCACTTCTATGCTGATGACACCCAACTTCTAGACAGTGACTCACCTGATAATATACAGCGCCTGTTGACTCGCACCACTGAGTGTTACTCGGACATTAAGAACTGGATGACGTTCAACAAACTTCAGCTTAATGACGACAAGACAGAAGCTATCCTCATTGGCACCCGTCAGAAACTTTCTCAGCTGCCTCCTCTTTCTCTCCCATTATGTAACACATCAGTCCCAATTTCTGATTCAGCTAAAAACCTTGGTGTCTGCATTGACTCTACCCTCTCCATGAACAACTTTGTTTCTCAAACTGCCAGATCTTGCTACTATCATCTCCATCGTATAAGCCTGATCAGAAAGTATCTCTCTGTCGAAACAACTGCAAAACTCGTTCTCACCTTCATAATGTCTCGCATTGACTATTGCAATTCACTCCTGTCTGGTCTTCCTGCCTCCACCATTCACATCCTACAGCGCATTCAAAACAATGCTGTACGCCTTGTACTCAAAAAGAAAAAAGCTGACCACATATCTCCTCTCCTGGCACAACTTCACTGGCTCCCTGTATCAAAGCGCATACAGTACAAACTAGACACCATGTGCTACAAAAGCCTCAATAACGCAGCCCCCGATTACCTGTCAAGCCTACTTGAGATCTATCTTCCCTCACGTACCCTCCGCTCTGCCTCCGATCCTCTGACTTTTCGCTTTCCACGCACTAAGCTCAATATCTATGGTCCACGAGCCTTCTCTGTTTTTGGTCCACTCTCCTGGAACAAACTTCCTCTCTCAGTCCGTCAGCAACCTACTTTTGTCTCCTTCAAGTCCGCTCTCAAAACTCACCTTTTCTCCTCCGCATAAAATCCTAACCTCACTCAACTCCCCCCCCCCCCCCCCTCTGCAGCCTGTCTCCGCTCGGAGGGGAATCACATGGTTATAATATATAATTGTATATGCTATACTCTCTATAATTTTCCATTGCTTTTATTCTTGCTTTTATTGCTTTTATTCTTTCTCCCCTTTTATAGCCATGCGTGTGTGTGTGTGTGTGTGTGTGTGTGTGTGTGTGCGTGTGTGTGTGTGTGTGCGTGTGTGTGTGTGTGTGCGTGCGTGCGTGTGTGTGCGTGCGTGCGTGCGTGTGTGTCTGCTTCAGCGCTTAGATTTGATTTTATCAAGATTTTGCGCTATATAAATATTGTAATTATTAATTATTAAAACTCTCATCGACATCCTCTTCAAGAATTCTGTCATAAAATTTAGCCATAAACACTGACATAGCTGCATCGCCTTTATATATGTATAACGGATGGTGACGGAGCCTACACGAATGCCTAAAAAGATAGACCGACAGAAATCCCTTGTTGATTGTCAACAAGAAACACCCGAGGGAGCTGGATGGGACCCAGAGTCCGGAGCAACAATGCCTCACCACTAGCCAGTCAATCATCTCCAAGCTCCCTACACCACGTTGTAGTCATTTCGCCAAGCAAAGACAGGCTGTCCATAGGCGATTTGTGTGTGTGGGGGGGGGGATGTTGTTTGTTTGTTTGTTTGTTTGTTGTTGTTGTTGTTGTTGTTGTTGTCGTTGTTGTTGTTGTTGTCGTTGTTGTTGTTGTTGTTGTTGTTGTTGTTGTTGTTGTTGTCGTCATCACCGACATAAGTCTACGGAGTTTGTTTGAAAGGGATTCATCGCACGAGACTGTCTTGCAGAATGGGTGGAACAATAAGAGTAGGAGATATGCTTGCAACACCAAAAGATAGATTCGTGTGGAGGGCCACGACCGCCAACGTCATGCGGCAAATTATGATGATAAGCCTACGTGTATCCCAAAGCTAGCGTCATTGAAACCAGAAGTACAATCCCCAACCATGTCCATGATCTTGATGTGAAGACTCCTGACTCTTTGAAAACTTTGATTTGTGATTTTAATTATTGTAGTCTACTGTTATAAAAGAACGCTTCCCAGATTGTTATCGCCCTAATCCATAAAGCTTTGATCTGCTGTATTCCAGTCTCTGCCATTCTTCTTCTCTTCTTCTTCTTCTTCTTCTTCTTCTTCTTCTTCTTCTTCTTCTTCTTCTTCTTCTTCTTCTTCTTCCTCTTCTTCTCCTCCTCCTCCTCCTCTTTCTTCTTTTATCTTCTTGTTTTGAAGAAATCGAAGTCTGCTTGACAATGGTCTATTCTGAAGATCGATCACATCAATCACCAATTACATCTAACGGCGCCAAAAGGGAACATTGTCACAATGGCTTGATGACGGGCGTGACAGTCGAATAGTTAAGACACTAAGCTTCCAGTTGCAAATTCTGAGTTAAAATCTACTTGGGTAACACCGGGTGGGTGAAGACTGGAGAGTGTTCCAATCCGTCGCGGGAAAACAGGTATACAGACCCTGCTATAGCCTGAAATCCCATTCGTGCGCACGCGGAGCATCAATTATGCACGTTGAATATCCTGTGAGTGCCGTCAGGTTTTGGTGGATTGTAGCAGCTCGAAAACTCTCCACATACAATCCATATCCCGAAAACGGAGTATGACTGCCCTGATGTCGGTGTAAGAAAACAACTATACACATAAAACCTACTCATATTCGAGTGCACATGGGTTTTGTAGCCCATGAACGCAAAAACAAGATAGTAGATAAACAAACATGAATTTGAAAAAAATCAAGTAAGTAAATAAGGAAGTAAGGAAGGACATATATAAATACAATGATGGCTTCCCTAAACTTTCTGACTCTGACTAATGGCAACTGTTCTTTCCGGAAGGAAAAACGCCCAAGCCAAACACACTACTTTGTGTTATTCATTTTCAAGCAATGTTAACGGTAAGCGCAGAAGTAAATAATGGTATTCATCATTCTCGATCCACCTACCAACCTCGGCCAAGAACAATGGAAACATTTTATTTCAAAATAAATAATCACAGAGAACGCTTATCACTGAGCTGTGTTCAGACAGAATTCGAACTTATTTTCAGGTGGCCTACAAGTATAATGACCAGCCAGCAGAACACAAAAAGTAAAATAATTAATTTGCAAACTGTTGCACACAATTTTCCGTGACAAGTGTGTGTGTGTGTGTGTGTGTGTGTGTGTGTGTGTGTGTGTGTGTAGTGTGTGTGTGCGTGCGTGCGTGCGTGCGTGCGTGCGTGCGTGCGTGCGTGCGTGCGTGCGTGTGTGTGTGTGTTCTTGTTTTGTATTTTTTGTTTTGTTTTGTTTTGTTTGTTTGTTTGTTTTTCTAAGCGATCATTAATTAATGTTTTTGCCTGGAACAGTTGAACAAATTGTCAAACGAACTTACCTGAATTATCTTACCTATGGTCACTGAAAAAAGACACGTGGATTCCATCCTTGACCGAAGATTTCCATCTAAAACTTAAGCCCTACCAATGATCGCTGCACGAGTGAAGAAACATGTGGTTTATTCTTCTTTAACTAAGACTTCATCCACGAACTGAATCTTACATCTTCTCCCGTCCGTTCATCTGTATCTTTTCGAGAAATACATCACATTTCCCTCTCACTCTCTTTCTCTTTCCTCAACATTTAAGAGAGAATATGAAGAATGCGCAATGTGGACCAGATCAAATGCATATATACGCTTTCCAGCAAATGTCAGCATTGCCTGTGAAGACTATGTTGACTAGTCAGGGCATCCCCAATGAAGCGCTAACATCAGAGTAGAGGCAAGCAGCGTCACTGTCGTCTCGTCTGTATGGTTTATGCGTGTGAGCTGAAGCAGGAGCAGGAACAAAGAGGGGATGCATTATGCTGTGTGTGTGTGTTGGTGTGTGTGTGTGTGTGTGTGTGTGTGTGTGTGTGGTGTGTGTGTGTGTGTGTGTGTGTGTGCATGCGTGCGTGCGTGTGTGTGTGTGTGTGTATGTGCCGCCATCATGTCAGTCACTGAAACTCGCCTGTTAGGCCTTTTGCCCTCCACCAATCATTGTTTTCCAATCCTTTCATTCCTCGAATAATTAAACAAGCCAGTCGAGCCATTGAAACAATCTCCCATTTCATACCACCCCCACCCCTACCCCTAAAAAAAACAAAAAACTCAAAATCCAGATTTTGTACTTTTCGATGTCGTTGTGACCTTGAGGAAACTTCGGTTAGAATAAAACTTAACGTGCGTCAAGACTGCGGTAGGCTTGTCAAAACTGAAAACAAGCTATTGTCAGAAGTTCCTGAAAAAGTGCTGTCTCATGCTTTCCTTAAAAAACTCTGATATTAGGGCACTTTTTGGGGGCGGGGAGGGGGGGGTCCCTCTAGTCCGTGTAACCTTGACCTTGGCGCCATGACCTGTGGATTTCAGTGTCACGAACAGTCTACAGATGTGACAAAATATTTGGTAAGGATCCATCTACAAAGCTGAAAGGATCCTGTTCACACACACACACACACACACACACACAGACACACACACACACACACACACACACACACACACACAACATACACACATACACGCACGCACGCACGCACACACACCCACACGCACGAGCACGCACGCACGCACACACACACATACACACGCGTACACACGTGCGCGCACACACACACACACATACACACACACACTCACACACACGCACACACATTAACACGCACGCGCGCACGCACGACGCGAACACACACACGCGCGCACGAGCGCGCCTCTGGTCGGCCCGAATCAAACACATAAACAAGTATCCCCCCGAATAACTAACAAAATAAATACATAAATAATAACAATAAATAAACAAATAAATAATAAATAAAAAAATAAAAAGAACAACTAAATCCAAAAAAAATGCGTCACATGCAACAGAAAATATGGACACAGTCACAGGTTATACAGTTTGGAGTTTGTTCTTATGGGACTCACCGCACTGGAACAATTCCATACGCGCTCCATTCGGCAAACTCCTTGAGCCAGAGCAAAATCCTATACGCTCACGTCTTATTGAAACGGGAAGGGGACGGTGAGAACAGGATCTACGAAACACTAAGCTGACATCATCAGGATATTGAAGCATTAACCCTTTGATTCCCGTACCCTATTCAGCAAGTGCAAAAACTTCACCCGTTGACTCCCATCCGCGGGAAGCTGGTGGATAGGGTGAGGGACGTCACACGGGTGATAGCCTGTTTGCTTTGATAGCATGGTTGTCAGTGCAGGATGCTCGTAGGCGGGGTGCAGGAGTCAAAGGGTTACAATAAGCAACGAACATGATGCTGGCTGGAACTGAACTTGAGATATCAGTTCTTGAGTCCTTGGCTGTATTAACCCTTTGGTTCTCGCACCCTGCCCACCGCATTCTGCATTGTCAACCATGCTAGCAAAGCAAAAACTTAACTCTTTGACTCCCTCATCCTATACACCAGCTTCCTGCAGAAAGTGATGTACAGGATGAGGGAGTCAAAGGGTTAAATTTTAGCATTTGGCGAAGGGGGTGCAGGAGTCAAAGGATTTAAAGAACAAACCGACTTGAAGAAAAAAAAAATGTTGGGCGGAGAACGGGAGTGAGGGCAAGTGTTCGAATAAAACGAAAAATGAACGGAAGACGAGGTTAAAGGTTGTCCAATAAAATCACTGGGAAAAAGAAAGGAGCAATAAGAACTGACACAAACTTTTTTTTAACCCTTTGACTCCCGACACCCTGTCCACCAGCATCCTGCATTGTCAACCATGCTAGCAAAGCAAAAATGTAACCCTTTAACTCCTTCACCCTATACACCAGCTGGGTGGATAGGATGAGGGAGTCAAAGGGTTAAGTTTTTGCAGTTGGTGGAGAGGGTGCGGGAGTCAAAGAATTAAAAGACCAAGCCTACTTATAGAAAGAAAAAAATAAAGGTTGGGGCGCTGCCCACGTGAGGACAGACCCAAGACCTCTGGAATGCACACATATGACACAAACAGCGGGATGGATGGAGAACGGGAGTGAGGTGAGGTAGGGGTAAGCGTTCGAATAAAACAAAAAATGAACGGAAAATAAGATGAAAGTTTGTCACATAAAATCACTGGCGGAAAGAAAGGAGCAATAAGAACTGACGAAACTCCTTTAAACCAGAGCTCTCGATTTTTATGTCATTGAGGTTAATTTGCATTCCTTCCGCCCATGTTTTAGTTTAGTTTTGTTTGTTTTGTTTGTTTTTTGTTTTGTTTTGTTTTTAAAAGCGTATCAAAATTCTCACAGTAGAATGTAAACGTACACTGGAATGTAAGCTATTTTTGCAGTGGTTGTTTGTAAAACAACAATGACAGCTGCGGTTTACAATCAGAATATATGGCGTCCCCACTCATGCCATCCACTGTCCTCTCACGCTAAAGCCGAACTGAAATCTCTCAGTAGTAAGAAATTCTGGGAAAGCTGGATAGCAGAAGGTCCTCAGAGGAGAAACCCCCGTCAAGCAAGTGTTTCGGCCCTTAACTCCTGACACTCTAAGGGGACCGGGCCACATCCAGGTCATGACTCCTGAATGCCCCTCTGCTGTCTCATAAAACATTCCCACATCCGCAGTATTAAGTCGGTCACGGAACTTGATGATGAACCATGTTCGTTTAAATTCATTTTGCATTAACGTGTTTGGTTAAACTCCATGGCAGCTTGCTCGTCCAATTAATCAAAGTTCTGTGAGGCTCTTTGGTAAATTAAAAATCACATCTCATCTTCATAAGTCATTATAACTTAAGGGGGCAGACCTACCAATATTTGGGTACCAAGATTGTGATGTTCAGTGTTTCAGATCTAATAAACCAATCACCATGATATTTGGCAAGAAGATACCTCAGACAGTATTCTTTGGATTGAATATCTTTGTTGGGGTCTGTGAGTTACAAAAAGTTGACAAAAATTAATTAATTAATTAATTGCGATTTTTCGCGAGATTGTATACATCAGACATAATATGCTCAAAAGTTTTCATCCGATTTCCTTGATATTTGGCACACATATAGCAGGGACAGGTACCTATAGCTGGTAGTAAAATCTTACAGTTCTGCTTGAAAGAAACATTTTTATCAAAAGTTGTATTATAATTTTTTTTATTAAAATTATTCTAAAAATTGGTGTGATGATTGTACAGAAAATAATGAAAGTAGAGCTAAGATTTTACTACATGCCATACATACTATACAGATGTGTTTGCTCACTAAATATCAAATTCCTAACATGAATATATGTGTAGTTATAAATGTCACAGTATGTACTATATTTTTTTCATTTTCGCGAGAACATTTTTTGATTAATTAATTTTTGTCAACTTTTCATAACTCACAGACCCCAACAAAGATATTCAATCCAAAGAATAATGTCTGAGGTATCTTCTTGCCAAATATCTTGTGATTGGTTAATTAGAACTGAAATACTGAACATCAAAATCTTGGTACTCAAATCTGGGTAGGTCTGCCCCCTTAAGTTGTATTCAAGGTAGTGAATGCGACGAAGCGGTTAGCGTAATGAATACTGGCTGGAAGTTCATGAGTTCGATCCTCGATCAATGTACAAAAAAATAATGAGGCTATTTCTCCATCCCAAACGGACCCTACCTACGACTGAGATCCTATGGGCTCGTTAGGAAGATTGGGAACGCACAGTCGGGCCTCATCTATTTCACTGATGTGCCGTTGAGGGTGTACCCAAAATTACCGACTAATACCACAGGTGTCTGTATTCCACAGTCCTGATTGATGCCAAGATATGGTGTGAAACGAAGCGTAGAAGACAGTTCCGTGTCACAGTCTCAATCCGGAATGGAACGCCAAAGCATTGTCACTATGATAACCATGCTCAGACACCATCAGTCCATTGTGAAAAATAGTCCCAGTTTCTGTGGGCCCTTCATGCTTTATTTTCATGATAATTATCGTACAAAAAGGAGTGGGCCTACAAATGTAGGTATGTTTTGGATATCACTTTCGGCAAATACAGCCCTCTTCACATAACCACAGCACCCAACCTCCATTTCACAAATTTAGGAAATCCAGCGCCGAATACTGATGTGCAAAGTTTGTAATAAAAAGTCAGCGGGATTCTGTGTCCGTACTTTTTGTGTACTGAAAACTCTTGTCTGTACAGCTTATTCAGCATTATAATTATGTTTAGTTTAGCGACCTATGTTAACCTTTTAGGCTCCCGTACCCTGTCCACCAACTGCAAAAACTTAACCTTTTGACTCCCTCATCCTATCCACCAGCTTCCTGAAACTGATGGATAGGGTGAGGGAGTCAAAGGGTTAAGTTTTTGCTTTGCTAGCATGGTAGACAGTGCAGGATGCTGGTGGACAGGGTGCGAGAATCAAAGGGTTAAACCATTTGTGTAAATTCATGCCCTGGATTCTATTTTGTGCATGTGTCGTGGGAAAACTGTTCTTTCTCGCCTTGAAAACTTACGATTCAAAATGAAATGTAATAATATGTCGATCCTAAGTAGCAGATCTCTACATGTATTATATTCTGCTCCAGAAGGTCTTGATGTTACAGAAATTTTGATTTATCGATTTATCAGCTTGTACTTTTCTGCTCTCTTTCATTCACGAGGTTCATTTATGAATTGTGAAAGAATGTCAGCAAATGATATATAAACTGCAGCTATTTGTCTAAGCATGAACCACATCTGCTGATGAAACAATACTTGCAAATACAGTGATGACATTCTCCTCCCCCCCCCCTCTCTCTCTCTCTCTCCCCTTCCGTGTGTGTGTGTGTGTGTGTGTGTGTGTGTGTGCAGGTGTGTGTTTGTGTGTGTATGTGTATGTATGTGTGTGTGTTTGTGTGTGTGTGTGAGTTTGAATGTGTATATGTGTGTGTGTGCGTGTGTGTGTGCATATGTTGTGTGTGCGTATGTTCGTTCGTTCTTTAATTTAACGTCTTTTCACTATAAGTGATATTAGACGGGTGTGTGCGTATGTGTGTGTGCATATGTGTATGTGTGCATATGTGTGTACATATGTGTGTGTGTTTGTGTATGTGTACGCGTGCACACATGGTGAATGCTTAGTTGTTGTGGTGTATGTGAGTGGAGCGGGGGGGTGGGGGTGGAAGAGGGAGTCACATGACACGATGACAGCAAGTGTCATCAGACGAAGCCGCAGGACAAACAAGGAAGGTTGCCACAGTGACAACTGTGAACAAATGCTGAGGACAACCCAGATGGCACCGACATATTATTGTTTTACATTTCTGCACACCAACTGTTGACAGACCACTCCTAGTCATAACCATTTTTTAAGCCATTTTTGTTTTAAAACAAAGATGATCAAGCCGCTCTAAAAATCTCTCCATTCATACAAAAGGCAGAGCATCATCAGAGTTTTGTTCTAGGGTGCTACTTCCTAGTAGCACATCCAGGTTTTGGACAATATATCTATCCAACCTCTCCCGTTTCTCTTTCGCACTTGCAGGTAGCAAGTTCAGTATCTGGCACTTAGCATCAACAGCATGTATAAATTCCTGATCTGAGCCAGCAGCATGGATGTCCTCAGCACTGTGGCTTGTTCTGATGTCTTATCTGCTGGTGCAGTGCGCTGCTGTTCGTTCATCCGAGTGTGTCCACACCCCATTTTATCTGAGTGGATATTCATGCCGCGCTTGGTAAGAATCTCCTCCCACAGACACATGGGAATTCCATTTGTTCCAAACTCATTGTCCGTTGTGCATTTCCAGTAGTGATTGGGTTAGCGCCGACTGATTCATGACAGTAACATAATAAAGACAGACTTGTAAACAGCTAGTTGTGTTGTGATTCAGACCTTTAGTTATTTATTTACTTACTTTACATATCTGTTCTCCTCTTTGAAGATGAGATACACAGATACACATGTCATTTACATGTAACCAAGATTGTTCCAATGATAGGCTGATACAATACTAGTATAAAAAATATAGACTAGGTAAAACATAGGCCAAGTAGGACCTCAGGACCTGGCCAGCTAATGGCTTTATGTGCAAGCTTAAGGCTTGTGCCATATACATGGCACCTGTGACGTTAGTGCATTTGGAATTCGTTCCGAGCGCAGAATTTTTGTCTTGAGAAACTGAAACTGAAACTGTGCACACAAAGACCTTTCCCAGCTTAATGTGGGTTTTTGGCCTAAGTAAGAAAAAGTGAGTGTGCTTTATTTTGAAACTGAAAATATCTTTTGCCTAAGCGTAGAACATCCAGATAAAAAGTTTCATACTTTTGTCACAAACAAGTCCAAGGTGTTATTACCGTTATCTAACTTTGAATGACTGTTTTTTTTTATTTTGTTTTGTTTTGATTTGTTTTGTTTGTTTGTTTGTTTTTCTTTTTTTATTACTAACCCATAGAAATGTTCAGGATTTGGTGAGACACAGGAGAGAAAACTGTCCGTACCGAGTGAGTTAAGTGATTAAAAAGGCTCATAATCCTTAAAGCTATAGCCCCATGCCATAGGCACTGAACAATGCCATCTCTTCCAACTACAACAAACTGAGTGTAATCGACTGTGGACATGGCCTCACAAAGCTGTCACAGATCAATGTTTTGAAACTAGACAGAATACAAAAACGAAGCAATGAGAGTAACTCTCGATCGGAACTACAATGATCATACCTATGAAAACTATGCAATACATGCGCCTCTCGACCTACCTTAAATACAGCTGAGTTAGACAAAAAGCAAAACAAGGAAAGGCATATTTCAGGGCATTGGAAAACCCGGAAAGTCCGCTCCAGGAGATATATTCAAAACAATAAAAGGTAGGCGATTCCAACGTGAAAAATCATGTATTGGACTGCCAGAAGACTCCATTCTGCAAGTATGCCGGCCGACAGAGCTCGAAAGGACAGAAGAATGGGAGAAATATCCAAACCGTTTCAAAGATCTATGAAAAAATAAATCATACCCAAATACTTCGGAAGACATTGCCGTGAATGGTCAGAAGACAAAACTGATGCAGAAATGAAAGTACCATTGTTCAAATGAGTTACAACCCCAAAAGTCATTAAAGATGTGATGTCAACAAGAACAAATCTGGATGGGGCTTGATTGCCAGGCAGAAGGGATACTAGTACCGTACATGAAGAAATGCTACATTATACATTTACATACATACATACATACATACATATATACATGCATGCATGCATACATACATATATATGTGTATATAGGCTACATATACATATATATATATATATACACCACCACAATCTCCAGTCTAACGATGGAGACTGAGGCAGTCACGCATGCCTTAACCCTTTGACTCCCGCACCCTATCCACCAACTGTAAAATCTTAACTCTTCGACTCCCTCACCCTATCTACCAGCTTCCTGCAGTAAGCTGGTGGATGGGACGAGGGATTCAAAGGGTTTAGCTTTCGCTTGACAATGCAGGATGCTGGTGGACAAGGTGCGGGAGTCAAAGGGATAATGGTTAACTTCACTGGATCATGACACGAAAGTTTTCACTTCAAAAAGTGGAAAGTGGAATAGGAACCTGGGCTTGGCATGAAGCAATGTCAAATGTGGGGGAGCAGGATTGACGAGTGCAGGCGCGATTGAGGCGCTGGGAGGAGGGGGAAGGGGTTTGGGCAGAGGTGTGCATTCGGTGTACACTCAAAATACTAAGCTACCCACATTGAGGTCTGTGAGCCTATCTCAACGGCGTTGTTCTATTTATAACGTGTTTGGCCTATCTCGCCTATCTAGCTTAACGTTCATTTCTTTTTCGCTGAAGAACTTCAGGGGAAATCACTCAAAACGTTTAAAAGCGGAAAGATGGCACCCGTGGATTCTTTCACCATTTACATGGTGACAGCTGCTGTTGTAGCTGTGATCATCGTCATTGTTACCATTATAACTAAATTCAGTTCAGGTAGGTTTTTCATGAATGATGGATGAAGTGCAGCTTATGTCGTAAGATTCAAATGGTATTCGTTCAAACTGTATAGATATTTCCCCTCGAAACACGTCAGCAGACGACACCAGCTGTCCAGATCGGCAGATGAAGATTGCAGCAATATGTGACAGTGTGATGTAACTCTTAACTCAGACGTTAAGGAGTTTGGAGTTAAACTGTTGGCAGGCTTGCTTGTTATAGAGTCATGGACACAGTATCTGATAGCATGTGTTCAGTCCCAGCGTGCCACTTTAAAACTGGCCTGTGAGTCGGCAGCCAATCTTAATCCGAGTACCGGTATAATATTCTGGTCACTGCTGCTGTCACTGTCCCTGTGTCTGTCAGCTTGGTATTTCATAGGACCTGTTCCCTAATCCTTCTACCCATATCAGGACATTGCCACCGCATAGGGCTTAGCGCAGACACAAGGAGTCTACCAGATAATGACGAAATTGTTTGGGTGGAGCACAAACTGACAAAGATAGAGGAATTGTCGCAGTGCGATAAATCTGTTCCGAACACACTCCAAACTCCAAATAAATAGAACTAACCAAAGCTATTTATATACCATTTTTATGCTGATATCTTTGTGTGTCCCAATTTTAAAATCTTTTCTTTACTTCCTATTGATTTAATTTGATACTATTCTTTCATTTATGATTCATTTGATTATTGTATGTGTTCACCTATTTTCATAATAGCAGTAGAGTTGACATGTCACCCACCACCATCCCCTTCTGCCTTGTTTGTTCTTTATTGTTTCTTTTACTTTCTTCTTATACGTTTTTATGTTAGTAATATATAATAGACATTGTTGTTAGGGGTTAGCGTGTACTTGCTTTTTATACATGTATCAGCCTTTATCTCGTGCTTTTGTAATGAACTTGATCGACCATGGAAATTGACATTTTATCAGAATTTTTTTCATATTTCTGTGACATGGAATATGTTACAGTTAATCTATTTCCACACTGCTTTAGTTGATGTTTCTTCCCTCCTCCCCCTTTTCCTTCTTTGTTTGTAATGCTTTCTTCATATTCTTTTTTTCCTTTGATTTTATGTCTGTAATTTACTTTTTTTTTTAATACTATTTTTGTTATTCTTTTTTTATTATTATTAAGGGTTGTCTCTCATGCTTTTGTAAAGAGCATGAGCTATTGGTACATACACACACATACACACACACACACACACACACACACACACACACACACACACACACACACCCCACACACACACACACATGCATGTATGTGTGTGTATGTGTGTATTTATAACATATATATATATATATATATAATAATATATGTATGTATGTATGTATTATAAGTCAGTATATTATCACAACTCATTTTATCAAGAAATTGTTTTGTATTTTATGTGTTATGGTTCATTATTTTGCACCCATATTTTGATTGTAGAGTAGCAAGGACTAGCCATAAGACAGTCCAGTGGAACCTTATCCTACTGCCCTTGAGTAATTGAATCTGAAGTGTTATCCTTATTGTATGATTTGTTTAGTACTATACATGGTAAATTTTGTAACAGAATATTATTACTTAATATCATATACCACATTGTGTGATATTATGAATGTTTTGTGCAATATATTTGTATGATTGATACTATGAATGTTTTGTGCAATATAGTGATATTATGAATGTTTTGTGCAATATATTTGTATGATACTATGAATGTTTTGTGCAATATATCTTTTATGTTTGTGCTTTTCAAATGACAATGCAAGCATGAAGCATGTTCCACATTTTCCAAGTTTCATATTGTTATCTTAATCTGATGTGACCATAATTGTTATTGACAATGATGCATTTCAAATGACAACAGGAAGAAATGGACAGGGGCAGCAAAGAGAAGGAGCACGGCAGCCTCCAGCAGCACGGGCAGCAGAAGGTCCCCCTGGTGTTCGTAGACGTGGCCCTCGACGCCGGATGAGAATGAGACAAGATGAATCAGGTAGCTGGCATACTTCATCACAGCCATAGTGAGGCTGCATGTATTGAATAATCATTTTCATATATTTATGTTATCACATGGCTGTGGTTTTGCTCTGTTGAGTAGATATTTTTTTGTGATTTTTGTTTGTTGTTAAAAAATTGATGTGACTGTAGGGAAACAGTATATGATGACATAATATGTGTGTGTGTGTGTGTGTGTGCGCGCGCGCGCATGTATGTGTGTTTGTGTGTGTATGTGTATGTGCATGTGCATGTGTGTTTGTAAATTGGCATTGGCATGCATGTTTATTGTTTAGCGTATGGGCAAAAGCAATGTACTACCTTTAGTAATAATAGAAGAACAAAACTTGCTATAGATTAGGTGATCATGGTATATATATTTCAGCTACTCTGACTGGCCATGGTGATTTGTACAGTAAAATTGCAGAGCAAAACCATAAGTTGGCATAGGTAATAAATGGATATTAATTATCATATACATAGTTAAAAGAATCTGACGATTTGAAATTCGGGATAGATAATACTTTTTTACAGTGGGTCTTGAGGATTTTTATCTTAAATAAAAATTTTGTAGCTAAAAAAAAAAATGAATAGATGAAAATATCAATTAAACAACAGCAATAAGATATTTACACTTTGTTGTATACTTGCATCATTATGCTTTTATTGCTGAACAGTTGAAAAATGGTTATGATTTTCTTATAAATGCATACAGTTACAATTTGTACTGATTGCTGTATAAGCTGTTACTTTTGCATTCAGGTGTTTTATTATCGGTTTGCTCTGGAGGAAAAAGTGAGTAATTATTCGTGTGCTTACAGATTCATTATTTCTTTGCGTGCAGATGAGGAAGATGAAATGGATGAGGACGAGATTCTCAGTCAGGTGCAACAGCCAGAAGGGAAAGTTGGGGCGAAGAAGATGAGAAAATTGCAGGAAAAGGCTGAGCGTAAAGTAGCTAGAGAGGTATGACATGTGTCTCCCCCTCTACTTTGCCTGTATGTGGTAGAGATCTCTTTTTCATGTTGGCCTTAAAGAGACCATATGTCTTTATCTGTGTGTCTGTGATGAGAATGTGCTAGGGAGATTTTCTCAGCAGTTTCTGGATGGATATTTAGCAAATTTGGGTCATAGGTGTGTATCATTTTGTGGTTGGAAATTGTGTTTGGAAGTCATGGTGCCAATGCCATGTTGGCCAGAAAAGTGCCTGACATTAGCGCATTTTGAGGAAGGTGTGTGAATGTTTTCAAATAATCTGATGTTTGCACAAGTGACACATTTTGACCTAACAATTCTTCAGCTCTTTCCCAGATATCCCCAAAATAAAATTTTATGGTATGTGCTGTCCTTCATTTTTGTTCATCATTTATGTATTTACATGTCATTTATTGTATTTTTTTCTATTGCAGGAGATGGAGCGAGAGCGAGAGGACCGAAAAAAGCGCGAGAAGGAAGCAGAGGAGAAAAGGAAAAAGCAGGAAGAGTTGGAGAAGAAAGAGGAAGCCCTGAGAGTAAGTATCATGGCCAACTTTTTGTTTTGTTTTAGTTGTATTCTGGGTCAGTGAGAGTAGGAGAAATCAGTGACTATACAGTTTGAAACATTGAACTGCTCATTGTCAGATTGAAGCATGATGTCATTCACTTTATTGTTCACTTTACCCTGCACATTCACTTGCACACATACACATATGCACATATAGTATACATACAGGTATGTGCACATGCCGCAGGCACACATGTGCACACACACACACACACACACCACACCATACCACACCATATCATATCACATCACATCATATCACATGACAGATTCATGTGTGTGGGCACATGCATTCATGCATGCACTTACACATTAATACACAGGCGCACGTGCGCACACACACACTCACACACACATACATACGAGCGCGCGCACACGCACGCGTGCACACAGACACACACACACACACACACACACACACAATACAATACAATACAATACTTTATTTGTATAGCGCAAAATCTTGATAAAATCAAATCTAAGCGCTAAAACAGACACACACACACGCACGCACGCACGCACGCACGCACGCACGCACACACGCACGCACACACACACACACACACACACACACACACACACACACACACACACACACACACACAGCTATAAATGGGGAGAAAGAATAAAAGCAATAGAAAATTATAGAGAGCATATTATATACAATTATATATTACAATGTGATTCCCCTCCGAGTGGAGACAGGCCACAGAGGGGATTGAGTGAGGTCAGGATTTTATGCAGAGGAGAAAAGGTGAGTTTTGAGAGCGGACTTGAAGGAGACAAAAGTAGGTTGCTGACGGACTGAGAGAGGAAGTTTGTTCCAGGAAAGTGGACCAGAAACAGAGAAGGCTCGTGGACCATAGGTATTGAGCTTAGTGCGTGGAAAGCGAAAAGTCAGAGGATCGGAGGCAGAGCGGAGGGTACGTGAGGGAACATAGATCTCAAGTAGGCTTGACAGGTAATCGGGGCTGCGTTATTGAGGCTTTTGTAGCACATGGTGTCTAGTTTGTACTGTATGCGCTTTGATACAGGGAGCCAGTGAAGTTGTGCCAGGAGAGGAGATATGTGGTCAGCTTTTTTCTTTTTTAGTACAAGGCGTGCAGCATTGTTTTGAATGCGCTGCAGGATGTGAATGGTGGAGGCAGGAAGACCAGACAGGAGTGAATTGCAATAGTCAATGCGAGACATTATGAAGGTGAGAACGAGTTTTGCAGTTGTTTCGACAGAGAGATACTTCCTGATCAGGCTTATACGATTGAGATGATAGTAGCAAGATCTGGCAGTTTGAGAAACAAAGTTGTTCATGGAGAGGGTAGAGTCAGTGCAGACACCAAGGTTTTTAGCTGAATCAGAAATTGGGACTGATGTGTTACATAATGGGAGAGAAAGAGGAGGCAGCTGAGAAAGTTTCTGACGGGTGCCAATGAGGATAGCTTCTGTCTTGTCGTCATTAAGCTGAAGTTTGTTGAACGTCATCCAGTTCTTAATGTCCGAGTAACACTCAGTGGTGTGAGTCAAGAGGCGCTGTATATTGTCTGGTGTGTCACTGTCTAGAAGTTGGGTGTCATCAGCATAGAAGTGGTGTTTTATAGAGTGGGAGTTGATGATGGTAGACAGGGGGGAGGTGTAAAGAGTGAAAAGAACAGGGCCAAGGACAGATCCTTGTGGAACACCACAGGTCAGGTATGCAGGTTGAGAGTAAGTGCCATTAATGAAAACAGTTTGTTTTCTGTTTGATAGATATGAAGTGAACCAGGAGAGAGCAATGTCAAAGATGCCAAAAGTATGATGAAGTCTAGAAAGGAGAATACCATGATCAGTGGTATCAAAGGCTGCAGACAGATCAAAGAGTGTGAGGAGAGAAACTTTGCCAGTATCAGTTGCAAGGAGAAGATTGTTGATATTAGTACATTAATACACAGGCGCGCGTGCGCACACACACACTCACACACACATACATACGAGCGCACGCACACGTGCACACAGACACACACACACAGACACACACACACACACACACACACACACACACACACACACACACACAAAACACACACACACACACACACACACAACACACACACACACACACACACACACACACACACACACACACACACACACACACACACACGTTTTTTTCCAATCTTCATCAACCATTGAGCCAGCATTTTAAATGTTTGCTAAGCAAAGAAAAAAAAAGTTACTGCTTTTTCATGTACCTTTCCATTATAAACTCTAGACATTCATTCCAGACTGCAGCAGTCATGGGTATGTTGAATCACTCTGCAAGATACTAACACCCATTACCTCTTTATTATCATTATGATTGTTATTGTTGTTGTTTTCATTGCTTTTATCTTTGTGTGTAGGAAGAGGAGGAGCGCAAACAGAAAGAAGAGCAGGAGCGCCAGGAACATGAGGAATACCTGAAAATGAAAGAAATGTTCTCAGTGGACGAAGAGGGAGAGAATGAAGGGGAAGCAGATCTCAGTGTAAGTCATGTACAAATCTGCTATCCTTATAAACCCATCTCTTCAAGAATTATTTCTACAAATCTATACAACATAATTTTCTGTCAAAACTCTGTGTTTATTGCTGGGTTGTTAGCATAGCAGTTGTGTGGGGGATGGGTGGGAATGTGGGTGAAGTGTGTGTGTGTGTGTGTGTGTGTGTGTACATGTGAGTACTATGTATGTCTTTGGTAATGTTCATTTCATTTGTGTAGAGCAAATATCAGAGCACTGTTGTTGCACTTTACATCATGAAAGATCATGGGCAAAGAATGATCATCATCATCATCATTCTCCTGCCCGTGATGGGCGTAGAGGAGAGATGAGAGACACTCTTGAAGCCAGCCGTCGCCAACCGGTCCTGTCCTCCGCCTGTCGCACCATACATTGTTTTATTTCATTTGATGTAGAAGCACATGAAACCTTTTTTGGAATTGTTACAGATTATAAGAATAGAATTGTGTGTAGTATTTTTTCTTTTGTTGTTGTTGTTTCTAAGATGGAGTAATATATATTCATCTTTTCCCCTTAACCCTACCAGACCTTAGCCCCTGAGCGTAATTGTGCCCCCTGCCTGGCCTCCTGAGCAAAATTTTGAAAAAAATGTATATACGTTAGAAAACTGTTCATATCATGCACACCAATGGTTAGAATTATATGAAACATGGAGAGATTGTAGAAAATAGGCCTACCTTTCATCTAACGCCAGTCCAACCCTCAATCACACAAGCATCTCCCCTATCACTTGGTTGGGGGGTACGGGCACGCCCCCTTTTTCCAACACTCTGTCTCGACCTACTTCTTTCATTGTCAGAATCATCACTTTCACTCAATGCTTCATCAACGTAATCATCGTCACTTGAATCGGAAACGTATTCCTGATCAAATTCTCCAATCTGCAAAATGTCCACCACTTGTTGAACTGTGAAGCGAGTTGGCCTTCGCCCGTTTACCTGTTGAAGTGCTTGGTTCATCACTAGCTCGCTTCATGGTCAATTTTGCACCCAAATCACCTCAAAATACCATCAACACAAAGGCAGACATTTGCAATAGGCTGAACACACGCTCACGCGACGCTTAGCAACGGTTCGGTGGCTATTTTTAGCTCTTGATAAAGTGACGATCATGTGAGTGTGCTATTCCCGCTATAGCGGGAACTCGGTATATAGTCATTTTCGTCATTCCCGCAATATCGGGAACTCGGTCTGGTAGGGTTAAGATTAGTGTGTACATTATGATTACTTTTATGTCATACAGGAGTGTAAAGATTTAGTGTTAGCCAACCGTTGTCAAATAGATTATCAAAAGACATACCTCACCAGTTCAGGGAGATAATATATTGGCATTATCTTCAAGATGGCTTGTTTTCACCTTCTCCCTGATGCACAACATTTCTGCATACGTATATAGTTCACTTCTTAATTGTTTCTGTTGATGGTTAGGCTTTTGGTGATAAATCAGTAGTGTTGTTGTTTGTTGTATATTCATCATTTGGAATCTTCTGTCATCAGACTTTCATCACTAAATTATTTCCTTGAGTTCTATGCCATCTGTGTCTTGTGTTCAAAATAAACGGTTGTGTGGCTGTATCAATAGAACTGTGGACTCAAAATCTGATGTTTCGAGTTCAATTCCAGCCTGCAACCAACTGACCTTTTGATTTCCTGTCTCCATGCTATAGTAATTCTTATAGTTGTCAGCTGAGAGCATCATAGGTCCCATTCTCCCCCATAGCCCCCATTTCGAGATCTTTCCAGGCCATAAGGTTTGTTCAGGCTCAAAGAGTTTGCCAGATAGTGACTGGCAGATTTGGGTGGAACGCACATGAAACATGGCTGAGTGCAATGAATCCTGCGTGAACAAACTCCAAACTCCAAGATTTACAAATATTCATCTGAGCGTTTTCTTTTTCCCCTCCCCCGCCCATCTCTCTCTTCCTCTTTAGTACATGCTTACGCAGTAAGACATACTGTTGTTGTTTGTTTTCAATTGTCATGGTAACTTATTTTTGTCAGGTTTCGTATTCTGTCTTTTTACTTTGGTTTATCATTATTCTTTTCTTGTCTGCTGTGTTTTAGTTCATTTGAATTTTGCTGTAAAGTTTTATTATATTTTATTTTATTTGCTATTTATTTTGTTTTATCTATCTGTCATTTTTGTATTTGATTATATTTTACGGTGTATTAGATTATATTTTACGATGTATTAATGCTTTTTTCACAGTCTGAATCCTTGTTGAAAGAGTTCATCAACTACATCAAGGAAACCAAGGTAGTGATGCTGGAGGACCTGGCTGGACACTTTAAACTGAAAACACAGGTAGGCAGTTGGTCATCTTCCCTTGCAAATCATTCAGCATTCAGTTTATACATGTCATTTTTTGTGTGTTATGGCCATTATAAGTTACACAAATTAATATTATTCTAAAGGCTTGGAAGTTAAAATTACATGTCCTGTTTGAAACACACTTAAAAGGAATCGCAAAGGTCCAACTCATATCATTCCCCCCAGTGCCCCTGTAGAAAAGCTGACTTGCCTGCAGAACACATCCTCCAGGATTGCAAGAGGTACCAGTTGCTTGAGGGAAGAGATCAGGCCGACATCTTTGAACCTGTGGGAGAAGATGTACAGGCCTGTGGATACATTACAGAAAATGACCCAGTTCATACCGGAGACTAAACTCCCAAGTAGACAGCAAATGACAAGAAGAATAGCAAAATGATGAGTTTTTTTAATGAAAGAAGTAAGTTATTGATAGGAAACTTTGTAAAGAGTGGACACTTTTTTTTCCTTTTTTTTTCACACGTTCATCAATCATTATGAAAAAGAGGTATACTTTTTCCTTTTTAGTTCCAGTTTTTATGTGTTTACTTGTTTGTTATTATACCTGCACTTATTTTTAGGATGTGATCCAGAGAGTGCAAGACCTTCAAGCCTGCGGTGAACTGACAGGTGTTATTGATGATCGTGGAAAATTTATCTACATCACGATGGAGGAATTGGAAGCTGTTGCAAAGTACGTGCGTCAGCATGGTCGGGTGTCCATTTCTGAGTTAGCCGAGTCCAGCAACCGTCTGATTACCCTGGATCCTGACAGCAGGAAACTGCAGGCTGCAGCTGATAGTGTTATTGAAGAACTTGCCACGGCGTGATAATGTTGACTCTGTGTATGTGTGTGTGTGTGCATATGCGTGTGCGCTTGTGCGTGTGTGTGTATGTGTGTGTGTTTGTGTGTGTGTGTGTGTGTGTGTGTGTGTGTGTGTGTGTGTGTGTGTGTGTATGTGTGTGTGTGTGTGTGAAAGTATATGTTACTGTATAAAATTATTTTCAAATATATTGGCAGGGTCTATTGTTTCAGTAGTCACTGTTCATGTGCATGCATGTTTGTGTTTGTGTGTGTGTGTGTGTGTGTGTGTGTGTGTGTGTATGTGTGTGTGTGTGTTTGTGTGAAAGTGTATATTTGTTACTGTATAAGATTGTTTTTGGTTTTATCAGCAGGGTTTGTGGTTTCAGTAGGTTTTCTTCATGTACTTGTACATGGACATGTGTGTGTCCGCGCACATGTGTGTATCTGTGTCTGTGTGAGAGCGTATAATCTGTGTGTACTTAAGATTATGTGTATTTTGTATGTGTGAGAGTGAATACATATATTTGAAAAAATATTTGTGTTGATATCTCATCAGCATACATATTAGCAGAGTTTGTTGTTACGTTTCATGTATTCTGGCCGACTTGTTTTTCTCATTTTTTTCTGTGTTCATTGTCCATACATTTTGTTTGTTGTTTGTAAAACTGATTTTTATGTTATTTTTTAATATTACTTGGTTTTGATTTGTTGTTGTTGTAGTGTGTTTGTCTGTTTTTAGGGTCTTTTTGTGCAGATTTGTTTTGTTTCATGTTGGTGATCCTGTTGTTACTGTTGGGTTTTGGGTGTTGTTTTTGTTGTTGTAATGTTTTGTTTTAATAGGAACAAGGAACCGCAAAGATTTTTTTCTCTTGACTGCTTTGTATTTCAATTTTTTTAAGGGACACATGATTTTAGCCTCAGAATGTGATATTTTGATTAGAACAAAAGTGACTGAAAACAGCTGATGGTAGAAAAACATCAACAGCCATTAATTTATAAAAATGGCTGCTGAAAATATGTTTATTTCAAAGATTTTTTTATTGTAAGGTAGTTTGTTGATCAAAATAAGAGAAAACACACATGCACACTCGCACTCACACTCACGTGCACACAGGCACAGACACAGAAACACACAAACAAACAAGCAAACAAACAAACAACACACACACACACACACACACACACACACACACACACACACACACACACACACACACACACACACACACACACACACACCAGAAATGAATGTAAGCAGTGACAGTTAAAAATAGGTCATTTTCTGTAACAGGCCGGTACAACTTCTCTAAAGACTCAAAGGTATCGACCTGATCTCTTCCCTCATCAACAGGTACCTGTTGCAGTCCTGGAGGATGTGTTCTGCAGTTAAAAAGAAGCTGGTGGATAGGGTGATGGAGTGAAAGGGTTGAGTTTTTGCAGCTTATGGACAAGCTGCAGGTGTGAAAGGTTTAAGCACTTGCAAGTGTGCACATATGTTTATTCAGAGATGGGGGGGGGGGGAGCTGTCACCATTTACCCACCAAACAGAGTCGAACTGAGACCTGGAAGTTTGATATCCTGACCTATCGAGTATAACACCACACCAGTCTTTAAATGATTGCCATCCTTAGCTTGGTTTTCCTGTGCATTTTTTCTGTGTGGGCTGGTTGGTTCATTTGGTTCATTTTGATAGAGCTGTTGACTCAAGAAAGATCTGATATCTTGAGTTCAATTCCAGCCCGCAACATTAAGAGCTGGGCTGTTCACTGCCCGTCTTAATGTTTCCGTTATTATGTAGATGATAGTACAGTTTAGTGTTTCAAGGTTTAACAGCTGGGCTGTTCACTGCCTGTCTTAATGTTTCCGTTATTATGTAGGTGATAGTACAGTTTAATGTTTCAAAGTTCTCTTCTCCCCCTCTGCTCATTTCAAGACCTTGTTAAGGAGCTTTCCAGAGAACTGCTGGCAGATATGGGTGCAGCACACATGGAATTGTCCAAGTGCGATGAATCCCTCTAGAACAAACACCAAGCAAACACTTCTATGGTGTCACTTTGTTGTAGGATCTGGGAGAGGGAACTCCATGCTGATTATTTCCAGTTCTTCCTTCCATGGCTAGATCATGGATGCATACTTCATTACTTCAAATGAACATGGCAATGTGTAAATATTGCTTATGTCTTGTTTTATGTATTGTAAACAATGGCTTTGTCTTATTTTATACTGATTTTCATTATGACAAGTAATTCTTTTTTTTTCCTTTTTCAATTACTTAGTTTTATTTGTGTTTTTTGCATGGATCAAAATCTTTTATTCATATTGTTTCTTTTTATTCACATTGTTTTTCTTTTTATTCATATTGTGTTTCTTTTACTTTTTATTCTTTTTTTTGGGGGGGGGGGGTGGAGGGGGGTTCATATTATATTTCTTATTTGTTCTTGTCAGCTTTCTGGTCTGTTCATGCATTTTGCATTATGTGTCTCAGACATAATTGGCCTGAAAAATTCAAATGTGAACATCTATTTTTGAGTATAACATAAAAAGTGAATGGGTCCTCTCTTCTGACTTTAATGTTTGTCTGATACTGCAACATGAAACTATCATTGTGTCAAGCAGTGTATTTGCCTTTGGAATCGTTAAGAAGAATATAACTTTAAAATGTACTGATTAATTAAACAAACAAAACTAAAGTAAGTTGTGTTCCTGATGTGCTTGGTTGAATTCTGTGAAGGTTTGGTAAACACTGCATGCACTCATATGTGCATGCGCGCATCCAAATGTGCACACACACAAGCACACACACACACACACACACACACACACACACACACACACACACACACACACACACACACACACACACACACACACACACACATGCATACACACTCACAAATCTGCTCGCTTGTATACATGTACATACTATGCACCTACATAAATGATGACCGTAAATCCTGTAGCTGTTATGCAGCTGTTGGTTAAGTCTGGCATATACAGACCTGCATGTGTGAAAAACGCTTTGCTACATAGCCTTCAATAAAAAGGTACAAGTTGCCCCATAACTCTGGTTATAGGGGAGTGACAGGTGATAGAGACCAAGGTTTCTCGGGACCAATCTCCTCTTACTCTCTGTTTCATCTTCCTCAGCCCTGAATAGGGTCAGGTACTCATTCACAGCTGGATGGGCTAACCTGCACGTGCAGTTTTTCTGAAGCCAGTCGGGAACCAATGCAGTAAGATTGAAAGGCACAAGCTGCAATGCCAAATAGTCCTCGCACCACACGCAATACATGCCGTCTTAAATGGGGAAAATTGAACCTCATGGGTAACAAATGTATGAAAATATGTGTATATGGTTAATTTTCTTTTATTTGGAGAAAACAATCAAAGTCTGGTATCTCCATACAGATTTCTGAAACATCTTTCAGCTCCCGTTTCTCACGATGGTTTCTCCATGCTTGCAATAAATTCCATATGCTTTGAAACCACGGATGTCATGTGATGGAGAAAATCTGATATGGTCATGGCATAAGCCATAGGCCCGCACAGGAGGGGGGAACCTTTGAAACATTAACCCTTTGACTTCTGCACCCTGGCCACTAGCATCCAGCATTGTCAACCATGTTAGCAAAGCGAAAACTACCCTTTGATTCCCTCACCCTATCCACCAGCTTCCTGCAGAAGCTGGTGGATAAGGTGAAGAAATCAAAGGGTTGAGTTTTTGTTGTTGGTGGATCGGGTGCAGGAATCAAAGAGTTAAGTTGAAACTTCCAGCATGATAGAAATATTCAGACGGGCAGTGAAGACGCCTGATTTTATACTACAGGCTGGAATTGAACTTCAGACATCAGATCTCGAGTCCACAGCTGAGCCACGCAACCCACTTTTTACTGGCACCATGTTTGACATACCTGATAATTTATAGCAAACATTCAACAAAATACTCAAAGTTTAGAAATTGTTCATGGTGGAATTCATCGCGTTTGGACAGTTCCATATGCACTCAATTCAAATCTCCCAACACTTATCTCCATGGACAGCAAAGAAAACAAACGAGACAGTCTTGATGGAGGCAGACACAAGAAGATCATTCATAAGGAAGATTAGGAAAAGACAGGCAACATTTAGAGGCCATTTTATGAGGAAAGGGGAATTAGAGCACCTGGTCACAAGAGGAAGCTGGAGGGAAAGAGAGCACCAGGTAGACCCAGGGAGAAAATATTGGACAGACTTGCAGGGTGGCTGAGGACAGAGAGAGAGGGTGGAAGATGTGCTTGCGACAACAAGGGATAGATACATATGGAGGGCCATGATCTCCAACGCCATGCAGCAGGTCACTTGATGATGATGATGATGATGATGATGAACACTTACTTGGTAGATTCCTTAACCCTTTGACTCCCGCACCCTGTCCACCATCATCTGGCATTGTCAACTATGCTAGAAAAGCAAAACCTTAACTCTTTATCTCCATGGACAGCAAAGAAAACAAACGAGACAGTCTTGATGGAGGCAGACACAAGAATTAAAGGGCTAAGTTTTTGCAGTTGGTGGATAGGGTGCGGGAGCCAAAGGATCAAGTTTTTTCTAAAACACTGTTAGCAAGGTCCAGGAATGAAGAAGGGACGAGGAGTGGGGAACAGAACCTATGAAACACTAAGCAGACACCCCTAGAACGATCGGAGCATTAAGCTGGGGACAGCACACAGGTCAGTTTTACTTGTATGCTGAAAATGAATATGACATATCAGATCTTGCGTCTACATCTTTATCAACAGAGCAAACCAATCTGTATATACGAACTGTTTTAGGAAGAGGGTTGACCCACACATGTCACCCTACGGAAAGCCGGGAGCTCTTTCAGTATAAACAGTATCTCTTCCTTTTCGAAATTCGGTGCTAGAAAATTTCCTTTCTTATATCACTCTTTTTTTCTGCCTTGATAGTTTGCTTTCTGTCATATCTTTCTCATTTTTTGCCTTGCTGGTCCATTCACCTTTGTTTTCCATAAAGCCTTAATACTTTTTTGTCAAATAGGATTGATAATTAGGTAGTTATATTAATTGAAATTCCAGCTCTAAGGAAATGTGAACTGTTTAGTGATAGTTTTATACACTATAGGCCAGTTTTTATGTATGATTTACCCCTTCCCCCTCCCCGCCCTCTGGGAATTCCGGGGGCTCTTTGAGTATAAATGGTATCTCCACTTTCTGGAAATTCTGTGCTAGAACTTTCCTCTTTTCTGTCACTCTCTTTTGTTTCTGCCTTGTTCCATTGCTTTCTGTCATTTCTTTCTAACATTTTCTGCCTTGCTGGTCCATTCACCTGTATGTAATCGATAAAGTCTTATGTACTTTCTCCTAGGACTGATAATTGGGTACATTATTAAGTGCATTTTTGGCTCTGAGGAAATGAGATATACGAAAGCGATTTTAGGTAATTTAGACCTGTTTTTCATATATGCTTTAGTGTCCGTAGTGTTGTATTCAGGTCTGCTTTTTTAAATCCCCTGTATGAAAATTGGACGGAATGTCAACGCCAGGGGCATGTACTTCGATTATGTGCGCAATTACATTGATGTGTGTGCGTACATGCGTGCGTGCATGCGTGTGTGTGTTGTGTGTGTGTGTGTGTGTGTGTGTGTGTGTGTGTGTGTGTGTGTGTGTGTGTGTGTGTGTGTGTGTGTGTGATTTGTCTTTGTACAATGTGTTAACAAGATTTTCTCAGCTATTTCTAGATGGATATTTAAACTAACATACGTTTGAAATTCATGGCACCCAAATGAAAGTGACATGGACCCTAAAGCAAGTGCTTAAATCAGCCATTTTGTTCTCAGGAACGTCTGTGCACAGCGCTTTTTCAGGTCGTTCTGACGATATTTATACAATTCTGTTGTCAAAATTGTGACCAGTACCATTGTCCTCGCTTCACGTGAAGTTTTTATGATGTTTCTTCTTGGTAATAATGGCCTTGATTGATACAAAATCTGGATTTCCTTTTGAAAATTTTTGTATACAGAAACGTACATTGTTAGAATGGCTTGACCATTTTGTTGTTGTTGTTGTTGTTATTGTTGTTGTTTGTGTTGTTGTTGTTTAACTCAATCATGGCACATAATTCATCATTTTCACATATGATTGATTGGATAGTGGCAAAGTAGATTTGAACATGGACAGTCACAATACATACTTTGATCCACATAGGCTTGTAGTTATATTTGTATTTACGAAAATCTTTTCAAATAAATCAATTTGTGATTATGAATTTTAGCTATTGTTTGATGAAGAAACTGTGAAATGCTTAAATTACTCTTCTGAGATACTGTTATTCACCTTAAGATATAGCCCAACATTTCCCACTGATATTTACTTATGTCTGTTTTTTTCACTGAAATCTTGCTTTCCTTCTCCATCTGTCTTCTACCGAGTAGTCTCGTGGCTCTCCTACAACTTCGTTAAATCCGATCATGCGAACGTCCGAACTGCCAGGATCTACATCACTGTAATCATCCCCCTGTCCTTCTTTACGTGGTGATGCGTAAATATGGAACTCTCCATTCACCGCTGCAATGCGAATGTCTGTGGCCGGAAACTTGCCGTAAGCTTTCTGCAGTTCCGCGCGAAGAAATCCAGGCAGACCTCTGAAGTTGGTGGTCTTGTCGCGGAAATGAACGGTGGTCAGTTGTCCATATTCCAGCACACCTTCTAGGCGAAAGTTGTCAGGGACAGGGGTGTGGGGACGGACGGGTTGTGGGTACTGAAGGTAGGGAGGCATGGCCCCTTGAGGGAAATAACCTTGTCCTCCTTGGTAAGGATTCTGCGCGGCAGGGTACATGGGTACCGGTGGAAGCTGCATGGGAAGTTGCATGGGAGGTTGCATGGGAGGCTGCATGGGAGGCTGCATGGGAGGTTGCATTGGGTATCCAGCCTGTGCAGGGTGTACGCCGAGCATCTGGGGTGGTAACATGGGAGGTTGTGGATACAGAGGTTGTTGATAAGGGGCTGGCTGATACAGGGGCTGTCCAGGTTGGGGCACATACATGTTGCCTGGTACTGGTGCCGGTAACCCCTGTGCCTGAGGTAGAAGACCAGGCAGTGGTTGTGCTATGTTCATTGCTGGATTTGGCTGAAGACTTTCTTGTGTCGTCTGCTGCTGCTGCTGGTTCAGACCATCTGATCTGAAATACAGAATAAATAAAATACAAACTCTTCGTTCGTGATTGTAGCGTAGGGTTCGGGAGTCAAAAGCCTGAATCAGGTTCGAGTTTGAACAAGGAAAAAGTCAAATTTATTCAGAAAGAAACCAGCTTAGACTACCTCTCTCTCTGCCTTTGGGTCCTTCACAGGTGTTGATGAAATATATTCAAGAACCCATTAATGCTACTACTGCTGCTACGACGACGACGTTCCGATTACCGCTATTACTAACAATCAGAAGAATAAAAATGATGATAGCGGCAGCGCAGCGGCGCGGCAACAACAACCA
Source organism: Monoplex corrugatus (assembly GCA_030674185.1). Lineage (NCBI taxonomy): Eukaryota > Metazoa > Mollusca > Gastropoda > Littorinimorpha > Ranellidae > Monoplex > Monoplex corrugatus. The sequence continues at coordinate 70,477,923 of CM060309.1, read as the reverse complement.
CAACAACAACAACAATGATATTAACAATAATAATAACTTATACTGCAGCTTATCTCACAAAAGCCTTAAGCGCTTCAGAAAAGCATGAGGAACAGATGCAGACACACGTGAAGCAAATACACCACTGTGAGAAGATATTAATTTTGAAACAATCAGTCGTAGTGATGGTGGTGGTGGTGGTAATAGTAGTAGTAGTAGTGGCAGCAGCAGCAGCAGTATTAGTAGTAATAGTAGTAGTAGTAACATTATCATTTTCATTTCTTTCATTCAATTTATCAGTGTGCCTAGGGAGCCTTTAATTAAAACATTTGTTCAAGAAATTTGCGTGATTGTATTATAATGTTGGAGTTTCATTCTTTAGCAATAGGAGATAGATTTGTGAGCATGCTTGAACGAACGTTTACAGTACTGATGAAAGTAGGCTTTGCTCAAGATGGGTCAGTAACAATCAGGTAGTCCCACAGGCGCTCTGTCTAAAAAAAAATCTTCCAGCAATTATCTGTTTTGAGGCCTATGTCATCACTGTGTGCAGGTAAGGTTTTATAGTGGATGGGAAAAGAAAGGAAAATCCATATAATCATTATACTGAGCAGACAACGACATGTGTAGTACACTAAGACAGTAAGTGAATTTCACTTTTCTCAAAGGTTAGTTTCAGATATAGATGACAAAATGACCGGAAAGAATAACGTCAAACTTTCGTCTTCTTTATCTGCCCGTCCTCCTCCCCCTCCTTCTTCTTTGTCTTTTCTTTTTTCTTTTTTTTCCTTTTTTCTTCTTCTTTTCTATCTTCTCCTCCTCCTCTTCCTTCCTCTTGTTTTATTCCTCTTCCTCTCCTCCTCCTCCTCCTCCTCCTCCTTCTTCTTCTTCTTCTTTGTCTTCGTCTTCTTCTTCATTTTGTTTTTGTCCTTCTCCCTTAACTCTGTGAAGAGTCATTAGGGCGTCGCACTAAAGAACTACTCACCAGATTCCTCCAGCTCTGTGGGTTGTGTGCCAAAGTGTGGGTCAATGCAGATTGTTTCTCTGTCCATTCCGCAACGTTATCAGTCCATCGTGTTCTTTTTACACTATCTTTCCCTCCGTTTTCTTCGATTAACAGTTTTCTGGAGTTATGATTTAGCAAGGCCATTGGATCATGTAATATGGCCCAGGGCTTAAAACGTTCCGCGTCTGGGCGGAATTCCGCGATTTCGGTTTGTAAAAAAAAAAAAAAAAGAAAAAAAAAACCCCAACCGAAAGCAAGGCATCCGTGATCGGCTTGCAAGCGTTCATAGCCCCCGGACCCCCCTAGTTTCAGTGTTTTTTTCCTCCTCCTGTTTTAAGCCCTACGTAGTTTTCTTTTCATAACTGAAGTAAGCGGGTCTTCATATGGTCAAGTGTGCTGCTTGAGGTTTGGCGCACTTGTTCATTGGTGATACCGTCAGCGTATCGTATGTTTTAGTATCTTGCCATGATACTTCATTTTCATGGCTTGGATTCGTCTTTCCAAAGCCGCTGCGAGTTCCATGTTTCGCATGCTATCTACAGGAAGATGGAATACATCAGAGCAGGAAAGAGACTGAGCGCGTTATTCATGGAGATGTTCTTGCCCTTCTGTTTTGCATTCATTTAACAGGAAAACAATGGCCAGGACGAAGGTCACACCAATTCTAGCAAGGTTTATGCAACAAGGTTAGCACCTCTCTTCTTCCATCAACAGCAAGTATTTACCATCATCATCATCATCAACATCATCGTCATAATCAGCATCATCATTGTTGTCGTCGTTGTTGTCGTTGTCATCATTGTCATCGTCGTCATCATCACTATCGTCATTGCCATCAGCACAACAAGGTTAGCACCTCTCTTCTTCCATCATCATCATCAACATCATTGTAATCATCATCGTCATTGTTGTCCTTGTCATTGTCATCGTCGTCCTCATCATTATCGTCATTGCCATCATCACAACAAGGTTAGCACCTCTCTTCGTCCATCATCATCATCAACATCATCACCACAATTATCATCATAATTGTTGTCGTCGTCATCGTCGTCGTCGTCAATGTCATCATCGTCATCATCTAATCGTCGTTGCCATCATCTTCGTTGTCGTCGTCGTTGCTATCATCATCATCAGTAACAGCAGCAGCGTCATCATCATCATCATCATCATTATCATCATCATCATCTAATCCAGTAAGCAGTGTGGTCACTGGGGATGAGGGAGGGGGAACCGATGGTGTGCGGTCACGGACAGTATCCTCCATATGTGTCTCTGAAATCAGCAGCAAAGCGAGTCGTAATTTCTCTCACTCAAGTCTTCCGATGTCGATCTCAGTGACAGTCTTTTCCCAGAGGTACCCTGAAGGAAAGTCTGTTTGGAATTTGTTCTAGAGGTACTCGTGGCACTCGGACAATTCCATATGCGCTCCACCCAAATCTGCCAGCAATTATCCGGCAGACTTCCTGAGCCTGTGCAAAACCCTATGCGCTGACAAGGTCTTATAATGAGGCGAGGTGGAGAACTGACCTATGAAATACTAAGCTGACACTACCAGAATGATGGTAACATTAAGATGGACAGCGAAGAGGCCAGTTTTTAATGTTGTGGGCTGGAGTTGAAACCAAGATATCAGATCTCAAAATTCGAAATCAAACCAAACCTCCTTGGTGTTGGGCAGTGTGTCATGGCGGGTGGCATTACCAAAGGCAATCAAACTCACCATCGCCAGAGGCAGTTCCTGAGGGTCCATCAAGGTGTTGATCTTGTTCCCTATGTATTCCTTGGTCTTGTGTTCGAGATAGGCATACGATAAAGCAAAGTACGAGAATCTTTATTGTGATGAAGGCAGACGAGTCTGAGTCTGAGGGTTTTAATGATGATGACGGTGATGACGACGACGACGACGACGACGATGATGATGATATTGATGATGATGATGGATGATGATGATGATGACGATGATGAATAGATGATAATGATATAACAATAATAATAATAATGATTATGATAATAATAATGATGATGATGATAATGATAATAATAATAATGATAATAATAATAATGATAATAATAATAATAATAATGTACATTCAAGATGCGCCTGACAGTGCTATAGACGCTTACAATTCTACAATGCAAAAAGAAATGAATATTTAGATATAGCACATATTCAATATTTTGACCCATGAACATCATGCACACAGTCTCAATAACATCCACATACAAGACACTACAGGAACGCACTAAAACAGATAAAATAAGGTCAGTATAACAAAATTAATTTTAAACAGAAGGATTCACGGAAAAGCTAGGATTAAAATTGGGTCTTAAAAGAAGAACGATTAGGCAAATTTCTCAGATAAAAGGGCAGATAATTCTACAGAAAAGGTCCAAAATGGACAAAAGACCAGAAAGCGTAAGTCTTGCATCTATATCAAGGGGATTTGAACAGCCGAGTATCAAAAGAAAAGCGAAGAATACGAGATGGAGAAAAGGCATGGAGCAGTTCAGAGATACAGGCAGGAGCAGTACCAGAGACAACATTGTAACACATACAAGCAGCTTGTACCTAATACGCTGTTGAACAGGAAGCCAGCGGAGCGTACAAAAGCAGGAATGCTGAATTCTCATGACGAGAAGCTTTAAGGACGAGTCAATCAGTAAACTTATGAAATTTCTGTAGAGGTTGAATGAGAGACAAGGAAGTGTCAATAAGAAGACTGTTACAGTAATCTAGACGAGAAAGGACACAAGGGGTTACGAGAGTTTGGGCTGCAGAATGAATGAGAAAATGGGAATAGAGCTGATGTGTCTGTATTCTAATAAGCCACTTGACATACTTTGGTTATATGTTGTAGCATGGAAAGGTTGGAGTCGAAGATGTATCCTAGGTTTCCTACAGAATCAGAGAAGTCAATGTCACAAGTACAACTTTGTTGGCGAGTGAGAATAACAGAGCCTCAGTCTTATCATCGTTAAGCTCAAGTTGGTTTTCAGTCATCCAGTTTTTAATGTCATTTGTGCATATCTGGAGAGTGGGAATCATTTCATTTGGTTTTTCTGGGAATACTGATTTCTGTGGTTGTGTGTCGTCAGCAAAGATGGTCAACAGACTGGTCATAATGGTGGATAGAAGGGTAGTACAAATTACAAACAGAAGAAGTCCGAGAAGAGAACCTTGGGGAAACCCCATATCGCAGTGGAATAGACGGGGAAGATAAACCATTTACAGATACAAACTACATTCTTTGAGAAATGTAAAACTGGAGCCACTTAAATAGAGTGGATATAATTCCAAAATCACTTTCTAGCAGAGAAAGGAGAATTTGGCGATCGAAAGAATCAAACGCAGCAGAGAGATCAAGAAGGAGAAGAAAGAAGATTTCATTATCATCAAGAGCAGCCAGGATGTCATTAACAACTCGAAGGAGGACAGACTCAGTGCTGTGACCAGCGCGGTAAGCAGATTATTGGACTGTAAGTTTGAAAGAAGGTGTGAAAGAACGCAATTTCAACCTTATATAGGAACGGAAGATAAGAGACAGGACGACAGTATTTTCAAGAGATTTGAATCCTAATAAATTTACTGATCAGGCTGCAGGTCTATTCAATGAGTGAACACATGTCTAGCAAAATCCAACTGGAAATAATTCCAAAGGAGACAACGAAAAGGAGAGACAGAATTTTAGAAATTAGAAAATAGAACAGTGGCCTCACGAAGCAACTCCACATAAAAAACAAAACATAGCAAAACAAAAACAAACAGAAAAGTCTCCGGGAAATGTAGAAAATCTTTTGAAACTGCTTCCTTCACCCAGTCCACGGAATTGATCAAACTGAGACGTGGCCATGCTTAAAATGCAGAAGAAAAGGAAAGAAAGAATTTCTTAACTATGGAACTGACCATCTGAGATATAGCCATGCTTAACCCTTTGACTCCCTCACCCTGTCCACCAGCTTCCTGCAGGAAGCTGGTGGACAAGGTGAGGGAGTCAAAAGGTTAAAGGCAGAAGGAGAGGAAAGAAGGAGTTTCTTAAGACAGAAAGAAGAAAGAGAAAGAAGACAGAAGAAAACAAACTGAGAGGAGGGACAACAACGAAACAAGAATACCAGATCAGTACCTGTATATCAGGTTGGGTGACATGCCAAACTCAGGTTTGGGTCTTGGCTGCAGACTGCTGACCTCTACCCGTGTGCCAGACTCCACGTGCAGTGCAGGCATCTCCAGCAAGGGGCGCTTGCCGAACTTGGAAGATACCACAGGGTCCACCATCCTGTCTGTCAAGTTTTTTGTACCACTCAGTTGGCCGTCTCAATCAGCGTTCTTTGATTTCACTCACTCTGTACTCTAAGGTCAGCTCCGTGACATCATGGTCATTGTCTGTGCACAAAAAAAGAACAAGTTGTTGATGTGTGTAGTTTGGCTTTGACCTTTTATACTTTCACTTTATGATCTTTTTATGTCTTAACCCTTTGACCCCCGCACCCCTGTCCACCAGCATCCTGCACTGTCAACTATGCTAGCAAAGCAAAAACTTAACCGTTTGATTCCCTCACCTTATCCACCAGCTTCCTGCAGGGCGAAGGAGTAAAAGGGTTTAAGTTTTTGCAGTTGGTGGATAGGTCGCGGGAGTCAAAGGTTTAAAATGGTTACTGGAGATCAATTTTGTGTCAAATTAAGGATAATGGTGGATAGAAGGGTAGTACAAATTACAAACAGAAGAAGTCCGAGAACAGAACCTTGGGGAAACCCCATATCGCATGGAATCATTATACATTAAAATGATTAAAATGGAGATCAATTTTGTGTCGGTTTAAGAAGTTTGGAATTTGTTCAAAAGGAAATCATTGCGTCAAACAATTCCATATTCGCTCCACCAAATCTGCCAGTGATTATCTGGCATACTCCTTGAGCCCACGCAAAAACCTTACTTGTTGTAATGGTGTAGTGGGAGAGAGGTGGGGAGGGGGGGGGAAGTACAGGACCTATCAAACACAAAACTGACACTGCCGGAATGATTGGACTGTCAGGATAGAGCAGCAAACAGGCCGGGTTATGTTTGCAGGCTGGCATTGAACTCGAGACATGAGATCTTAAGCCCATGGCTCTATCAACATACCCACCAAACCCACAGTAAACACTATCTGTGGCTAATCTGAGGATCGAACTCCTGACCCTGATCTTAGTTATCAGCACGATGCTTTAACCAACTGAGCTGATAGGGACACGACAAAACGTAAACAAGAGGAGAGATGAGAGAGAGACAGAGAGAGAGAGAGGAAGAGGAGAGGACAGACAAACAGACAGACAGACAGACAGACAGAGAAGAGGGAGAAAGAAGACAGACAGATAGAGACAAAGACATGAGAGAGAGAGACAGAAAGAGAGAGAGAAAGAAAAGAAAAAAGAAAGAAAGAAAAGAAAAGAAAAAGAAAGAAAGAACGAAAGACAGACAGAGAGAAAGAAAAAAAGAAAAACAAGAAAGAAACAAAGAAAAGAAAAACACTGTAGTCCGCGTGAGATTCGAATCTACGTTTCCAGCTATTGTAAGCATGGCGCTTTAACTAACTCACCTAACTGGACCACTACAAAAAAATGGGGGTAGCGGGGAGAAGGGAAGAAAAAATCTTGAAATAGAAAAGGAAACAAAAGAAAGAAAGGAAAATATACTTAACGAAAAAGGCTTGAAACAGAAAAAAAAGAGAAAGAAAGGAAAGAAAGAAAGAAAAGAAAGAAAAAAAAGAAAAAAAAAAAAGAAAGAAAGAAAGAAAGAGAACAAACGAAGAAGGACGAAAAAAAAAGAAAAAAAGAAAAGAAAGAGGGAAGAAAGAAAGAAGAAAGAAGAATAGAGAAAAAAAGAAAGAAGAGAAAGAAGAAGAAAAAGAAAAGAAAGAAAGGAAGAAAGAAAAAGAAAAGAAAGAAAGAAAGAATAGACAGAAAAAAGACAGAAAGACAGAAAGAAAGAAAAGAAAGAAAGAAAAGAAGAAAGAAAAAAGAAAAGAAAGAAGAAGAAAGAAAAGAAGAAAAAAGAGAAAGAAAGAAAGAAGAAAGAAAAGAAAAGAAAGAAAAAAGAAAAGAAAAAAAAGAAAGAAAAGACTGTAGCCCGCCTAAGATTCGAACCCACGACCACAGCTTGAAAGCTGGCGCTTTAACCAACTCACCTAACTGGACCACTTTAAAAAAGAAAAAAAAAAAAAGGGGGGGGGGGGTTGAGAAGGAGAGAAAAAAGCTTTAAAAAAATTAAAAGAAAGGAAAAACAAGAATAGAAAAGACACTTAACTAAAAAGGCTTGAAAAAGGAAAAAAGAGAAAGAGAAGGAAGAAAAAGAAAGAAAGAAAAAAAAAGAAAGAAAGAAAAAAAAGAAAGAAAGAAAGAAGAAAAAGACGTAGCCGCCTGAGATTCGAACTCACGACACCAGCGTAAAAGCATTTGCGTTGTAACCTACTCACCTACTGGACCACAAAAAAAAAAAAAATAGGGGGGGGGGGGGGGTAGGGGAGAAAAAAGAAAATTAAAAAGAAGAGGATAGATAAAAAAAAAAAAATAATAAAAGACAGGAAAAGGGTAGGGGAGAAAAAAGAAAAATTAAAAAGAAGAGGATCGATTAAAAAAAATTATAATAAAAGACAGGAAAACACACTTAATGAAAAGGCCTTGAGAAAGAAGAGACGAGAGAGAAGAGAAAGACAGAAGAAAGACGGAAAGACAGAAAGAAAAGACAGAAAGAAAGACAGAAAGAAAGATGGAAAGACGGAAAGAAAGAAAGACAGACAGAAAGAAAGATGGAAAGACGGACAGAAAGAAAGATAGTCAGACAGACAGACAGAAAGAAAAGAAAAAAATAAGAAAGAAGAAGAGAAAGAAAGAAAGAAAGAAGAAAGAAAAGAAAAGAAAAAGAAAGAAAGAAAAAGACTGTAGCACGCATGAGGATAGAACCCTCAGTCTTTGCACAAGCAACACCTCGCTGTGACCACCTGAACCTTGAGAACAACGCCATCGTGGAATGACTACAATTTAGCCAGCAGAGAGATGTCATAGCACGTCCTTGTGGACAAAAGCTTCCACTGTTGATCTAAGACTTGCAGTGAAACGTCGGCTGAGTTAATTACATACATAGAGTAAGGTGTACTGGTTCATCATGCGTGAGCGCACGAACTGAATGGGTGCACGCATGCGTGCATGTGCGAGCGTGTGCACACAATACAGACACAGACTCAGAGGTGCACAGTGTGCGCGCGCTCATACAAAACAAGCACAGCACAACACACAGACACACAGACACACAGACACAGACAGACACACGCACACACACAACACAACAGAGACAACAGACACCACACACACACAACACACAACAACAACACACACACACACACACACACACACACACACACACACACACACACACACACACACACACACACACTCATTTCGTTTTAAAGCACATGTGTGAGTAGACGTTAAAAAATACAACGAGCACACACAGAGACAAACAGGCACACACACGTCCTCACATACATGCGCGCGCGCGCACACACACACAAACACAATCACACGCACACACACACACACACAAAACACACACACAAATGCTACACACACACAAACACAATCACACACACACAAGCATACACACACAAACACTACACACAAACACAAATACAATCACACACACACACAAACATACACACACAAACACTACACCACATACACACAAACATACACACACAAACACTACACACACAGACAACACACACAAACACTAACACACACACAAACATCACACACAAACACTGCACACAACACACACACACAAACACTACACACACACACAAACAACACACAAACAAAACTGCACACAAACACACACACAAACATACACACACAAACACTACATACACACA
>CM060309.1:70416533-70464033 GCA_030674185.1 Monoplex corrugatus | reverse complement strand
GATGACATCTCCGCGTTCAGAATGAATTCCACATGCACTAACACTTCACAGGTTGCCATATGACCATGGCAAATTTTAACTTCAGTTTCAGTTTCTCATGATGACGTCTACACGCACAGAATGAATTCCATATGCACTAACACGTCACAGGTGCCATGTGATGGAGAGGATTCAGAATGATCATGGCACAAGTCTTACGCCTGCACACAAACCCATGGGCTTGCGAGGTCCTGAGGTCTTACCTATCCTTTTTATTATCTTAATATACTAGTACTATATCCCATAACTGAATGTCAAGCGCCAACTGTTAACGGATCAACAAAAGAAGGCTAAAATATGCTGGCCATGCGATCAGAAACACCAAAAACAGATCAGTGGTCTTGCAGGGGAAAGTTGAGGCATGGAGATGAAAGGGACGACCGCACACCTCCTACTTCAACAACATCGCTGAAATCTGTGGTCTGGAGATCCAGGAAGTCGCCCACAGCTGTCTCAATCGTGTGTGACCTGGAGAAGACTTGTGACGTCGAGCGTGGCTCCTACCGCAGATCCCGGCGAGGGAGAGAGATGTGAGGTGTGAGTGAGAAAGATATCCGGGGCAGTCGGTAGGAACTGGGGGAAAAAGATCGATCACATTCATTGCCAGATGACCGCGCAGACAGCAAACAAAACAAAACAAAAGAAGAAGCTTCCCCCTCCTCAGCCTGCTCTGTCCTTTGTCGATAGGGACAATATCCCGGTAGGCTGATGTACTGAATGATTTGGTGTTTTTTGTGGGTGGGTGAGTAGGCTTGTCTTATCATTCAGCAACAAAGCCTGCTGATTTGTGGTTTTCTACGCGTTAAGTTCATGTACACAGTTTGACGCTAAACACACACGCACACACAGACACATAAACATACAGAGGCACACATACGCACACATAGACACATAATCATACAGCGGCACACACACACACATACACACACAGGCGCAGACGCACACACATGCATAATCACACAGCGGCACATACACACATACACATACATACACACGCACACACACACACACATACACACATACACATACACACACACATACACACACACGCACACACACACAGGTGTGGACTGAAATTGGCGTTATTGAAAAAAATTATCCTCTGATTATCCAGTGCAAAGGGAGTTGTACTAATCTAAAATACATACACACATACATACATACATACATACATACATACATGCATATACATACATACATACATACGTACATACATACATACATACATGCATACATACATACATACATACATACATACATACATACACACATACATACATACATACATACATACATACATACATACATACATACATACATACATACATACTACCACCATCCCACTGAAAAACATGCAACCAAGTAATACACAAACACGGATATATGTGATCCCCAACCACGAAATCAGTCTTAACTAGCATTTTGGGCATTTTGAGATATACATATCACTGGAAAGTGTACATTCTGCTGATTATTTTGGTACTTAAATAAAGCTTGTACTAAAAAAAAATGTAGAAGTTATGTATGTTTAAAGTCATTAAGTTGTATGACGGCCATTTTGAGAAAACGGCCTCTAAAGTTTTTGTGTGCTCTCCTACACATTTTCCTTAAATTTCTTTATTTGGTGGCTTTGATCCAGTTTGTTTCTTATTTTCGCTGTCATTATCTGAAAGGTGCACCAAAGAGCTTTCCATCAGTATATTACATGTGCGGGTACTGTACAGGTTACGGTTCATAATAAGAGACAAAAATAGGTACTTTTGGTAAGAAATTGCGTTCTTTCTGCTGCGATCAGTGCATTAAAATACCGATTTAAATTGATTAATTATACTTTTTCAAGGAAAAAATTTCTGTGGGGGATATATTATAGTCTACAGAAATCAATTTTGAGAAAAAGTCAGAACACCCCAGATGGACCCTCAGTCACCTTTTCAGCTCCTAGTGCTGTTCGACTGACTGCGAGTTAAGACTGATTTCGTAGTGGGAGGTCACATATACACACCGCCATTGATAGAGACCACTATGTCTGCCTACCCATCCTGATACTGTTTGTTTACAATTCCTCGATACAGATGTTCCATAGTTGGTTGTCGTTCATTTTCTTCGTCTGATCTTACAACTGGAGTGAGATTCCTCTTCTCTTTAACAGTCACAAAATCTTTCCTTTTTCAATTTTCAAGTCTAACTTCAGAACATACATTTTTGTCCGGCAGTGATTTCCCACGCATCCCCACCCCTCACGCACCCACTTCCTCCCCCCTCCAGTAGGCTACGCATGCGCTCTGTGCCCCAAGGTTCTTATTATCATTTGTGAATGTTTACGATGAGAGTGTGTGCTTTGATTTGATTTATAATCAAGATTTAGCGCCTTATAAATAGTACTGCTGGTGTTATTATCATTATCCGTCAGATCAAAGGATGAGTCCATCATCATCATCACAATCATAATTATCATCATCGGCTTTCAGTCATTCGACTTCCAAATTCCTTTCACAAGGGGTGCTACTTTGAAATATATTCGTCAGTTTGTCAACCATTTGTTGCGCAGTGCGTCCAGTGAGTTTTGTGATCTCCCCACCACCCTATCTACTTTCTGTAATTTTATTCAGTCGATCTGTCTCGGAAACATTGCAGGTATTGCAAAAGTCAAGACGCCAGAAACGCTAGAGGAGTAGAAAATAACTGTAAACGATCTTTATTGACTCTGTGAGACGTTATTTTTTAACTTCCGATGGCAGAGGAGACATATATGGGCTCTTCTTATGGCAAATTACTGTGTTCTCCTTTCAGCTAAGAGTCCTTTCATATAGAACACCAAGGTGGTTAGTTCAAACAAAACTTTCTTCAACGAAGTACATCAGTGTGAGGCTAACAACAACTTCTTCTTCTTCTTCTTTCTTCTTCTTCTTTTCTTCTTCTTCTTCTTCTTCTTCTTCTTTCTTCTTCTTCATCTGTATGGTCAGGCCACGTGTGGAGATAAATGTGGTCCTTTTTTTTCTTTTTTTTTCCAGTTTCTGCCGGTTGTCATGGAGTTAATGGCCAGAGGAGTTGTAGTTGGCCATGCTTCTTGTTGAGATGACATTGTGACACTGCGTTCGGCTGTCTGGTTCTCTTAACGACAAAGACAGGTAGGTGCAGACATCCGTTTGAACTTGTGAATTGGTGTTTGTTTGATTGGTCTCCCTGCCTCCTCATTTCGCTTGTTCATCTGCTGTTTTCGTTTCCTGGTATTCCACAACAGGTATGGATCCACTGGAGGACTACTCTCCTGACTTGCAGGAAGGCCTAGGCCAGGTAGGGGAGCTCATCATTTGCCAAGGCCTGGAGAACAGAGAGGACATTTCAGAGGAAAATCACTTGATAGTGTATGTAATTTGTCGACTGAACCATAGAGGTGGCTAGCATGAGTGCCTCATTTTCTGCTCGGTTGTTGATACAGTGTTTGCCTGTGCCAACACTGACAGCATAGCAACAATACAGCATGGGTAGAGCATTGAGCCACGTCTTGTCTTAGCCCTGAGATGCTTGTGTCTACCTCTTCGATGTGTCACCTTGATAACTATTGGCAAACAGTGGTTGCTTCCAGTCACTTCTAAAACCCACAGTTATGTAATTTCTTTGCCTCCCCCCCCCCCCCCCCCTATATGTACCGTTTGTCGTCATCGTTTTTGATCTAAGTCCCGTCGTTGTCATGTCGTCAATATACTTGACCACCACATAGTCGACGTTGCGGGAGACCCATACTGTGCAGTGAATACAATTTAAGAAATTAATCGAACACAGACCCTTGTGGGACACCTATATTAGTAACAAACATAAATAAATAACATCACAGGGCGCGGAGGATCCTGGGTTCAATCCGTCTAAACACCCATACCTGGTGGGTAAAAGGTGGAGATTTTTCTGATTTCCCAGGCCCATGTGTGTGCAGACCTACCAGTGCCTAAGCCCCCTTTGTATGTATATGCATGCAAAGTATCAAATATGCACGTTAAAGATTCCGGAAATCATGTCAGTGGCTGGATTATGGAAACATGAAAACATCCAGAAAAAAAAAAACACGAAAAAAGAATCAGAACGCGTATTTAATACAACCAGACAAGGCAGGAGCAAATTTTTGACCAACTGGCCTCTATCAAGCGTAAGATCACAAACACAAAAACACAAAGTACAAAAACTAGGAGAAAAAGACTGAAACTTCCCTGCTGTTTCGTCCAGTGTGAGAAAAGGACTAAACTACGCGTTCTGTTTCTTTTTTTCGTGTTTTTTCCCCCTCTGGTTCCTGTTTGCTTGAACGCGGGCAGTCACACTTGTTTTGGATTATGAAAACATCCATCAGGCACGCCCAACAAAATGTAGACTGTGTGTTGACAAAAATGGAATGTAGTCAGCTCACCTAACAGCCTGATTTCTCTGTGCTCCACTAAAAGTCTCATCTCGGTTATTGTACAGTGAATTCATCTGAGTGTGGACAATAATGCTACCGAAATCAATTTCTAATATTTTCATCGAGTATGAAATACTGTGGTCGATTTTGTATTTAATAAAGAATATTCATATATAAAAACATGTGTGCAAATATGTGTGGCTGGATGATGCTAAAAGCAGAAGAAAAGTCATATATAACAAATAGATGTCCCTAGTTTGAATGACTAGCAGGCTGAGATCCATGCCCTTGTTTCAATCAGACAAGGTTTATAATGCATGTTATAAGTCAGGTTACTGATCAAAAGAAATCTAAGGTTCCGATTTTCTCAACTGCATAAGGTTTTTCAAATGTAAAAAAAGTTGTGCCTTGTTTGTGTGATTTTGTTTTACTTTGTGTTCTTACTTGCGTGCGCGCGCGCGCGCGCGTGTGTGTGTGTGTGTGTGTGTGTGTGTGTGTGTGTGTGTGTGTGTGTGTGTGTGTGTCGTGCGCACGACACGAATAGAAAAGCGGTATCAGTTTCTCTGCAGGAAAGCTTTCAGTCTTCTCAAGTTGACAAGAGACGGCGAGGATCAGTGGATGAGTGTTGAGTGATCTCCCCTGTTGCTACCTTCTTGCTATACACACAGCAACGGTCCTTGTCTGACCTGTGTTGGCTTTTTGTTACCGGGGGGCGGGGGTGCGCCAAACATGAAGCGTGCATAAATCAGTTTAGTGGCCTATTGATCTTGATCTCCATGTTCTACGCGTCGCAGAAACCACGTTTAACATGAATGCGACGACGGCTTGATCTATTAAACCTACATTCCATTTTCACAAATACTTCTAAGGAGTACGACTTGCGGGCTCGATTACTAATCATCGCCATTAGACCTGGGGTATAAAACAAAATAAGAGAGAGAGAGAGACAGAGACAGAGAGACAGAGAGAGACAGAGACAGAGACAGAGACAGAGACAGAGACAGAGACAGAGAGACTTCTTCAGACTTCAGACTTCAGATAGTTTATTCATATTAGGCCTTGGCCCCTTATGAAGGGGTATGTGAACAATACAATACCTTCTAAATAATGCACAAAAAGGTTTGAATTATACATATCCATAATTCATCTTATGACACAGCATTTTCTCTAAATTTCATAGCTTTATATAAGAACACAGAAAATTTGCGGACAACTTCTATATTTGTTGATGACAACAACAAGCACAGTTTAAACAGACAAGGCTGTCTATAATACTTAGGCTGAATAAACTTTTCCATAAAATCTGTAAGTGCTTTACAACAAAAGACAAAGTGTACTTCGTCTTCTTTAGATTCTTTGCATAATGGACATAATAAATCATTATCATTTAATACTTTATACTTATATCGATGTACAGCCAAATCAGATACACCAAACCTAAATCATGTTGTAATATACTTCACATGTCGTTCTAAATTTAGCTGCAAATACAGTTTTATTTCAGATACACTACTAAATGTTCTGTATAAATTAAATCTTTCGCTGTTGTTAATATGATAATTCCAGTCCTGCCATCTACAGTCTATCAAGCGTTGACGAAAAATACGAATAAAGCCATTCACACTACCGACTCCCTGATATAACCACACATATCCAAATCCATATTTGTACAAACACAAACGTACATTCGATACCCAGTTTTTCTTACCATTGGCATCTAGATCATACAGCATTTTATATGCTTTCCATGGTATCCTAAATTTATCCATATGTAATAATCTGAGCCAATATCGGATACAATTAACAGCAGAATTCACATATACAGGATAATGATTAGTTTCGCCATACACAGAATCATCAGGCGTTCTCCTATCTACTCCCAAAACCTTTTTAAGAGCAAACAAATGAACTGATTCACAATGAACAACAGCTTTCTCTAGCCCCCACATTTCGGAGCCATATTGCATAATTGGTTGGATCTGGGAATCAAAAAGCTTAACAAACAGTGCCAAAGAATTATTATTAAGACTGTACAGTTTCTTCATAATCCATAACAATGCATTTTTAGCTCTACTGGCAAGATCCTTACAAGCAACAACATAACTCAATCGCGTAGTGAAAAAAATTCCCAAATACTTGTAAATATTTACAACAGGCATTACCGCACCATCATACACCCATCGTTCTCTTGCACCTAAATATCCACCTTTTCTAAATACAATAATATTAGTTTTACTCATATTAACTTTTAGCTGGAGCGAACTGCAGCACGTTGTAAGCTATTCAACTGCGCCTGCAGTCCAGCAACTGTTTCTGACAACAGAACAACATCATCAGCCAACAACAGAATGAATAGTTCAAATGCATCTTGAGACAAAATAGCTCCAAGTTTTCCATTATTTATTACTTCTAGCGCTAATTCATTTATGAAAAGAGAGAACAATACCGGACTACATGCATCTCCCTGTCTCACTCCAGTTGTGCAGTTGATAAAGTCAGTGAATTTAGCTCCACATCTTACCTTTGATTTAACAGTCTTATACATGCTTTTGACACATTTATATAGTTTACCTTTAATACCATTTTTAAGTAAGATTGGCCAAAGTAAATTCCTGTTGATAGAATCAAATGCCTTTTGGAAATCTATAAAAGCTACATAAAGTTTGCGATTGTGTGTAAACTGTTTTTGTACAACAGCATGTAAAGTAAATATATGATCTACTGTTGAATATCCTTTTTTAAACCCTGCTTGGTGATCACCAGTAATACTATTTTCTTCTACCCATTCCTGTAATCTGTTATTGATAATCGTACAAAATAGTTTGCTACTTACATCACTAATAGAAATGCCCCTATAATTATTTGGGTTATTAATATCACCTTTTTTAAAAAGAGGTACCATGATTGATTCAGACCAGTTTCGAGGAAACTCACCATAATCAAAAAGTCTATTGAATAATCTTACAAAAAATTGTACTACCTGATCACTTGATTCTTTAAGGAGCTCACTAATAATACCATCTGGGCCAGGTGATTTCCTACTTTTCAGCTTTCTCAATGCAAGTAATACCTCTTCTGTCGGGATTGGCCGATCCATATATCCACTCCCCTCATCATCAGGTACCTCACCAACACATACATCGTCATGTTCCGTACCATTAACATTCTCTATTTCGAGCAATGCTTTAAAATGTTGGAACCATGTGTCAAGTGCAATATTGCTTTTTGGTTGTTTTCCTTTAAATGAAACTCTGCGAACAGTGTCCCAAAATTCCCTTTGACTTTTTATAGAAGATAAGAGTTTATCCAGCAATGTATCATTAAACTGTTTTTTTCTTTTTCTTTAGCAGATTCTTATATTCACGTCTGGCAACTAAATACTCGTGTTGGTCTTCTGGTTTTAATGACCGTTGGCTTCTTTTTAACAGTCTCCTGACGTATCTTTTCTTACCTACACATTCCTGATCAAACCAATCACATGGTGTCTTACTTTTGTTAATATATACACGCTTTTGCATACAACGAGCACATTTCTTAATACATTCATTAAACAAGTCGAGAGCATCATTAACATTCACGTCAATTAAATCTGTAGCAGCACTAAACTGTGTCTGTGATCCTTCCTTACACAGATTTTCATAATAAACATGAGCAGACTCACTTTTCCAAACAATTTTTTCGATCATGTCATTTTCATTCTCTGTGTTAACAGTTACGGATTTATTTCCTGTTGGGAAGGCAATACACACTGTTACAGGCATATGATTAGATTCAATTCTCTCATCGACACCTAATTCACATGAATCGCAAACAAGAGAAAACAGATCGTTTGAAAAAATAAAATAATCATTGACACTATTACCCAAATCAGAAATATATGTATAGCGACCTTGAAGGTCACCTTTACATACACCATTTAAAATACACAGATCTAATGACGTACACATATTCAAAAGTAATTTACCATAGTTATTTAAAAATAAATCCTGAGAGCAGCAGTTAACACTATTTGGCTGACTTCTACATTGCATTTCAAGGATATTGTTTACATGAATATCATGGCGAATGTTAGACGTCCTACTGTTCAAATCCCCACACAAAATAACCCAACAATCATTTTTTAGCAGGAGATCAATGAGATATTCTTCTAGTAACTCAATTCCGTTTGAAACATCAAAATACTCATAAAATGGAGAACCTTCTGGTGGGACATATGAACAAACATACAACACATCTTTCTGAACTCCAAACAACTGCTTACTGATAACAAATGCACAGCAATTAACATGTTCATTAACCTCAACTTTTTTGACAAGGGTAGAAATTCATTTTTGACCAGACAAACAACTCCACCTGATCGTCTCCCTTTTCTAGACAATTTTATGGCAGGTTTACAAAAAACTTTAAATCCATGAAATATGTCAGTCTGAACATGTTCCACAAATGTCTCAACTAGACAAACAAAATCAAACTTACAGACAAAATTAACAAAATCATGATCACAAAATTTTGTCAACAGACCATTTATATTCCATGATAGGAACGAAAAGGCATATTTATTTTCTGTGACCGTTGCAATCCCCTCGCGCTCCCCACTGTCGGAGCGCTCACCACCCTGTCCCAACACGATATGCTCAAAAGCCGCACTGACAGGCGAACTCGCTCCCGGTGCCGCCACTCCTTGGTTCACCCTATCAGTTCCCCCAGGACAAAAACAGCCACTGTCACAGGGCCGGCCGACCCCCTATCCCTTTTCCTCCAAAATACCATTGTCTCCTAAATACCATTTTTTCCCATCAATAATCAAATGGTCAAAGACCATAGCCGCTTTTTTGCCACTGTCCCTAGCTTTTTTCAGATGTGGAGACAACTTACGTCTGATCTCTCGAACCCGTGCAGAGAAGTCTGCACCAATGAAAACGTTGCTGCCTTTCAGTTTCCTTTTAGATTTCAGAATTAAATTTTTTTGTCTATAGAAGCAGCAACGGGCAATGATCGGTGAGTCAGGCTTTGTGTTAATACGGTGCACTCTATCGAATTCTATATCTTGTGAGAGCTCTAACTGGTCTGTCAGCACATCTTTCAATTTTCCTTCGCACTGATCATAGGTCTCGTTTTGTCCCCTGGCAATTCCGTAAAAAATCAAATTGTTCCTCTTAGATCTTCCCTCGAGATCATCTGTTTTTCTTTCTAATTCTTCTACTCTATTTACCAACTCAGAGTTTATTTCCATTAATTTCTTATTTTCTGACCGCAAAACTCCCACCTCCTCTCTCAGATCCCTGATACCTCTGTCCAAAGATGAATACCGCTCATTCAGCTGTGCCACTCCTTCGTTTACTTTACCAAACTCACTGTTCATCGAGTTGGTCATAGCCTTCAGCATTTCAGCCAAGTCTTCCACCGTGGACTGCTGCAGAGGAGGAGTCTGCCCGCTTTCCGATGCTCCGGACATACGGTCGGTCGAGGTCCTGTGTAACACGTCAGTCAGCCTGGTCTGCCTCTTGTTGTCTGCTCTGGAGGGTCCAGGTCCCGGATTTTGCTCGACGTCTCCGCATCTCAGTAAAATGCCCCCCCCCCCCCCCCCCAAAAAAAAACAACAACAATAGGGTGAGAAGCAAGCCAAGTGGAACACAGTCTGCCATCTCTCCGCCCTGTGATTTTGTCTTGCTTTTGATACCAGAGTTTCCCCATAAGGTAGTTTTCTTTTGCAGGAGATGGAGCAGCGTAGGATAGAAAATTCCTGTCGCTATGCGATGGGCATTAAAGTCGTTCGGCATTTTTCTGTCTTGTCCTCTTCTTTGCTATGGTTTACTTGATTTTCAAAACAGCTGTTCACCGAGCCACAAGCGGAGCAACGGAAACACGTCCGCACTCCACTGAGTTCAGTTCGCAACTCCCCAGAGACAGAGAGACACAGAGAGAGAACACACACGGAATAAAGACAAGAAAAGAGAAAACTGAACAAAAACAACCCAAACGAAAAGATTCTCCTCAAGACTTTTTTCTGCTTTTACTTCTCCAACCTTGATTAATTAACCCTTTGACTCCCTCACCCTATCCACTAGTATCCTACATTGTCAACTGTGCGAGCAAAGCAAAAACTTAACCCCATGACTCCCTCCCCCTATCCACCAGCTTCCTGCAGGGCGAGGGAGTCAAAGGGTTGAGTTTTTGCAGTTGGTGGATAGGGTGCGGGAGTCAAAGGGTTAAGATCAAGGACCCATTCACAGGGAATATAGTGGAAACTACACGCACAATTGTGTTTTTCTCTGGTTGAAATTTGCATTCATGCAAACCAGACGGCAGCTGGACCTTGACATAATTATGCCTCAATCAGGGTCAGACTTAACTTTCGGAGTTTGTTCAAGAAGGTTTCACTGCATTCAAACAATTCCATATGCGTTCCACCTAAATCTGCCAGCAAGTATCTGGCAGACTCCTTAAGCCTGTGCAATACCTTATGCACGGCAAGGTCTTGAAATGGATGGGAGAACGGGGTCTACATATTGCTTTACCTGTTTATCCCTTCTACCCATGGCTTTTTCTTTTTCTCACGGCTACCTATTGCTTATCTTTTTTTAATCCCCTTTGCCCGTTGCTTTACCTTTGTGCCCCGTCTACCTATTATTGCTTTACGTTTGGTCACTTCTGCCCCCCCCCCCCCCCCCCCCCCCTTCTACCTGTTGCTTTGCCTGTTTGTTCCGATTATGTATTGTTTTACTTTTGTGCTCCTTCTTCATACTGCTTTACCTGTTTGTCCCTTTTATCTATTGCTTTACCTTTTTGTCTTTTCTACTTGCTGTTTTACTTTTCTGTCCGTCCTATCTATTGCTTTACCTTTTGGTCTCTTCTACCTATTGATTTTTTCTTATCTTTTCTTTTGGGGCCCTTTTAGGGTTAGCTATTCAATTATTCTACACCTTCTACCCATTGATTTGCCTTTTCGTCCCTTTTCCTACTGCTTTGCCTTTTTGTCCTTCCACCTGTTGCTTTGCCTTTTTGTCCTTCCACCTGTTGCTTTACCTTTTTGTCCTTCTACCTGTTGCTTTGCCTTTTTGTCCTTCCACCTGTTGCTTTACCTTTTTGTCCTTCTACCTGTTGCTTTACCTTTTTGTCCTTCTACCTGTTGCTTTACCTTTTTGTCCTTCTACCTGTTGCTTTACCTTTTTGTCCTTCTATCTGTTGCTTTACCTTTTGTCCTTCTACCTGTTGCTTTACCTTTTTGTCCTTCTACCTGTTGCTTTACCTTTTTGTCCTTCTACCTGTTGCTTTACCTTTTTGTCCTTCTACTGTTGCTTTACCTTTTTGTCCTTCTACCTGTTGCTTTACCTTTTTGTCCTTCTACCTGTTGCTTTGCCTTTTTGTCCTTCCACCTGTTGCTTTGCCTTCTTGTCCTTCCACCTGTTGCTTTACCTGTTTGTCCTTCCACCTGTTGCTTTACCTTTTTGTCCCTTCACCTGTTACTTTACCTTTTTGTCCTTCTACCTGTTGCTTTGTCTTTTTGTCCTTCTACCTGTTGCTTTACTTTTTTGTCCTTCTACCTGTTGCTTTGTCTTTTTGTCCTTCTACCTGTTGCTTTGCCTTCTTGTCCTTCACCTGTTGCTTTGCCTTCTTGTCCTTCCACCTGTTGCTTTACCTGTTTGTCCTTCCACCTGTTGCTTTACCTTTTTGTCCCTTCTACCTGTTACTTTACCTTTTTGTCCTTCTACCTGTTGCTTTGTCTTTTTGTCCTTCTACCTGTTGCTTTACCTTTTTGTCCTTCTACCTGTTGCTTTGCCTTTTTGTCCTTCCACCTGTTGCTTTGCCTTCTTGTCCTTCCACCTGTTGCTTTACCTTTTGTCCTTCCACCTGTTGCTTTACCTTTTTGTCCCTTCTACCTGTTGCTTTACCTTTTTTGTCCCTTCTACCGGTTGCTTTACCTTTTTGTCCTTCTACCTGTTGCTTTATCTTTTTGTCCTTCTACCTGTTGCTTTACTTTTTTGTCCTTCTACCTGTTGCTTTACCTTTTTGTCCTTCTACCTGTTGCTTTACCTTTTTGTCCCTTCTCCCTGTTTGCTTTTTTTAGAAAGAAAGAAAGAAAGAAAGAAAAATGGAAAGAAAGAAAGAAGGAAAGAAAGACAGATAGAAAGAAAGAAAGAAAGAAAAAGAAAAATGAAAGAAAGAAAGAAAGAAAAAAGAAAGATAGAAAGGAAGAAAGATAGAAAGAAAGAAAGAAAAAAGGAAAGAAAGAAAGAAGGAAAGAAAGAAAGAAAGAAAAGAAAAAAAGAAAGAAAAAATAAGAAAGAACAAAGAAAGAGAAAGAAAAAAGAAAGAAACAAGAAAGAAAGATAGAAATAAAAAGAAACAAAGAAAGAAAGCAAGAAAGAAACAGCGAGAAAGAGAGAAAGAAAGAAAGAAGGAAAGAAAGAAAGAAAGAAAGAAAGAAAGAAAGAAGAAAATCAGTCAGCGTGTCAAGACCAAGGTAGTAGTCTTCTTCTTCTTCTTGGCGAACGCTGCTACACAATCATCTGAGTCCGGGCAATGAATGCAGCCGTCTTTTCCAGCTCCTGTCTGCAGCCATGGAGTTTGGTTGTCAGCGGAGTGTCTGTCGGCCACACGTCCTGTCTTGCCACCTAAGGTAGTAGTTAAATTGTCCGTCAAGAGGAGCACCTCTTGGGCTGTTTAACTTAAATCGTGTTCATTCAAGTTTTCCTTTGTAACGAATCCCGTTTTATTACAGCAGACGTATTCGCGTGCATGTGGATGTGTACAGACGAGTGCGCACACGTATAACACATACATATAGGCGCTTTGAGGTGTGCGTGCACACACACACAGATGCTGATCGCATGTGCATGTGTGTATGGAAACATGCACGCATACACACACACATGCATACACACACACACATTCATAAACGTATATACACACCTTGTCCGCGCGTGCACGCTCGTTCGCAATTATGCACGTACACTCACACTCAAACACAAACACACTGAGACTGACAGCGAGAGAAAGAGAGACACACACGTACATACACGCACACAGAAGGGCGTTTTATATCACACACACACTCAACACGAAACTTCCCTTATTTTGAAAAAGAATACATTGAAGGATAGATTGAAAGAGAAGACTATCAGAGTAGGCACTAAACAAAATGTGTACCCACAATATAAAGAGAAGA
The DNA here is from genome assembly GCA_030674185.1 of Monoplex corrugatus. Classification (NCBI taxonomy): domain Eukaryota; kingdom Metazoa; phylum Mollusca; class Gastropoda; order Littorinimorpha; family Ranellidae; genus Monoplex; species Monoplex corrugatus. Next base: position 70,450,438 of record CM060309.1, on the reverse strand, counting down.
GTACCAGGTGACCTGGGAAGACAGCTTGATCACATGAGACTGTCTACCAGGCACCATTATGTGATATCCCTACGATGTCTGTATTTTTGCTTAATTCGTAGATTTCGCAAGGGCACACACGCTGACACACAAACACAAGGACAGAGACAACACACACACACACACACACACACACACACACACACACTCACACACGGATAGACACATTGGAAGAGACTTTGGAATCAAGACAGACGAAGTTTTTGACCTCATAATGTTGTTTGCTAAAAAGTATGGCTATAAATGCAAGCGATAATAAAAGCATGTCTGTGTATGTGTGGATATATAGACATATACATATAACATATATATATATCTACATATATGTATCTACACACACACACATGCATATGTGTGAGTGTGAATATGTATATCTCGTGCACATGCATGCGTGTGTGTGTGTGTGCGTATGTGTGTGTGTGTGTGTGTGCATCTGTATGTGTGTGTGTGTGTATGTGCATGCACATGTGTATGTGTGTGTGATAGTGGGGTAGTGGTAGTGTCATGTACTCACAAGTTACCAAATACAACAAAACAGTACTGTAAGATGCCATATACTTTATTTCAAGATTTTCAAATCAAATAATGAAGGAGGTGTGGAAATGAACAATCCAGTTACTGTCAAAATAGCATAAAACATGAACAGACACTCCAGACAAAGTCAATCACATGGTCTTGTATCAACTCCAATCACAAACCAAACAAACATATAGATAAGTATTAATATTATCATTCTCACTTTCTTTACAACAGTATCACACACTGCATGAAAAAAAATCAACTTGTGGACTCCAAATTCATTCAACATCTTCCATTCACTTTCATGTTGTATATCATATCTCTTTCAATCCTTGTTTATTTTATTTTACATATCTCTGATCAAGCACATTTGAAAAGTTGCACCCTTTCTGTCACAACATACACGATTACGTGATATTATTCACATGAAAAAGAATCACTTTCCTCTTACGAAGTCCATGCTGTTAGTATACAGCCATATCTCACACAGGAAAGCTCTGCTCAAAGTTAAGTCATGGACACAATTTTATTCAACACTGTTTCTTTCATTTAATAAATTATGCTAACAATGCAGCATTCGATAATATCACTATTTCAGATACTGCTTTTATGATGTACTGGAGCAGGATCATCACAGATTCTTTTGCAGAATTATAATAAATATAACGTGAAACCTGAATTTGGCAACTATTTTCTGTTTTTGTTTTGTTTTTTGTTGAAAGTGCACATGGGTTTAGCAATTTTACTGTCGATGTATTCGGTGACTTAAACAGATATAGTGCCAGAGTCTAAGCCAAGCTACTAACAAAGTTGTCTCTTTGTTTTTATCCAGCTTAAATTAGTTCATTGACATTTTTTCTTCAACTCTCTTTTTTTCTAATAAATACATTTCTCTCTCTCTCTCTCTCTTTCATGCTTGCCATCGTAACTTAAACTGTCATGAAACTGATCAAGGGTTTTCACATTATCAAAAGCTCTCGTTAATCACAGTCACACAGAATCTTCATGACAAAACAAAAACAAAAACAAAACAAAACAAAAAAAAGTACCATGCATGTTTTACTGCATCCTACACACATGAACAAATTTCCAAACAACCTGAATGACACGACTACAGCTCTTAAGTATGTACAAAGAAAAATTAAGATGATTCTCATTCAAACTTTTAACAGCTTTGTACTGTTAAGAATATTTTGTTAAATTAAATAAAGTTCAGTAACATTAATATACATGAGTGGATCAGATGTCAGCAGAGGTGTCTGCATTAACTTCAGAAGTGATGGGCAAACTCTAAGCCTATACAATCTGCATGTATTCCTTCCTTATCTCCACTATGCTGACAACATTATCTCCCCTTAACTGTATGGCACATGAACGCTATCTTCTCCAGTAGATCCTAGTGCATGAAAAATATGGACAAATGAAAAATATGGTAGTCTGCTTGCTGGAAGTCCTCCATATCTTAGGCTATGCCGTGTCTTTAAGCTAAAAACTCACTAAGTTGCTTGTTTGTTTGTAGGTTATAAAAACAATCAGCCAAAGCCAGAACTGCATTCTGTAAACACAATGAGCGAATAACCAAACACAAAAGCAGGTACCTGAGGCAGCTGACCAGAGACAAAAAACCCCAAAGAGACAAGGAGATGAAATGACCACAAATACAGCACCAAAAAGGAAAGAAAGATAAGAGAGAGAGAGAGAGAGAGAGAGAGAGAGAGAGAGAGAGAGAGAGAGAGAGAGAGAGAGAGATGAAAAAAAAACCCATGCATTATATCTTTGTTCATTTCATACACAACTTAAAGCAGGTAAAAGGTGTTTCATATCCACTTGCACTGTAGACAACAGTGGAAAATAACTGAGCTCTATCCACCCCTTTGACCCCCTATCATTAAAAAAAAAGAATAAGAAAAATTTTTTAAAAATCCAGTCTGTTTTATTTTTATGAACCAATAACTGTACCCAAAGTAAATTAACACCCTCATGTGTTACCTTGATTCGATCATTTCTGGGAAAAATGCATGTGCCAGTTTTACTTTTCTAAACACTAATAAAATTTTACGCCAAAGTCAAGATTAGTAGACTACTATGTGGTGCTAAACTTGAATTACATACAAGTTGTTAAAAACTTGGACTTTACATTCTTCATGGGGTAAACTGTTTCACAGATACCTGTAAGCCTACACCTAGGCAGTTTTTCCTTCAACATTAATTTGACTGTTGTGTGAGGTAAGAAAGCCTCCGTTTCCTCAATGCTTGTTGATGTCCGTACATATACTTGGATGATGATGTTAGCAAATGGCTTGCCCTGCAATCTAGCTAGTAAAACACTGTCTGATATAGCCCAGTATTCTTTCATAGACTCTGACTTGTCATTGTCCATTATGATGCCTACCCCTCATGTGTATCCCCTCCAGAAGATATGATTTTATGCTTGCCCGACATTAACATGCATGCTCCCTTCTTTCTCACCTCTCCAAGTCCTAAAAATACTGATGTTCAATCTTTCCATTTCTGTCTTGACATATTCTAGTCTTCCCTTCTGGAGCATTGTTCAAACATTCCATGTTGCAATTTTTATATCTTTTGATCTGATTGCAGTAGCCTGATTATAGTCAACAGTTACAAGATTACATCAACACGTTGTTGAAAAATATTTCATACCACTTCACGATTAAATTATCTACGTCTGAAACTTGGTAACACAATGTCAACTGAAGTAACTTTACTTCTATAGCGTTTGTAAACCATGCAGTGACACATACAGATAATTCTCATACACATCACAGCATTCAATAAAAATCAACAGCATTATCAATGGCAGAAAAAACGCAATGTTTCCTTAGTACCACATAAAGCACAACCCAACATCTTTTGTTCCAATTTTAGGATCGACACTGACCACAATATTACAGCAACATTTTTCCGGCAGCATTTTGATACTGGATACTGTGACAAGCATGATCTTGTCATAAGTTCTTTTTAACCCTCTGATTTGATCACCCTAGCCACTGTTTTTTAAATCATCAGTTACGATAGCAAAGAAAAAACTCAAAATCATTTTATCCTCTCATCCTATCCACTAGCTTTTTGCACTGTCGGTCATGATAGCAAATACAAAAATAACCTATTCACTCCCTCAACTTATCTGGATAGGGTGAGGAGTGATAGGGTTAAGTGTGCAGTGGTAGATAGGGTGAGGGAGTCAAAGGATTCATTATCATGCACTCTACAGTGGTACATAAAACACCTTACTGTAAGAATCCACCAAGCTCAAGCATAAAATGAAGATATTTTGCATAGCTGATAAAACCAAAGTCTGTGACATCCGATTCACATCATACTGCAGACTGTGAGTGCGACTGGCTGAAAAAAAAAAGGTGGGCCCACAGTTCATCAGATAGACAGTACGGGGCTCAATGTCTACACCTCACTGCCCGTCTTTAAATATTCTGTTACTATCCGTTTCTGTCACCTAAAGTACAATTCAGAGAAAAATTGTATCATGCCCGAAAGGATTAACAAAAACATTAAAGAAACTCACAAGTCCAGAAAACCAAATAACTTACTGACATCCTCCCCAACAATATTCTGCAGCATGCCCTCTGTGAAGTTAAAAGTTGTCATCAATGCAAAAACATACAATATAGTTCTGGGAAGAAAGTTACTCACTCAGAATTTCCTGTTTTGTTTGGAAGGGGCAGGGGGTTTTGTGTTTGACAATTTCATCTTTTCTTGAAAACTTTGTCAAGCTTGAAAAACATACCTTCATCAACAAACTTGAAAAAGATCTCAAGACAAAACACGATAAAGAGTACAATTAGGCATGATAGTTGAGTGGTTACAGCACTTGTCTTCCAATAGAGAGGTCCAGGTTCAAACCTGTTTGAATACTACCTGTTGGGTAAAGGGCGGAAATTGTTCTTATCTCCTAGATCACTACATCAGTATACGTGCAGACCTGACAGTGTCTAAATCCCTTTTCCGTGTGTACACATGCAGGACGATGAATGTGAATGTTAAAGATCCTGTATACCATGTCAGCATTCAGCGGCTTATGGAAACAGAAAAAACATCCAGCATGCACACCTCCAAAAACAATGTATGACTGCCTTAACAATAGGGTTAAAAAAGAAAAAAAAAAACGACGTAGACTAAAGCCCATTCATATATTTGAACATACACAGGAGTTACAGCCCACAAAAAGGAAGAGAGGTGGAGGGAATAAGCAAGATAAACCAACAACAGCAAAAAAACCCAAAAAACGAAACAAAACAAAACAAACAAAAAAAACACTCACACACACACACACACACACGTACCAAAAAAGAGGAGACCAAGATGTCACCTCACACAAAGGAGAGAGGTAAGCAAGATAAACCGACAACAACAGCAAAAAAGAAACATCGCTTCACAGGCAAACTCTTTGTAATCTTTTTCCATACAGAACACAACTGAACTGGGCATCAATATCAATCTATGTTTATTATTTTCAAATAGAATATATTATGTATCATCAGTCTCTCATTACCTTTCAAAAAACATACGTATCAAAACTTCTACAAACTTTCTTGCAAGCTGTGCTTTGCAAGTTCCCAGTCAAAGATTATTATGTATTCAACACAGACGAAAACAGAGACAATGATTTGAATAAATACTACAGCAATCCCAAATCAAATCCAGTTAAGCTACTGTGACAACTTTATCACCATACCACTAGGGCAAGAGATATACCAAGCTCCGCAAATCAGTTATCTAGTTTGAAGTCGCCACAGTAATGAGATCTTGGTGTTCGAATCACATGGTATTCACAGTGTTCTGTGTGTCACACCGCTGGACCATTACAAGAGTGGACGTCTGAAATCTGGTCAGCATGGTGAAGGCCAGGATTAGCCACTTGTGATCTACCTCCCAGAACTCTGAGCAAATAAACGTATACATATATATATAATGCTGTATTCCTGCTATACTGGCCACTACAGAACGGATTCTGAAAAACGACACATTTCCCAAATGAATGGTCGGCATGAAAAATGGATCTTGTTTACAGAATTCACACAATTAATACGACAATCACTCTTGCTTTACTTGACATGATGAATGTACACACTATATATCTTAATATACAGTTCGGTGAAGTAAAACACAACGGATCTTTCAAAAAAGTCACGATACACAAGGGCATACAATGATGTGAACTGCCTGCACTCAAACAAGGCTCTGTTTTCTTGAAACAAATATGTACCTGACACAGACACTCACTTTTGATATTGTCACTGATCAAATGGTGATGGTTGTTATATGTGTGATTTTTCATAATATGGATGTTTTGTTCTGATGTTGTTTATGCCAATATGTATGATCTGACTTGAGTCAATATGTTGTGAGCTTCAACGTTTTTTTCATCATTGTTAACACACATACACACACGCACAACATATACCACACAACACACACGCGCAACCATATCACACCACACATATGAATATGTCAAAGAATGTATTCATTCATCCAATGAACAACAAAAAGTAGTTTTGTTTTAAAAAGTTAAATCCACAGTGAATCACAAAAGCAAAACAAATCTGAATTAAAAAAAAGCGCAGACTCTTTTCAATAGTAAATAAGACATTTAAAACAAACAAAAAAAAAAGCATCACACTCTCTCACACAAACCAAAGACAGGCTACATAATGACGACTTCTGAATCCTAAAGTATCAATTTACAGACATGTTAAGCAAAATATGACAGAAAAACAAGACAAGACTCACTATACAGCTCACACAGAGATCTAACTGCCTGTGTTACTGTTATCACTGTAATTTTAAATGCATAACACAATACCATATGGATTTGACTCTGTATTCATCAATGCACATCATTAATACTTAATTCTTCTCCAGAGAGACTGTTAACAAACAGAAAGGAATAATAAACTTGACTTTGACTTGAATAAAACATTTAAATATTCAAACTACCGATCATGTGGCATTGTATATCAGAATATGTTTATGACCATAGGTTGACCGATACATATATATATGCTTCAATATTTTGAATATATACTCATTTGCGTACATGTATTTCAATGTGTGTCCGAAGTATGTGTGTGTGATATGTTACTGTTTCTATACATGTTAAATTATGTATCTTGTACCGTGTAATGCCCAGCGAGTCCAAACGAGTGTAGAGAATAAGACTACATAGCGTCCGGAGTTTAGGTATGCATCACACCCAGACCATTCTGTAAACACTCCATCAAAGTCTGCCAGCAATTATCTGGCAAACTCCATAAGCCTGCGTGAAACCCTGTACACTAGCAAGGTCTTGCTATGGGAAAAGTGGTGGGGGAGAAAGGACCTATGAAACAGTAAGCTGACACACCAGAATGATGGAAACATTAAGATGACTAGTGAACAGGCCAGTTCTTATTGTTGCAGGCTGGGATTGAATACAAGATATCAGATCTTGAGTTCACTTTTCTATAAAAAAAACAACAACAACAAAAACTAACCAGTCCTCGAAGTGCTATACAAGACTGATTTATAATCATTACACTTTTTCCTCTGCACCAACTAAGCTATCAGCATATTCTATATTTCCTTGGTTGTACTATAAGTAAAACTGTGCTGAACTTGACATACAAATCAAGCGCGCATGACATGCATCTGTTTGCTTCAAGGAAACTGCTTATTCCCGACAACAAATTCTGTGAAAATGGAATGCTGAAAATCAGTTGAAAAAAAAAATGAACATCTGAAAATGCTGAAAATCAGTATACAAAAATGACTATCTGTAATACATTTTTTAAGAAAAAGAAAGACAAAACTGTTGCTGCAGCCATCATCTTTGTGTGGATATGAAACTCTCCCAAGATCCAAATTCATAACAGAAAGAACTGTTGAAAAAAAATCAGGACTAGACAATCAGTAAAGACACACACTTGGAAGGCCTAGTAATATCACAAAAACATGAACAAAAGATAATACCTAAAAAGAATGCATTCTCATATTCCTAAATCAGTTGTTTCTAGTCATGATGAAACATGCTTTCCAAGGTTGACACAAGCAACACGGATTTCAATAAAAAAGAAAAAAAATATTAAAGATAAATAACAATATACAATAATGATAATAACAGTAACAATCTGTAAACAAGGATTAGTACCTGATTCTGCCATGTCTGATGAATAACCAATTGCAGTGAATAGCTTTTATTATAATAATAATGTTTTCTCATCTACTTAATAATAATGATATATCATCACCTTTAGTGTGCTTCCAATGATTTCAAAATATATACACTATAACCAAATCATACATACTTACATACATCTTTACATGTAAACGTACATACATACATACAATACTTACATAATTTTACATTTATACAAAACATACACACATGCATACAAATACCTATCATGTATACATTCACACATGGTAAACACATACATAAACTCTCCCACCCCCTATCCCATACCCAGAGACTTCTACATACTATTCTGTAGATATGAGCACAAGTAATTCTACAATCTGCTTCACATCAACTCACTCACATTCTAGTGCACGTATGAAATGATAAGCACACAGACACGTCTGATGGAATTTACACATGATATCATTTAAACACAAAAATCAGGCTGCTCAATGCAACAGCAGTCATCAGCTACATGTTCATGCATACAACAAAATACTTCACCTTGGGTAATTGGAATTTACATTAATTCTCTCTCACACACAAAACAAACACACTCAAACACCTGAAGTCAGCTCCAGTAAAACAAAATATGAAAAGAGAGGTATACATCTGGACTTACAACATCCTTTTCATTCAATGAATCTGAAACAATCATTTTAAACTCTACCCCTCACCCATCCAAATACTGAAAAGAAAAAACCCAAAACCCAACACACACACAAAAAAAAAAATCCAGATTTTGCATTTATCGAAGTCCTTCAGACGTTGAAATTTCAGTTGAAATAAAACTTCACATGTATTGAAGACAATGGCAGACTATTACGACTGTGAAAACAAATTAAAATTTTTGTCAAAAATTCCTTCACATGTCTTCAGCAAAAACTGTGGTTTTGGGGCACATTCTTTTTTCCCATGTATGATTTTGATCTTGGAGCTGTGTCTTCCAAACCTACACCTTTGTGACTCTACAACAGTCTGCAGCTTTATCTTAAGATCCACCCATAAAGAGCTGACAAAATTATGCTGACACATTTTTCTCACAGACTCAAACTTCTCTCTGGTTGATATGAAATCCTCTCTCCTTTTTTTCTCAAAAGGGAGTTAAAAAAATGCAAACGATAGAAACCACATCTGAATCAACTTGATTACAACAAAATACTAAAATATATATAGAGAGAGGTCATGTCCCGTTTTACACCATCTTTTGCATCACACGAACAAATCTGAAACAATCATTCAAACTCGCAAACAGTTTCTTTTTCCCCTTAAAATGATTGCTTGGGAGAAGGCAATGACTCGCATGAACTAAAATAATATTTGAAAGGCAGTTATCCTCAGCCCCTGTCATCACTGCCGTAAGCTAAAACAGTATTTTGATGACAAGTGTCAATCATCCTCATCACTGCTGTAAGCTAAACAATGTTTTCATGACAGTACCAGTCAGTGTCATCAGTTTCCTGAGCTAAAACGATATTTTGATACCACCATCCTCGTTGTCATCGCTGTCCTCATCAGAGTCATCCTCACAGCTGCTGGGGTTATAGAGCTTGATGAGTCGGTTGGCTTCACGGTAGCCGGTCAACAGAGCTCCGTGCGTTGTGGAGTAAAATGAAGGATGGGTGGCCTCCCCTCCAAAGAGCACAGTGGGCTGTAGGGAATTAAAAAAAAGCAGAAATTGATATTTTTTTACAAATTGCACAAGCACACAATAATTCATTTTCCTGGGAAACCAAAATTTATTTTCCTGAGTAAATTTATCATTTTCATACAGTTCATAATAATTGAAATTGTTCATTTTGTTTGATATGTTTTATTTTGCTTTGCTGTGATATAGCATTGAACAAAACAAAAAACAAACAAACCAAAAAAAAAAAAAAAAAAAGGAAATTGACATAATCCTCTGTGCAGCAACAAATTTGTCTGGGAAAAAAATCATAATTTTCAGTATCAAAGAAAAAACCCCATGATACATCTGTTCTTGCATGTGTACTAAATGGAAAGGTAGTTGTGTACAAAATAATGAAACTGTGAAACCAATTCACAGTTCATTTCCAAACTACAGCACCAAGCTGTGTAAACTGTGGATCCATCAGTGCAATTTTCCAATTGCAAAACTGTTAATTAACCCAAACTGTTAATTAACAACTCAAACTGTTAATAACTAACCCAAACTCATCAAGCTCAATGGTCTCAGCTGTTACAGGCCCCTGTTCCATTTATAAAATTCAAGCAGAAATGAATAACAAGGACATTAAAGAGACGTATATATATATGATAAACTTAATGCTAGCATGTGAAATTTATACACAGGCAAGTTGTGTGCTATTAAATTTACATTTACTAGCCATCAGAAGGTTGATGAAGTGTAACATGCATATCCTTTTCAGCAAACTGAAACTCATCTGTTCCATATGGTTATCAGTCATTATGTGCCATGCCCATGACACTGGCAGTCATGGCCCTACATACAGATCAATCTTTTGTTGCTGCAAGTTTATCTCTTACCTTTCCTGTCCTCACCCACTCTGTAAAACTAATATTTTTTTCCCTAGGTATATATATATACCTGAGGCTCTTTTACCCTCTAGCTTTCCTGTTGTGACTAGGTGCTCGAAATTTCTCTTGCCTCATAAAATGTTTTATAAATATCATCTGTCTTTTCCTAATTTTCATTAATGTTCTCTTCATGTTTGCTTCTTTCAAGACTGTCTCCTTTGTTTTCTTTGCTGTTCGTGGACCTCTTAACATTCTTCTTAGAAACCACATTTCAGCTGCTTCAATTGTGTTCTGACTTTGCTTGCTGATTGTCCAGGCTTCGCATCTGGACAATCACTGTTGGTTCTATGTAACACTGAAAAACTCTCCTCCTGATGTCAAGTGATAGTCATTTGCTGGTAAGAACACTTTTAATTTTTTTGAATGCTGTTTTAGCTTGGCCAATTCTGTTCGGTATTACTAATGTGCATCTGCTGTCTAGCAAGATGACTGTTTCCAGATATTTTCAAACTTATCAACTTGTCTCAATGTTGTACCATTTGCTGCTATTTTACATGAGGACATTTCTTGTTTTTTACTAATTGCCATGACTTCAGTCTTCATTCTTCTTACTAAATAGTAAGCTATATTTAGCTCTAGTCCTTCATTTCTGCTTTCTATAAAAGTCACAAGATTTGTTAAGTCTTTTTCATTTTCTGCAGTTAGAATAGTGTCATCTGCATAACGAAAATTGTTTATCATTTTTCCTCCAAACTTTATCCCAGGGCAGTCTTCTAGATTTCTCATATGGATTTCCTGTGAAGTGAAATGAAAAATCTGGTGACAAAACACACTCCTATCTATCCCCTCTACTGACTTTTTTGAAAAGACCTTATCATTTTCTACTCCCGCTGCTGCAGTTTGTTCTCAACACATATTCCTTATTATTCTTAGACCTTTTCCATCAACATTGAGCTTTTCCAGCTGGCTGATCAATTCTGTGCACCTTACTTGATCAAGTGTCCTGGTATATTCAATAAAACATCCATCCCCTCCAGAGCCAACTAGCTGTCTTGCCTTTCTGAAGTCTTGTTTAAAAAAACAAAGGGTGACAGGTGGGGGGTGGTGGTGCTGGGGGGATGGTGTGTCTGCACTGCCACAATGCACTCTCCCTTTTGTCATCATCAAAAAGCTTTCAGTGTACTTTTACCATCAATGTACTTTTCCCATCCAATATTTTGTCTTTTTCCATAATAATAATACCATCTTTTCATTTTATGCAACCTGTTTATGTTCATGTCTTTTTCCTGTGAGCAACTGCTTCAATATTTTTGTACATAAACTTAGGGTCTGATTTGCGTTGGTCTTCTATTTTCTTGCACTTTGTTTCAAGCCAAGCTTCCTTAGCTTTGTTGCACTTATTCCTGGTTTCCTTATCTACCTTTCTGTACTCTTCCTATTTCCCTTTACTTTCCTAACATCACCAATGAAGCTAACATTTTTTTGGTCATAAAGTTGGTTCTTTACTTTTCTTTCAACTCTACAGATTTCTTCATTTATAGGCTTCATTTATTTTTTCAAATTTGTCCATTGTACCTCACTGTCCACAACATTTTCCAGAGCACTTAATTTGTTCTGAACAGATAAGCTAAATTTTGTACGAACTGATTCATCTGACTTTAAGAGTCCAAGATTTAGTTTGATGTTATTTTTGGTTTGTTTTCTTGTCTTCACTTTCAGCCCTACATTTTCCAATTCCAGCCATAATCAAAAACACATATATATCACTTTATCCAACAGTTTTTATCCGAAGAAATGTGCATGAAACTTTTCTTTGATTCCCATGTCTCAATTAAGACACATTTGACAGAAATCTTCATTGTGAGGAAAGAAAAACACAGAGGGACAGTGATAGAAAGACAAACACAGACAGAAAAACAAAGATGAGACTCAGACAGACGCCAACAGGCAAACAATGAGACAAACAAGTGAAATGAAGAAGACTTAGAGACATCGATCAAAGGAGTTATGAAGAACGAGCAGAAGAGCGAGCATGGGCACGCGAATCACCTTGGCATGGCCCTTGGACTTGAGAGGTTTACTGAGCTCCACAATGTCCTGCTGGCAGGACCCAACCTTGACAAAGGAGTAGGAACCACGAGTCAGAGGGTTCGTTCCCCATCGTGTCCTGAAACACAATTTCCATTCCTCTGAAAATAGGTAATAGAATACTTACAACTTCATTTGTCAATATGAAGACAGGTGCCTGACCTGTCATCAAAAACGACAATAATCTCTCACTTGCAAAGTCAGCTGGTTGACAGCAACACAAAGTTTTCAGACTTTTCCTGAGGTTTTCCTCAGACAGACTCACAATGTAATTAGTTCTCTTTTCACTGGACTGGATTTTTTTTCTGAATCCAATCTATTTCCAATCTACTGAGTTGGATTTGTTTTTCTGTTTGTTTGTTTATCACAACAGAATTTTGCTGTGTGAAATAATGCCAGCTACCTCCATCATGCTACCATAATATAACACCATCAACTCCCCACCACTTCTTTTTTTCTTTTTCTTTTTTTTTTATATAAATGCACGCATTTCTGTTTCCTTATATGTGAGAGGATTTTTTCAACAGAACTTTGCCAGGGTAACAGTTTTGTTGCCAAGTACACGCTGCATGTAAGACCTCAGTTCATCAACTCATTCAAAAGACCATGCCACCATTCATGCTCTGGTGGAGTGGAGGAGAAAAATCTCTGTCCAACAGGGAATCGAACCTGGGTCTTTTGCTTCCTAGGTGGATGCTTTATCCACTGGGCCTACACTCCACATTTCATTAGGAAATGAAGTCTGCATCCTCATCATGCCTTGTGATGTGTATCTCAATACTCATTCCACCTGTAGACATTGTCCTATAGAGGCTGAAATGTGGTGCAGCGACAGAAGCTTTTATTGCAGGCAAGACTTATTTTGGTCATAATTTCATGTCACTATGTATCTGAGAAAGGCAAACTCCAACTTTGTTCTAGGCAACCATTCCCAACCTTGGTGGTAGCAGGTGGCAGATTGCGGATGGCCTTGAGGTGGTAGTGGCAGATTGCGGATGGCCTTGAGATATCAAAGTTAACTGCAAAATAAGCCAGACTTGCCTTGACAACTGAACAGTCCTGGATCAACTGGCAATGGTTGTATGGTTGTTACTATCAGGACGGGGTGTGGGTGTGGTGGTGGCGTTTGGCATTGTTACACCAACAAAATACCTGATGTGTCCCTCACAGATAACGGCCGCCTAAAAAGCCTTAGCCACCTGTGCTCACTGGATAAGTTTTTTTTTTTTTTTTTTTTTTTTTTTTTTTACTAACCATGAGCTATGGGTTAAGTAACATCAACAGAAACACAACTGACAGAGGTAACAGGCCTGTATGCACCATCTAACAAACCATGGCACCATGAAAAAAAAACCAAGGAAAAAAAACCGCCATTACACTGTATCATGCGTATGATGCTTTTCTACTAGCAAACCTTGTTGTTCTATATATCCATGTCTGTATGATGTCCCCTATAAATATAACACACACACACACACACACAACACACACAGAACTTCGTTTAAACATACTACTACTAACACATGACTTCTCAGTTTCTACAGGCCTTTGTTCACTTCTGAAATAAGTTGACATGAGGCTGAACGGTCAGTACTTGTTTTTTCCTTTCTTTTTGCAATGCTTCTATGGAAAGTTATGTTAATATCATTCTGACTTTCTTTTAAATTACACTGCTTATGACACTCAATCATCGTAAGATGACACGGAAATTGGAAGAATTTCTTTTATTCTTTTAATTAGTATTTTGTGTTATAAAACAACAGGCGTTGTCCGTATGCACACACCAATGGCTCCACGTGACTGAAGTGAGGCGTGAAATAACTGATGTTTTGGAGTACAACAGCTGTCAAACTAGTACTGCAGTACTGAAACCCCTTTGTCATTACAACCATGCAGTACTGTATCATGCTCTGTGATAAGATCAGCTAAAAATAAAGCTCCCCAACCTGCCCACAGCTGATAAGGCAATGGGACAGACCGAAGTTCAAAAGTAAAGAGGGCAGGCAGACCGCTCAATAAAGCTTAAGGGCAGACCTTGAGCCGATTTTAACCCTTTCACTCCCTCACCCAGTCTACAGTAGCCAAACCATAACTCTTTCTCTCCTTCGCCTTACCTACTGACTGCTAAATTTTTTCAAAAGTATTTCTTTCACTTTCTAACCCTACCCACCTGCTTTCTGCACAACTATCTCATGGCTGATGATGCAGGAAGCTTGTGGAGAGAGGGGAAAAGCGTGGCAGGATTAATAAAAAATAAATAAAATGGAAAGTGACACGATACAGTGTGCTCCGTCAAGTTTTGTCTGGAAACTAGAAACATCAGCCAGATTTTTCGACGCTGAAGCTGGTCAGTAGGTTGAGGGAGTGAAAGGGTTACGTTTTTCATAGCTGATGAACAGGGTGAGGGAATGAAAGAGTTCAGGGCCGTTTGAGAGGACTCTTGGCTAGATGCAGCCTGGCATTGGGCCAGAGGGCCGATCACTCAGTGGCCACATGCACCAGTCAATGGACACTATCAGCCTTTTTACAGGTCACCCCTCCCTGTACACGTACCGGTACTTGATTGTTCCTGAGATACTGGCTGGTGAAGTAAGTGTGTGTGTGTGTGTGTGTGTGTGTGTGTGTGTGTGTGTGTGTGTGTGTGAGAGAGAGAGAGAGAGAGAGAGAGAGAGAAAAGAGAGAGAGAAAAGAGAGAGAGCGCGTCGTGTGTGTGTGTGTGTGTGTGTGTGTGTGTGTGTGTGTGTGTGTGTGTGTGTGTGTGTGCGCACTGCGTTTGTGCATCTGTGTGTGCGAGTATGTGCATGTCCCTCTGTGTGTGTGTGTGTGTGTGTGTGTGTTGTGTGTGTGTGTGAGAGAGAGAGAGAGTGTGTGTTATATATGTGTGTGTAAGCGTATGTGCGTGTGTGCATGTTTTTGACAGTGTATCTGTATGTGGGGAGGGGTGTGGGTTGAGATGAATATAATTTTTGTGTACAGCCAACGTTACAATTCTAGACAGATTTATGAAGACAGAATTATCATGCTCAAAAAGATGAAGTATTATTACTCAAGAAGCATGAAAAGGTTTATGGCTGTCAATGTCATACTGTTGACAAAGTTCACTCACTGATAAAAGATTGCATGGTAAAGTAGGCACTGAGTGCACTTGCCATCCAAAAACAAGTGTCATCATTCACTGTTCAGTTTTGACACTTTGAACAGGTGGATATCAACGTCAGTCAAGAAAAGAAAAACGTCAGTCAAGAAAAGAAAACTGTTCATATGGCCACGTAACAAGACCCAATGGCCTTGCCACATCAATCTTCCAGGGAACAGCTGAGCGAGGGAGATGGAGGGGAAGACAGAAAATAACCATGGGCTGACCACACTGAGGAATGGTCATAAACATCTGCAAAGACCCAGAATTCAGCATACAACTGATTAGTGGTGTGGGCATAATGAATCTGAAACAGTAGTTTTCTCTCGATTTTATGCAGTCTTGCCTGCTCTGAAATAGCTTTAATATCAATTAATCAAGTAGTGCTTGTTATTAATTTACTTTCTAAATGAAAATGTCATAAACTCTCTTGAGCCGGAGATGATGATGCAAGAATACAGAGACAATCAAAGACTGCTTGCTGTTTCTTTCTAAATGAAAACGCTCCATAATGGGCTGGAGATGGTGGTGCCCAAGTAAAGAGATAACTGAACGCTACAACAATCCAAAGTGTACAAGTTATTAATTTAAAAGTCAAACACACACTGACACCTGCTGGAATGAATGTTTAGCACATTCTCCTTTAGTACAGTACAGTCAGCATGCATTCACATGGATTGTCTGCACTACCATTACATCATGTACAATATACTGTAAGTTAGTGTAACAGCAATTACCACACTTGTGAATGTTACTTCTTCCTCTGTTTAGAGCTCAATTTTGGGCTCATGACTCTACAATCAACAGCGCTGCAATTAACAGCAGGGAAGAACAACTGTGCATACACATAACACAAAAAAGTGTATAATTTGTATATTAATTATCAAATCACAACTCTAGTTGTTTGTTTGTTTTGGGGTTTTTTGTTTGTTTGTTTTATTTTGGGGTTTTTGTTGTTGTTACTTGTTTGTTTTCACTTTTTTCAAAAAACAATTTTATTACATTATCACACATCATATACATGTGTACCACAGCAGAGCTTGAGCCTGATGGTATTAAAAATGAAGACAAAAAGCAGTAAACACAATCTATGGTTTTGAAAGCACTTCAGGTTGATTCAATAAAAACCAACGGCGCTCTCCGTTTTGACATCAATACTTGACCCAAATGACCTTATCAATTTTTAGATCCACTTACAGAACAGTTAAACGAACCAGAGCGTAAGAGTCTCATACTTAACAACACTTGTTCTGGATGGCCTCCTTGGGACAAGTTTATGGTCCTCCCAACCGATAATTTTATGACTATACACTCCAACTGTCACTTGATACATTTTACAGAGTTCTCTACAGCCTCCAACAGAACTCTATATGTTGTTCTCTCCCCTTGTATTTTATCCTTTCCCTGTCTATTCATTAAGGTCTGGTTAGGAAGAGGCTGAGCTCCCCATTCCCAACCTGACTGCCTGAGTTCAAGTTTGGCTCGAAGGAAATTCAGTCTGTGTAACATCCAGTCCACCCACCTGTGAATGGGTACCTGTTCTGGACTGGGAAAGGTAAAGCAATGATGAAGAAGATGTGGGTACCACTATCACAAGGCCGCCCCCTGAGAAAAATGAGACTTTTTTTTCCACCTTACTCCTGCCCCTCCTCCCTCCCCTGAAATGACCTCTACCCCAAGGGGAAAGCCTTTTCCTTTTGCTTTTTCAGTTGGGGTTAACTTTTAAACAGGGGTGTTAGCAAATGTTGATCAATAGAAATGTTTAGCACATTCACCTTATCAGAATTTCAGCCTTGCCAGACTGGCACCTGGTGCATAAAAACTAGAAATGTTTCCAAACTCCCAGGTCAACATACACTGAAGTATCAGAACCCTCTTCATGTCTATGCGCATACAGAATTGAGAATATCAAATACACATGTTAAAGACACTCTAAGCCATGCCAATGTTCAATGGCTTATAAATGGAAACAATGACAATACACAGCAGCATGCACACCCACCCAAGGCAGAGTAATCACATGGTGCAACAACATAAAACCTGCAGGGTGTGGGCCATACAAAACACACCCAAGAGAACACTGTTCAGAACAAAAACAAACCCAAACAAAATAACAAAAACAAAAAGGGTTTTCAGTTTACTCCTTTTAGTCATTCCACCTTAGTTGTTGCTACAGTGCCTGTTACCGGTGTTAGTGTAAGAGCTAACCCCCAAAGCTTTCTGGGCCTTCCACTCCAGTCTGCAATCCTCCATTCCTTTTGTTTTTGACTTCTCATCCTGGGGTAGACCACAGTGTGGGGTTTCCTTGCCAACCAGCCAGCCGGAAAAGACCTCACAGTTGATTACCCCCCTGGGCTTTCAGCTTACTTCCCCTCTTTCACCACACACACCAAAGAGCTTCCCGGCATATACCCACACTGCCAAGTGTCTTAAGTTGTATTGTACACCACAGCCTTCTGACAAGAGTTCCTTTCCTACTTACTGGCCAGCAAACAGTACACCTTGGCATATGAATAAACACTTAAATCCTCTTTGTTGATTGCATACTTTTTGAATGACCGTACTGGCCTACCTGGGACTTTCAATTCAAACTTATGAACTGCACAATTACAATTTCATCTGTCAGAGAATCAAAAGTGCACAAATTTCAAAATACAATTATCTTCAAAATGTATTTTTCGCATATCTATTTATTCTCTATTTTTCCTAACCTTCCTGTAATGTAAACAGAATCAGGTGAGAGAATTCACTACAGAGGGAAAATGGTTTATAATCAGTTCTAAATTAATCTAATTAAAATCTAATCAAGTAACATGAACAAACAGAAGCAGAAACAAACTTGAAACACAAACATTCTGGGCTTAAAAATCTTACTAAATGTCCCTCACACTTGAGAATAAAACCTGAATAATCCCCTCCCCCCCGACAGAAATTAAATACAAAAAACACAGACTGGGGCCTTAAAAAAATTACCTCATGACCCTAACAGGAGCAGGAATGTCTTTTTGCAGAAGTTTCTTCAGCACCTTGACACAGTCTTCACCAATCTGTTCCTCTGTCAGGGATTCCATGAACAACGCTTCTTTGCCTGACAGCCAACCTAAACACATTACATAGCTCTCTTTGAGTAGATCATCACACACACGCACACACACACACACACACACACACACATTTAAATCTACAATCACTTAAATCATAACATTAACAACAACAAAATCATTCATGAAGAATTAAAACAGTAAGAGTTATTAATGACTAGGTATGCCGTGTTTGGGTAAATCATCACAAAATTTATGCATACACACACACACCGTACCACATATATCATACCTAGTATCACACACATTACATCAAGAAAGTCCACAAAATTGTTCACAGAGTACGCCTATGTAGTATTACTAGTAAGCGTTATCTTATTCTTAATGACTTGAAATGAAATTGCAGGGATTTATTATTGATTTACTGATTATTAAAAGTTTCAGCTGATATTTATCACTCAGGATTATCCTTGATCATTTTAATTTTTATAAAGGATGAAAATATAATTTTCTTATATGTTTACAGGGATTATAACCCCTCCCCCCTCCTCTCTCTCCCTCTACAAACAGGGAGGTCTATATATTTTGTAATTCAACATTTAAAAAAAAAATTTTCTGTTGTGTGTGTGTGTGTGTGTGTGTGTGTGTGTGTGTGTGTGTGTGTGTGTGTGTGTGTGTGTGTGTGTGTGCGCACATATTACATACTCTGATAGTTTGTCTATTTTTCCTTCTTGCCAAGGTTAGAACAAATTATGCACCCTATATATTATTCATAAAATATAATCCAAATTTTTCCCCTGACAAAATTACTGATGGGCAATTTGGGTACAAATTTTTCCACAATGCATGCCATTAACTGAGTCTACAGAGTACAGTACTATCTTAGAGAACTTATGCCACATATATATAAGAATACATACTACTCACATAAAAACTAATGAAAAATCAAATAAAATGCAAGAATAAAAAAAAACGAGTGAAGCCCAGTGAATCATATGGCAGTACATTAACATAACTACAGGTTTGTTTAGAGCTAAAGTTTCATTCATTGTAAATGTAATAAATATCTAGGGTACATTGATTTTTGGAGCTCTACCAAACATAATGTAATGCTGACTGTATAATCAATCTGGAATCTACTCTAGTCTAAGCCTAACATATCCCTCATGGATAATAAAAAAAGAAAAAAAAAAGAAAAAGAAAGAAAATAAAGAGTGGGGTAACCCAAAATGGCATTGCCAGCTGTTGTGTATAAGTAATAACACTTGAAACTATGTAAAACACTGATTTTCTCAACTGATAGTGATACATGTTGGTACAGCTCTGCTTAGATTTTCTCACACTCCAAAAAATTGTACTCTATTGTCTCTAATAAAAAAAAAAAAAAAACTATCTATAAATATAATACAAAAAATTAACAAACCAGAACAACCTGCCCCCCAAATCTCACAAAACTTTGTACAGAACTTTGTATTTTAACTTACTGCATGTACTGGAATCCTTCAAAGTTCTGCTAGTTTACTATGAGATGAAATACTAACTTCAATACAACAGACCAGTATGCATCATCAACAAATTGTTAATGTACATAAATGATTGAGTAAATAGTTCATAAAATAAAGTGTGGCACATGTTCATAGAGACACTACAGTGTAGTGTTACTAGTAAAAGTGTCGGTAGTACATGAATTTATATAAATGAGATATCTCTCAATTCTAATTTACTTTTACAACTTTAAGAACTTGAAGTAGTACTATTTTTTATAGTAGTTTAGTATATATACTACTTGTAACAGTAGCAAACAAGTTCAAATGTTATGATAAATACTAAAATAGGCCTATACTATAGTCTTCCTTTCAGACAAATATGAAGATACCTATACTATTAGTATTACATAGTATTACTATCAGTACCACAAAACGAAAAAATGTTTTGTTGCTTACCGACAAGAATGTGTTCATGCACAACCTCAAATGAGTAAATCTTGCGATACCAAGAATGGCACAAATCCAAGTCATGTGAACTTTCATCATCCCACAAGATGTTGAGATGGAACACATCAGCCTCCACAATGGGTTTATCAAACTCCAAGAACACTTTGTCCACAATTCCATAGCCCAGCCCAGTTATGGCTTGAAGTTTTTCTGGGGGCAGGGTGGGTGAGAACATACGATCACATGCTGCTTTGAGAACACCCAGTGACACTGTCACAATCACATGGTTTGCATAGTGCTTGTCTCCGTTCTCCATTTCTACACAAACGGGGTATTTGGACTGGGGACCACAGTTCCAGTTCACACATCGCACCGGGGCATTGAACACAATGTTGTCTTTGGGGATGTCTTTACTGAGAATGTCCAGAATGGTATCAAATCCAGGAGGAATGGTGTAGTGAATGCCAGGCAAACTCTCATAGCTGCCAAAGTCTTGTAATCCCACCTCCTCTAGACCGTCACAACCACTTATACAACACTCCAGCAGTTTTCTGTGTCCAAAGATCAGTTCACGGATACGGCGCTCACCGTTAGTGAAATGACCCACCTTTTCCTCAAAATTCCTCTCCAGATAATCTCCCACAGAGTCTTCATCTTCAGGGGTGGGGATGTTTTCTGTGTAGAATGATTCGCACTGGGTGATGAGCAGACCATAGATGAGATCCACCTCTTTGACCAGTCTGTCTGTAACAACCTTGCCGTTTTCACTGACAAACACATCCTTGCTGCGTAGACTCTTATCCTTGTGGCGCAACTGCAGTAGGTTGTTCTCATCGGCAATCTGGTAGATGGGGTTGTTCTCCACCCCATGTATCCAGTTAGCACCCATCTCTGCTTTGTTGCCTTCTTCATCTGCACATCATATTTTCACAATAACGTTAAAAGTCATTAGTGCGTAAGTGACTGACTTTGTATGAGAGAGAGAGAGAGAGAGAGAGAGAGAGAGAGAGAGAGAGAGAGAGAGAGAGTGTGTGTGTGTGTGTTTGTGTGTGTATGTGTGTGTGCATGGTGTTTGTGTGTATGCATATTGTAAGTGTGTGTGTGTGTGTGTGTGTGTGTGTGTGTGTGTGTGTGTGTGTGTGTGTGTGTGTGTGCATATTGCTTGTGTGTGCATGTTGCATGCTAATGATCGTGCAGACATACAAGTTAGTAACTCATTCACTTTTCATTATTACACTCTATCAGCCTGTGTATTAAGTCATTTAACTTTCATAATTTATCACACTATACTACATCATACCCAAGATCTATCATATCATCAATTTCAATTTAGGTATACATCTAGGACTGTACCATGTATGTTCCAAAAGAAAGCTGGCACTGTGGCAGATAGGGAAAAGGTTAAGTTTTTGTTTTTTAATCATAGCTGATATTGTGATAATGTAGGAAGCTGTCATGACACAGTGAGGCGAGGGAGTCCAAGGGTTAAAATACATCCAAGATACTTCAACACTGGCATACAGTGTTTTCTTTTAAGAGACAGAGTAATAAAACTAATATTAATCCTTTTTCTTTTTTTTTTTCTTTTTTTAAAAAAAATTCTGAACCTTGGTACTTTGCTGACACAGTGAGAATGAATACACAGTGAAAATGAATACATGTATGTGTAGATGATTACTGAGGATTCCATGATGCAACACGACATGACGATTTTTCTAGTAACCATTCTGTACTGGTAAACACATGGACCAAATGATTTCGTCTAAATATGTGATGTAAAGCTGAATAGGCTTATACCTGACACTGTGTAATCATTCATGTACATGTGTACAGTTTGATGCTGTTAGTATGTGTTCATCTGTGTAAATGTATGAGTGTATTATGAAATTTATGAATGTGAATTCTGACATGTGAATCTGTGATACATAAATTTTGCTTCTAATACAGTAATAGTCCTACACTTTGTGCTACAACTAGTACAAGCTTACACTTAACAATTCGTTTTGAAAAAATCTATAGTTAGTTATGTCTGTGAGGTAATGTTACATTCTTCTATAAATGAGTTTACAATCGACTATTCATTCTGATATAATCTGATAACATTTGTCATTTTGGCAGTAATGGTATTCTTTTTACAGTCAGTTTGTATCTAGACAGATTCTCGAAATAAATAAGTAAATGACACAACAGGAAAAACAATAAAACAAATGTGGGAAAAAAATTAACATGGAAAACTAAAGGAACTGAATGGGGCAGTGATAAAAAGAATGACAAAAACTGAGAAAGACAGATCATATTTCAGTCTTGTATTTCGGTCTCTGGTAACTCAACTGCAGAGTTTTTTTCACAGCACTGAGGTCAATGACCTCCATTCGTCAAGTGCTGTATTAACCCTTTGACTCCGTCATCCTATCTGCCATACAATTGTGTTAACCCTGTGACTCCATTATCCTATCTTGGATCAGTGTCCTCCACAAAGTGGGAGGATAGAGTGAAGTGAAACCCAAAGGGTAAAAAACAAACAAAAAACAACACAACAAAAAATCCCCACTTGCGTGACTGCAGTTTTATTCTCCCTCCCTGCCAGTTTCTTTCAGTTTCAGACAGCCACTGATCAAACCCACCCACCCACTTACAAACCACATTCACAGTAGTGACACAGTGACAATAAACACTAGCTCTAGCTCTCATTTCGATCTATGATCAAAAAGTGCAAAAACTAAAGAAGTACTAAACATTACATTCTTTTTTTCTTTTCTTTAACTTTTAGAACTGATCTGAGACTATAGGAAGTATACGCAAGTTATACTGATTAATTATGATTACTTGATAACATTTTTACTTTTGTGACTTGATTTATTATATTCATATTATTAGTAAACAAACATACAAACAAAAAAACAAAAAAGTGTTTAAAAGGGGGATGGGGGTGGGGGATACTGATCACTTTATATTCAAGAAAAACTAAAACAGCGAAAGGTTAAATCTGTTCTCAGTTTGTATATCTAGCTCTGCAATTTATAACATTCTAAATCTTTCTTCTATCTTCTGACCCATCAAAAAACACTTTTTACTTAATTTTCTTTCTTTTTGTATTGTAGAATTGTAAGTGCCTGCAGCACTGTTGGGAGAAAATTGACAGAATGGTTCAGAAGTTCACCTGCAATACTGAACTCAGGTACAGTGTTCATTTCCTGCTGAAGCCTTTTTTTCCCCTCATTTTGAGCGGAAAAGCGAACTGAACATTTAGTCCTTCAAAAGGAAACAAAAAATGAGTCCGACTCATGTGCCTGTGCACATTAAAGATCCCATGGCACTTAAAAATCGTGAAGAGCAGGGAATTTGCCTGGCTGCCCTGGTAATAAACACTCGAGAGATAGGTTGATTCCCCTGGTGCCTCCCCTTGAAGGTCAGTTAGTCTTCTTGCCTTTCTAAAGTCCTAAGGGAGGGGGGGGGGGGGGAGAGCTACACTGGGGCAACACACTCGTGAGAAAAGAAATGAATATGAATAAATGTACATTCTTGTATTAGTAATAGTAGTACTAGTAGTAGTAGTCAGTAGTAGTACTAGTAGTAGTAGTACTTAAGTTAATAGTAGCAGAAGCATTATTTTCTCATTGTCAGAAATACTGAGAAATGAACCATCAAGTTGTGCTCATATGCTGTATATAATGCGATTCAATTTGCTAATTTTTGTTGGTAATAAAACATTCAAAGAAACATGGTTTTAAATATGCCTGACTAATCTAATTCTCTCAGATATGACACTATGGCAACTTCTCATGTCCCAGATGTATGACTTAACGAGCATTCTGCATATAATGATATATATCTATTTACTTTCAAAATCCCAAAAATGATTTATCTTGAAATCCTATGGGTTGTGTACATATCTGTTCCCTTCCCAAAAAGTGCAAATATCATTTTTGTCGACTTGCTCAGTATTATTAGAATTTCAAATATCCCATCTGACTCACATTACTTGAAACTGTTCATTTCCTTCAGACACTATGTCTACATACAAGCCATACGACAAGATTACAACACTGGTATACTACGTCTGTTCCCCACTCCTTCCCAAAAAGAAGACAAACGCAGTTAACAAGTAACAGGCTGTGAAAACAGTGGGGAGTCCCATGTCACTGAGACTCTCACTATGTATGAGTGGGCCTCCATCTGACAGGAAACAGATACTGAGATAGATCTCTCTCTGATGTGTGTGCACTCTGTCACACTTGATCACGTCACTCTTTCCTGGGTCACAATTTTTCCCCCCTCTGACTAAATCTGGCCATGACTTCAGCGTGATAAACATTCATACACCTCTGGTGGCTATATTAAGGACTACAGTATGAGCTACTTTTGTATTTGTTACACTTGTGTCCACAATACTTACAGAACTCACACACACACACACGAGAAATGTATGGGGCTGGGTAAGAACTGTTAGATTTGAGTGAAGCCTGCACAATGTGTTCATCCAGGTTTTAACACTAACTCTGCAGCGGCCTAAACTCTGAAACAGCAGCTCTGGGGGGGGGGGGGGGGGGGGGCAACAAAGAGCAGTAGACCTAGATGAAAACCACATCCTTCATACAGAACACAGACAGCAATGACCTTCTGAAGCATAACCATGCTTGAAACCGAACAACACTCCATACACACAAATAAACACATGCACACACACACACTATTCTCTCTCTCTCACACACACACACATATATATATACTTACACTGTCTCTCTCTCACCCTCGTCGTTCAAATCCCCACTCTAACCATTCAGTCTCTCAAGTAAAACAGTTTGTGCCTGCTACTTCTACTGCCTTGTGTGAATCCTGACCACTAAAACAAAGAACTGAAGTCAGAAAAGTCATTTCATCCTTTGACTAGAGTAAATCTTGATCTCAGAACAAAGAGCTGAACACAGAAAACACTCATATCACCCTCTGACTTCATTATGTTTTCATTTCTTCAACCCTTCATCTGATTTGTATGTGTTTTGATGGTCTGGTAAAAAAAAAACTGTTTAGTTTCACAGTTAGGCCTAATAAAATGCATGACAAACAAATCACACAAAACAAACAAGCAAATCACACAAAACAAGGTTCGGATAAACGAAATTTTGAACAAAGACGCTGATGGGAGAAATGTACAGGTGTGTTCCATCTATGATGTTCGTGTTCCTTGTTCCACAAAGACCAGAGAAAAAAGTATTTGGATCAGGCCTAGGCCTTACATCTATATGTTAGGCATATATTGATAGCCTATAAGTATAAATGATTTTATGATTATTTTGTTGACGATTATAATATAGCCCGAAGGCCAAATAAAGCCTAACAAAAATGTAGCCCACATAACAAAAGGAGTGAAACTACACCAGCCCGGGCTGTGAAGCGTTGAAAGCTTCAGGGAGGCTACCCTTGAGTTGACCCCAGATCTGGGGTTAAGGACAGGATCTATCAACAAAACGTCGGTCAATACGAGTAGCTTTAAAAAGAGGAATCCCAGGAATGTCAGTTTTCGGTGATTAATCCCTAGCCCACCCCATACTAGTTTTATGCTGACTTCCACATAACATTCTAAGCCAAACAAAAGAAACAGCTGTTGTAAGATTTAGGCTTAAGCTACGAACCAAAACTACAACACGTCTTGGGCCTGTACTCAGCTGAACTGGCTCTCGCCCAATGACGCAGGGTGGGCCCGTTAGGTTAAAAGGTTACAATACTCACCCGTCACAACGCTCCATATTCTACCGCCAATGCGGTCAGAAGCCTCGAATATTTTGAAGTTTGTAAATCCTTCTTTTGCAAGCTTTTCTCCAGCTGCAATTCCGGAGATGCCAGCACCAATAATCACGATTTTTGGATCGTCCATTATTGGCCCGTTCTCATGACGATGATTCTGTTTCTCGTCGTCTTCCATTGTGGAAATGCCGGTTGGAAATTTGAATAACAACGAACAGTAAAACTATCACAGTGATGAATCTCAATAAACAGATGAAATCACTGGCTTTAACAAACTTTAGCAATAACATAAATGATAAAACAATCCAGACAGAAAGACACTGCTTCGTATGAAATCAGCAACAGCGTCGAAGTACTTGAACATTTCTCTCGCACTTCTAACCATTCAACGCAGCGCTCTGCTTTTAACGCTTGCTTGATGACGTCAAAAGCGGCCGCGCTGCGAACTGCGGCGAAGGCAGTGTTCTGCCACTGACAACACTTTGAAACCTCTACAGCTCAGTGGGGAAATAGCAACGCAAACGCTGATCTGGGTGAAACACGTGACAAGACCAAGAAAGAAACCAATCGAACAAGATGGTCAAACCGTTCTATCGATTTTCCTTTTTCACTGAAAGGTTCAAATTCAGTGTCCCCAGAAAACGTCTCAGCTTTTGGTATAAAATCCATATCGTATTAAATACTGACCCACTGATGCTTTGTGATGGAGAAGATCTATATCATGGTACCATAAGCCTGCACATATGAATGAGCTGGCAAGGTCTTGACGTCCTAAGAAGAAACAAAATGTTAACAAATTGATCAAGCCATTCTAACAATCTGTTTTACCCAAACATTTAGAGAGAATCCAGATTTTGCAATTCTCATGGACATTGTGACCTTCAAGAAGCCTTTGTCAAACGTAAACGTAAGAACACAAACGAATAAACACCAAATACAAAAATTAGGAGAAAAAGACTAAAACTATCGTGCTGCTTCGTCCAGTGGGAGAGTTGGGGGTCTGTTTTCAAACCATTTCCAGGTATATGTGTGTTTTTTTTTTTAACTTTACATTTTATTTTGGCATATTTATTCTTTAACATTACATACAGAGACTTTCATTTCACTATATTATCACCCAGATTGTTCCAATGACTGACTGATACAAAGACAGACATAAATCCCATACCATACTGCTAGGTTAAAATCTGTTAGGAAACATTTGTTCATGTTTTCTAAACTTACAACAAGATCAGTTTGTTTTACCTAGATCTAGATCTGATTGTCAATGTGAAAAGCTGTAAAAATTTGCTGTATTTTGTGGATGATGTAATCCATTGAGGCGTTGTTATTTTTGTTTTATGACGGATTGTGTTTATTTTAAGTAGATGCGAGAATGACATGCATGTGGTGCGATTACAATGTGCGCACATTTTAAAATTTCCAAATGGATTAATAAAGGGTTCTTCAATTGAATCGAATTGAATAGATATGTACGGCCTAACCTCGGGGCGGCTTGCTCATCATCAACAACAACTCATTTGTAATAATAATAATTACAATATTTTATAATAATAATTACAATATTTATATAGCGCAAAATCTTGACAAAATCAAATCTAAGCGCTGAAACAGACACACACACACACACGCACGCACACACACGCACGCACGCACGCACACACACGCACGCACATAAACACACACAAACGCGCGCGCGCGCGCGCACACACACACACACACGCACACAGCTATAAATGGGGAGAAAGAATAAAAGCAATGGAAAATTATAGAGAGCATATTATATACAATTATATATTACAATGTGATTCCCCTCCGAGTGGAGACAGGCTGCAGAGGGGATTGAGTGAGGTCAGGATTTTATGCAGAGGAGAAAAGGTGAGTTTTGAGAGCGGACTTGAAGGAGACAGAAGTAGGTTGCTGACGGACTGAGAGAGGAAGTTTGTTCCAGGAGAGCGGACCAGAAACAGAGAAGGCTCGTGGACCATAGGTATTGAGCTTAGTGCGTGGAAAGCGAAAAGTCAGAGGATCGGAGGCAGAGCGGAGGGTACGTGAGGGAAGATAGATCTCAAGTAGGCTTGACAGGTAATCGGGGGCTGCGTTATTGAGGCTTTTGTAGCACATGGTGTCTAGTTTGTACTGTATGCGCTTTGATACAGGGAGCCAGTGAAGTTGTGCCAGGAGAGGAGATATGTGGTCAGCTTTTTTCTTTTTGAGTACAAGGCGTGCAGCATTGTTTTGAATGCGCTGCAGGATGTGAATGGTGGAGGCAGGAAGACCAGACAGGAGTGAATTGCAATAGTCAATGCAAGACATTATGAAGGAGAGAACGAGTTTTGCAGTTGTTTCCACAGAGAGATACTTCTGATCAGGCTTATACGATGGAGGTGATAGTTGCAAGATCTGGCAGTTTGAGAAACAAAGTTGTTCATGGAGAGGGTAGAGTCAATGCAGACACCAAGGTTTTTAGCTGAATCAGAAATTGGGACTGATGTGTTACATAATGGGAGAGAAAGAGGAGGCAGCTGAGAAAGTTTCTGACGGGTGCCAATGAGGATAGCTTCTGTCTTGTCATCATTTAGCTGAAGTTTGTTGTATGTCATCCAATTTTTAATGTCCGAGTAACACTCAGTGGTGCGAGTCAGGAGGCGCTGTATATTGTCAGGTGAGTCACTGTCTTTGTATAAGAAGAGCTGAGTTTTTTGTGTTTTTTTTTTAATCGAGAAAGAATTATCAGAAGCTCAAAGCTGACCTCTCTCTCTCTCTCTCATGTGGATTTGACTAAGTATTGCGCACCGTATTGACATCGGAAAAGAAACACCAAATCTGCAGTTAAAAATTCTGTAGTTAGATCTACACGAATTGAACAGAGTGTAGTTTAAAAGTTATCGTGAATGGGAAATCTTTGGCGCACAGGCGCAATTTGGCGAATTATGTTAATTGGAGATTAGTCTGATCTTGGAGGTCACTCTTATTTGCTGAAGTCAAAATCAATGGGCCGGCCAATCAAGTCTTGAAAACGAATGCAGAACTGAGAACGCGAAACAGCTAGGCCTATTTTGGTCAGGTAAGTGTGTAGGTTACATAACATTCGGGGGCTATGGACATCTGGATTTAGTTATCTGATCTGAATGCGGCTCAAGTCTTCCATTGTTGACGCAAATGTCTGGTAGGTTCAGGCCTACATTAAACGGATTTGAATTTGGATGTAGCAGACGACATTATATTCGCCAGACGCCATCTTCAGTGAAAGTACATATTTTGTACAAGTTTATAGATAAGGCCTGTAACATTACAAGAAATTCGTATCATATTTCTCAACCATGTTTATTGTTTCGATAGAATCAAATCATCCTTTCAGTTTCTTCACGTAAAAGTATCCGACCCGTCTTCCCAGGTTTATTTTTACTCATACTGGATCTAGATCTAGATGTACAGATCAATTACCGGGCTTCGAGTTTGAATCAGATTTACACTCGAGTGAACGAAGAGCTTAACTCTGACTGTCTTTTCACCATGTGTAGGCCAATGTATAGATCCGATTTTGAATCTGGTGTCTCACTGATTTCACACAATTTGATTATTTGAAAAAAAACAAAAACAAAAAAAAAACAAAGTGAAAAGATCTGATAATTTGGAATCGATTTTTTCTCACAGTGCTACTGCTAGACACGAACCAAGTCTGCTTTTTCCAAGATCAGTTCATGGGCTGTGTGAGTGTATGTGAACTTTCAGGAATCCAAAATTTTCAGTGGGTTGATATTGCCACTAGGGTGAGGAATTAGATCGAAGCCATATGCTAATAGTAATAGTATCACTAGCCTATCAGTGATACGCATGTCCATGCTCACTCTCTCTCTGCACAGTGAGTGTGTTTTACCCGGACGACACGTAAGATCTGTGGTTTGTTTGGTTTTCTTTTGTTTGTTTGTTTG
Organism: Monoplex corrugatus; assembly: GCA_030674185.1. Lineage (NCBI taxonomy): Eukaryota > Metazoa > Mollusca > Gastropoda > Littorinimorpha > Ranellidae > Monoplex > Monoplex corrugatus. The sequence goes on along the minus strand of CM060309.1, from coordinate 70,420,310 downwards.
TTTGTTTGTTTTTTCCAAAAGCGGATCCCACTCCTTCCTTCTCTTTGCTTTATCTTTTGCAGTCTTGAACTACTAGGTAGATTGGTAGGCCACAGGCACGAATTTTGTAAGCCAGATCTGAACATGTGCTGTCAGATAGGCAGAAGCTTTATCTCTACACTATCTAGTATACATAAAATAATAAGTAAACTAATGAATTATATACCTAGTGACGCGCTTGCGCTTGCGCGCGTGCGTGCACACACACACACAACACACACACACACACACACACACACACACACACACACAAACACACACACACACACACACACACACACACACTCTCTCTCTCTCTACAATATTTAAAAAAAGCATATTGTTCATCATGTTGACTGTTTGATTACATATGTGTATACTGTATACAGATACTGAGATAGGCCGATACATACGCTCGTCTCATAAAACTTTGACAGGCGATGTTACCAATGTGCTGCTTGTGAATGAGTATAGACTATAATATCAGAAGCTGTTCAGGGATAAGTTTACAGTTCTTGACTTTACAACGTTGGCTGACATTACCGAACCTTACGGTAGCCATTTTTAACCTGCTATTCATTAGCAGATGGTCAATTACAAAGCATATCGAGCTGAGCAGCGATAACCGGTGACCATATCATCTTGCTTTGAAATGGCAGTGTTGTATGTGTGCTGTTTTACTGTAAGCTGCATTCTGTTTTTTATCGTTTTGATCGAGTTTTTCGTAGTCTTTACACACACACACACACACACACACACACACACACACACACACACACACACACACACACACACACACTCTCTCTCTCTCTCTCTCTCTCTCACCCGCTCTCTTTCACGCATTCGTGGTCAAACGTCTTACTTTATTTATTGTAATCTTCATTGAATTTTAGTTTCTTTTAATCTAAATTGTTTGAATTTTAGTCACTTTTATTAGTTTTAATGTACATTGTTTAAGTTTTTGTTTGTTTGTTTTTTATAAAACGTTTTAGTATCCTATTTTCTGTTGTTTTGATACGTGTAGAATAACGATGGCAGATACGTCAGTTGTCCTGTGTGCTGATTTCTTTTCTCTGTCTTTCCCTCTCCCCTCTCCTTTCCCAGCTGATCAAAATAATAATTGTCACGCATACGCACACCAAACAGTGAGAAATGGGTGAGGGGCGCATCAGCTGGTATCTGTTTGAATTCCTTAACTATCCCCTACCCCGTAAGGCTACCTGATCTTATATTTTATTTTTAAACTCTTAGTTAAAAAAACAACAGCAACAACAAAAATCTTAGTTAAAAAAAAAATCTGAACACATTATGACATAGTGTTTACCCTTTTTAGGAACTCGAACGGATCAATAAAAACTGGAAAAGAGCGGTAGCATTATGGGTTAAAGTCCATATGCTCATTTACAAAATGCTGTAGAATCGTGTCTTATGTGTTGACAGTGCATATATACTTATTCTCTCTCTCTCTCTCTCTCTCTCTCTCTCTCTCCTCTCTCTCTCTCTCTCTCTCTCTCTCTCCCTCTCTGAATCCATCAGAAAATTGAGGATAGGTAAAGCCAGTGGAATGGACGGTGTTACAGCCGAGATGTTAAAAAATGGTAACACAAATATCCATAATTTTCTTTGGAAGCTGTTTAACACTTTATTCGACCGAGGAATTTATCCTCAAGACTGGTCAAAAGCTATTATCATACCAATATTTAAGAAAGGAGATCCTGATAAAGTGGACAATTACAGGGGTGTGTCGTTATTAAGCATTGTTTCAAAATGTTACACATCAATACTGAATACTAGATTGTATGCTTGGTTAGAAAACAATAATTTAATATCAGAAAGTCAGGCAGGTTTTAGGAAAAAATATTCTACAGTGGATCAAATTTTCAGTCTGTACGCTATGGTTCAGAAAACTATGTGCAAGAAAGGTAGAAAACTATATGTTGCTTTTGTAGACTTTAAGAAAGCCTTTGATTCGGTTCAGCATGACAAACTCTTAAAGTGTATTCAAAATCAAGGAGTAAAAGGGAAGTTTTTGGTTTCGCTAAAAGCAATGTATGAATCATTATGCTCATGTATTCGGGCAAACCGGGAATTATCTGAAATATTCGATAACTCCATAGGCGTGAGACAAGGATGTGTCTTAAGCCCTACTTTATTTTCGGTATTAATAAATCAATTAGCCAATTGTATGGATGAAAAGGGGCGACATGGTATCCAGCTGATGCCAGGTTCAATGGAAATATTCATTCTTCTTTTTGCAGATGATGTAGCCCTTCTGTCAACAACACCAAATGGTTTGCAAAACCAGTTAAGAGTCTTGCAGACATACTGTGCCAGCATGAAACTGGAAGTTAATCTTGAAAAAACTAAGGTTATGGTTTTCAGAAGAGGGGGCTTCTTAGGACGACATGAACAATGGTTTTACAAAGGGACAAAATTGGAAGTAGTTAGTAAATATTGTTATCTGGGGTTCAGTTTCACGACAATGATTAGCACCAAGGCCGGCACAGAACATTTGGTGACAAAAGGTAAAAAAGCAACTTTGCTATTAAACAGGACTTTTCAAAAATATAAAGACATGACTATAGAAACTTTCTTCAAGTTGTTTGATGCAAAAATTCAACCTATTTTGTTGTATTCTTCTGAGATATGGGGACTTAACAGACTCGAGCATATAGAGAAAGTACATTTGGTATCGTGCAAAAGACTGTTGGGTGTTCCAGTCAGGACACCTAACAAGATGGTATATGGGGATTTGGGAAGATATCCTCTTTATGTCAACTCCTCAACTACCTGTCTTAGATATTGGTTTAAATTACTGGAAATGAATCCAAATAGGTTACCTTATAAGGCTTACCAAATGTTAGTGGAACTTGACAGGGCTGGGAAAGAATGCTGGGCTTCAAAAATAAGGGAAATTTTGTGTGAAACGGGATTTAATATCGTGTGGCTGCAACAAGGTGTTGGTGATGTAAAAGCCTTTTTGCGTGTATTTAAACGGAGACTTGTAGACTTATATATTCAAGAATGGTCTGGGTCACTCAGAGACAGAGATAGGTATGAAAGCTACAGATCATTTAAGACTATCTTTGAAAAAGAGAAGTACATTGACTCTATTGATATATACTGTTTCAGAGTTGCCCTTTCACAAACAAGGTTGAACGTTTTACCACTAAACAATAATATAAATAGATACAGTGAATCTGATCAAGAAAAGGTGTGTCCATTTTGCAGGACAGAATCTGAAAACGAAGAACACTTATTATTTAGATGTTCCACTTACGCTGATCTCAGGGCGAAATTTTTAAAGGATTTAGTCAGCATGCCTATGTGCATACTGCTCCAATCAACAAATAGCCACCGAAGCCACAGCGTATCCAGATACGTTTTCCACGCCATGAATAGGAGAAAAAAATTGTTAAAAGGAGAAGAAAAGTAAATAGTTATGTAGATACTAGCACTAGAATTTCAGACAATAATTAATTTCAATTGTAAAGAAAAAAAAAATGTTTATTTGAATATGAAAGGGGTGCTCATATAGAGACACATGTGCATAGGTGCCTGTGTATTCACATTGACGTTGGTGTACTTATGTGCATATATAGGTGATAGTATCTACATTATGTATATGTGTGGGTACATATGTATATATATCTATGTATGTATATATGTATGAGTGATTATGTATGTGTGCGTGTATATAGATGTGTATGTGTGTATGTGCGTTTATACATAACCTTCAATTCAGTCTATGGCCTGAAC
>CM060309.1:70381533-70411533 GCA_030674185.1 Monoplex corrugatus | reverse complement strand
TTAAGTCATTCTCTTCTCCCGTGCCCACTCTGTCTGTCTGTCTGACTGTCCGACTATCTGTCTGTCCGTCATTGACACCGTGCAGCGGTGAGATCTTTCTTAATTCCAGCAGAAAATCTATTTAAAAATTTGACATGACGCATGTTTGAATGGTTGAATGGGTGATGAGAAATCCAGATGATGTCGGAGAAGCCTTCCATTAACAGGTCATATGTCTCATTGCCGCAATCAAACACAAAAAGCTCATTATTCTTGGACTCTAGTTCAGTGCTCGTGTGAGAATGGACTACCCCATTAGGCCAAACGTCCAGGTACACCACGACACTGGAAAGTGCAACTTCCGTGGACCGATATTACTGTCACTGTGTACTCAGCATGAACCCATTCTCAGTAACACCCTCTTGCAGCAGAAAGACAAATTAAAAAACAAATGGATGCACCCGCTGCAAGCAATGGCGCATTCTGATATGTCATCGTGCGACAGAAAGACGGAAGAGACGTGCATATCACACGTTGCGTGAGAGAAACTGACTGCTGGTCTGATCACTACGCGGCATGGTGAATATCCTGTAGCTCGAAAAACAAAGGCAACCAAGATAAACCCGTGCGGAAGTTGGATTATTGCATATCTGCAAGACAGCTGTTGTGGGGCGCAGATGAGGTGGGTTTTGTGAACCCTATGAGTTCGGAGAAGCTGACAGACTCAATGCATCACACATTCCAGACTCAAAGCAGGCAACCAGTGGATCGGACGTCTCAACGATTTAATCATTCATCGTCATCTCATCTCCCGAGAACCTAAGAGGATCTGCTTATATTTGAGGCACCGAGCAATTTCTTTGACAACAATGTACACACTGCCATGGCGGCAAATCAACAGAATGGCTTATTCCAGGGCAACAGCCATGGCAGTGGTCGTCACTACTTCAAAATATTGATGAAATAATTCTAAATTTTATGAAATAATTCTAAATCATTCATCTATTTATGTGAAACTCGATATTTTGTGATCTACGACAAAATGTATTTAGATCTAGATGTTAGAAATTTATAGATTGTGGTGATCGCTGCCTTGGAGATGTTGATATTTTCATAACAACGATCATCGCAATGATTCCTAATCTTAACTATTTATAAATTCCATTTATTTATCGATGAAATCCTATACATTTACCTGAAATGTTGCCTCCAAAAAGGATACGATTTAAAGTAGCTCCTTTTCGCTAAATTATCTGGTGGTTACCAGATCAACGAAGCGGAAATGACGACTATCAGCGATGACGTCATTATTATGGGTGACACTTCCTAAAATAAACAAGGGAACTCCACTTTAAGGCTATCTTCGTTTCCTCATTATCACAATTATCCCCCCAAAAATATTTCCAAGGCTCTCCTTGGAACCGATTTTTTCAAAAAAACATTAACGATTTGATATAATTTGCGTTATATATGATAAGGCAATTTCGAATCAAGAAAGGACAAACTTAAAAGGAAACTAGATTCATCTGCATTATTATTTGAATAAGGCAGATTGAATCAATAAAGATAGATGAAAAAATCTTTGGTTCAATTGCGTTATTGTGTAAATAAGGCAAATTGAACTACAAAGATATTTATGGGCACCGAATTTGATTCAATTGCGTTATTATTTAAATAAGGCAGATTGAATCAATACAAACAGGAATCTAATTTCCACAAAGATATTTATGGGCACCGCATTTGATTCAATTGCGTTATTATTTAAATAAGGCAGATTGAATCAATACCGGTGCCCATAAATATCTTTGACACCAAAATGTTGTGGGGCGCAGATGAGGTGGGTTTTGTGAACCCTATGAGTTCGGAGAAGCTGACAGACTCAATGCATCACACATTCCAGACTCAAAGCAGGCAACCGGTGGATTTTTTCAATTTAATATTTGATTATAGAAGTGTCTCCCATAAACCGACTTCGATCTAAGACTTTTGTAAAGATTTCCGAATAAAATTGATTTCAAAAAAATTCCTGGGTCCTCTTTTCTATCCTCTTTTAAAGCTTTAAAGACTAACGTGAAAATTTACAATTATTTCCAATTTAAACAGTCTTTAAATAACGAAGGTTAAATTTAAGGATCTACAACAGCCATTAAACTTTAAAGATTAGCTTTAAAGATTTACAATTTCCCTATTATCTGTCAATGTAAGTCTTTCAAGTCTTTCACTTTTCTGTGAATTTTTCTCATTCGAAGATGACCGATTTCTTTGCATATACCTTCCTCGGTTTTGCTGCCAGTCTCAAAGACCGTCGTGGCGCTGGCACAGGAACAGTAGGTTCTTGCGCTAGGAACCATTCTTCTTCAGACTCGGAGTCACTGCTGGTTTCATCTCTTCTTCGGGATGCTGATGGTGATGATAACGGCTCTCCTTCTTCCCATTCTTCTCCCGGACTGGCCATCTGCATTAGGTCTTTTCGGTTGACTGTGAGGTCATTTCCTCCTCCCACAGGTCGAACAACATAGGCATCGTTGTCGTAGGGTCTAGCCAAGACCCGATGTGGCTCTGGTCTCCAGACGTTTTGTAGTTTGCCTTTCTGACGGTTTCGGAGAAAGACAAAGTCTCCTACATGTAGATCGGAGACCGGCCTTTTGCGTCGCTGGTTTTCTCTTTGAGCAGCAGACTTTTGCAGCTGTTCGAAAGCTCTCTTGTGAGCGTCCTTTAGACGGGACTGGTGCAGATGGAACCAGTTTTCATTTTCTGCTGGCGTGTTGACTTCTCCCAATATGTTGTCTACTGGAAGTCTGGGATGTTGTCCGAAGAGCAGAAAATGAGGTGTGAAACCCGTAGCGGCATGAGGGGTGTTGTTGTAGGCCAAGACCAGTTCTGGCAGATGTAAAGGCCAATGTTTCTTTTCTTCATTGTCAAGAGATCGTAGGAGTTGACACATGGAACGGTTGAACCTTTCGCATTGGCCATTGCCCTGCGGGTAGTAGGGTGTAGTGTGCGTCTTCTTGATGCCATAGTATTTGCATAGTTCAGCAATCAAGTTTGATTCAAAGTTTCTTCCCTGGTCACTGTGTATCTGTTCTGGCACGCCATACTTCTGGAACCAATCTTTAATCAGGACCTTGGCAACAGTGGAAGCTTCTTGGTTGGAGGTGGTTTTACAGCTTGCGTGAATTTGGAGAAGACGTCAGTCATTACTAAGACATTTTCTCGGCCGTCGCTGGCTGTGTCCAACTTCGTGAAGTCTATGGCTAAGACTTGTAACGGTCGCGATGCTAGGAGGTGACCAGATGTTGAAATGCTGGTAGGATGCCGCCCCATAGTACATCTTTGGCAGTTGGCGATGTAACGTAAGACTTCTCGATGCATACCTGGCCAGTATGCTCTTGCTCGTAGTAGACCTATGACCCTGTTGTTTCCTTGATGACCCATATCGTCGTGTAGAGACTTCAAGACTTCTGCTTTCATGGAAGCCGGGAGGACAAGTTGTCGACAAGGCCCCGGAAGCGAATCTTCCACCCTTCGGTAGAGGACTCCATCTTCTAGGCGCAGTCGTGGGTATTGCTGGCACAAGGTGTTTAGTTCTTGGTTTCCCCGCGTGTGTGGTTTCTCCAGCCATGACTTCAAGACAGGACCAATGATTTCATCTCGCGCTTGTGCTGACTGGATTTCAGTTGCTATCTTCTGCAATGGCAAAGAATGTTGCTCTGACGTGAAGACATCTTCTTTTGGTTCTAATCTTGCATGACGGCAAATTCAGGTGGTATTGATGTTGCGGGTGAAGATAGTCTGGACAAAGCGTCAGCAGGATTTGTCTTCCCAGGACGGAATTTGATTTCAAAGTCGAATTGTGCCAGTTGAGCAACCCAGCGTTGTTCTACCGCGCCCAATGAAGCAGTCTTGAAATGTACCAGAGGGTTATTGTCTGTGTAGACGACGAATTTCGAGCCAAGTAGATAGTCTCTGAACTTCTCGGAAATCGCCCATTTCATGGCCAGGAATTCTAGTTTCATACTGGAGTAATTGGCTTGATTCTTCTCAGATGGTCTCAGTCTTCTACTCGCGTACGCTAAGACACGTCGCTGTCCATCTTGTTCTTGAGACAAGATGGCTCCCAGTCCCTTGTGGCTTGCGTCTGTTTCTAAAATGAAAGGCTTAGTGAAATCTGCGTAGCCTAAGACAGGTGCTCCGGTTAGCGTGCTCTTGAGTTCTTCGAAAGCTTTCTGATGACAGTGGTTCCACGTTTCTGAGATGTTGGCGTTCTTTTTCTTGCTTTTGTCTCTGGAGACTAAATCGTGCAGAGGGCCAGCTATTTTGGCAAAGTTCTTGATGAACCGTCGATAGTAACTTGCGAAGCCTAAGAAGCTTCGGAGTTCTGAAGTTGTGTTGGGTACTGGCCATTCTCTGACTGCCTCGACTTTCTTATCTTTGCAGGAGACGCCCTCAGCAGAAATGGTGTGGCCCAAATAGACGACTTGTCGACGCAAAATTTGACATTTGTCAGCTCGAAGTTTGAGGCCCGTTTCTGTGATTCTTCGCAAGAGACGCTCTAAGTGTTCTAGATGCTCTTCAAACGTCTTAGAGTAGACTAGGAGGTCGTCAATGTAGACCAGGAGGAACTCGAAGGTGAAGTCGGCCATTGTTCTTTGCATTAGTCTCTGAAAGGTGGCTGGCGCTGTGCAGAGACCCAAAGGCATTCTGGTGTATTCGTAGAGTTCCATTGGAGTTGTGAAAGCTGTCTTTTGCTGATCTTCTGGATGCATGGCTATCTGATGGAATCCGGAGCCTAGATCAAAGGTCGAGAAGTATTGCGAGCCCACCAGCGCGTCGAAAGATTCTTGAATTCTCGGCAATGGATAAGCAACTCTGATGGTCTTGGAGTTCAACTTGCGATAGTCGACACACAGTCTGATGGAACCATCTTTCTTCCTGACGATGACAACTGGTGCTGCATAAGGGCTGTAGCTTTCTGTGATGATGCCTTTCTTCAGAAGTTCTTTCAGATGATTTCAGACTTCTTCAAACTGAGAAGGTGAAATTCGCCGATAAGGTTGAACTACTGGTGTGTCATCCGTAGTTTTCAGGCGGTGTGTCACAGCATCAGTGAAACCTACGTCTTCTGAGTTTGCCACGAAAGCGTCAGAGTATTTTTCGAAGAGTTCCTGCAGCTTCTTCTTTTGGCTGTTTGTCCCGTCAAAGTCGGGAATGGTTGGTTTCCCCAACTTGCGGCTTGATTTTGTTTGGTCTTCTTCTCCAGTCGATGTGGCCGAGATGACTAACTCGTTGGTGTTGAGCTGGACTTGCGGACCTTTTTCAAGCATGTCGACCATTTCTAAAACTGCTACTGGTGTCTTCGCAGGCAGGATTCTGTCTTCATCTGTCAGGTTGACTATTCTAACATAGCGAGCGTTCCGGTCATCACTAAGCAGGGTGGGAATCATCATCAGGCCTCGAGGAAGTGACTGGCTCGTTGGATAAGCTAGAAGATACGGCGATTCTGTCTTCGTACCGGAGATCTTGATGGTCGAAACGGAGAAAGCCGGTATAAATTGCTGGTATGCAGCGCGAGCAATGCCTTGAGTTGGAGTTTTCTTCTTTTTAATCTCTCTTGCCAAAGTTCTGAATGATGGAGGAAGATCTTCATTGTTCAGGCAAGTCTCCAAGACGTTCATCCCCAATAATACTGGGACTTTCTCTTTCCTGGCTCTCATCGTCGGTTCTGTAGGCGTTTTGACCACAAAGACCGGAGTATTTGGGCATGTCATCCAAAGACCTGGAGATCTGCTAGGCAGATAGCGGAATAGGGCACTTCTGCCCCATTCACAGCTCGTATTTTGACGAGGCTTTCTTCTTGTTGCAGATTCTTCAGGTTTCTTGAAGCCCAGGATTCTGTGACGGTAGTTACTTCGCTACCCGTGTCTACTAGTGCTCGAGTTGTCTTGCCGTTCAGGTTGACAGTAGTCGTTGGGCATTCCCCTGAAAGACTGATTTTTCCATCTCGATTTGCTGTTTCCCTGTCTGATCTTCGCTGTCCATCCGCATGGCTCTCCACCTCAACTGTAGTAACTGATTTACTGCTGCTCGTTGTCTTCTTGCTTGTCCTTGCTGACTGATTCCTCCTTCCCCCCGTTGCCTGGCTCTCCAGAACAACGGGGGTTTCTAGTTTTCCTGCGCCTTGCCCAGATGACCACGTTGATGTTGCCGACGTCTATATTGCCGTTTGGCTGTGCATTCAGACTCTTTGTGGCCTTTGCGTTGACACCACCATCATGTCAGACTCCTCGTTGAAGGTTGGAGACTTGCTGCTTGACGGTTGGTTGAAGACTGTATTTGTTGCTCTTCACTTTGATAGGTGGCTACTTCTTGCAGTCGTTTCTCGTTTCTTCCTGCTTCTATGCGTAGCGTCAGGATTTCTATTTTCTCTTCCAGGCGTCGAAGTGTGCTGTCATCTAGAGTGGCTTGCTCCACAGCATTTTTCACGGCGTAGTCCTCTCGCATCCATCTTTGAGCCTCTTCAACTGCTTTAAAGAAGTCTGCTTCTGGGTGTTCCCTGGTATATTTCTTTAAGTCTCTGCGGAGAAAAACTGGATGTAGCCCGTTCACGAAAGTATCTCGTAAAAGCGACTGAGGAAACGGTTCTTCCGGCGTTGCTGACTCGATCTTCTTCCATAGAAGTCGTAGAGCAGTTGCATATTCTCTGATGGATTCATTCTTCCCTAGCTGGCGCCTGAAGAAGTTAGTTGTCAGTGTAGATAAGTTCTTTTTTTCTCCCCACAGTTGTTCGAGGATTTCGAGGATCTTTTCTGCTGAGTTGATCTCTCTGGCATCTCTGGAGAGGATTTCTTGTCGAGCCCTCCCTTCTAGCGCGTTCAGCAACCAACTGGCGGCGGCCCTGTCTGACAGCGGTTGAAATTGTAGAATCAGGCGTGCTTCTCTTGTAAATTCTTCTATGTCGTCGTCACCATGAAATTTTCTGAGTTTGTAGGCTTTAAAATATTGTTGGGGTGTAGCCTCTCCGTCGCTGAAAAGAGGTTGGTTCTCGCCACCGAGGCATGGACGTTGTTCCATCTTCACCTCCAATCGCCCGCTTCAAACCCAAAATATATAATGCAGAGTCTGTCTTTTTCTCCGTAGAAACTTCAATCGAATCCCACGAAACTTCAATTGAATCCCACGAAACTTCAATTGAACCAATGCATCCCACTTCTGACACCAGAATGTTGCGGGACGCAGATGAGGTGGGTTTTATGAACCCTATGAGTTCGGAAAAGCTGACAGACTCAATGCATCACACATTCCAGACTCAAAGCAGGCAACCAGTGGATCGGACGTCTCAACGATTTAATCATTCATCGTCATCTCATCTCCCGAGAACCTAAGAGGATCTGCTTATATTTGAGGCACCGAGCAATTTCTTTGACAACAATGTACACACTGCCATGGCGGCAAATCAACAGAATGGCTTATTCCAGGGCAACAGCCATGGCAGTGGTCGTCACTACTTCAAAATATTGATGAAATAATTCTAAATTTTATGAAATAATTCTAAATCATTCATCTATTTATGTGAAACTCGATATTTTGTGATCTACGACAAAATGTATTTAGATCTAGATGTTAGAAATTTAGATTGTGGTGATCGCTGCCTTGGAGATGTTGATATTTTCATAACAACGATCATCGCAATGATTCCTAATCTTAACTATTTATAAATTCCATTTATTTATCGATGAAATCCTATACATTTACCTGAAATATTGCCTCCAAAAAGGATACGATTTAAAGTAGTTCCTTTTCGCTAAATTATCTGGTGGTTACCAGATCAACGAAGCGGAAATGACGACTATCAGCGGTGACGTCATTATTATGGGTGACACTTCCTAAAATAAACAAGGGAACTCCACTTTAAGGCTACCTTCGTTTCCTCATTATCACACAGCAAAGACATCTTTCACGATAATCTTAATGAAAATTATCCGACAAGTGCTTGAGGGAGAGAACGTACAGGCAGAATGGAAACTCCTTCAAAGAAACTATCTACATCACTGTGGCTGTTATCCAGGGTTTTGTGATAAAGAGATCAGTAAGCTTATTGACAAACTCCATGCTACTCACAAGGAACCCCACAATGGCAAGACCTGTGGAAAGAGGAGGCGAAAATACCAGCAAACAAAGCAGCTTATCCAACAAAAAAAACGGCAGATGAAGAACCAATGGTAGGAAACAAAAGCTGCGGCTGATGCAAAGGACATGAAGTCATTGCATGTATACGTCCTAAAGGCTTTTGGAATGATATTCATCCCTACATCTATCAGCTCCATTCTGCTGACAGAAAAAGTTTACATGTTCGTACGTTGGCCTGAACACTTTAACACATTGCTGATCAGGGAATTTTCATATCTGAGGACGCTTTTGCAGTAACCCCCAATTGTCAGTAAAGGAATCTCTAGCAGATCTATCCTTCACTTTCAGGATTACCAAAGCGTAAGGTAAAGCACGGCTGAGAAGGCACCAGGAACTGATGATATTCCTGCAGATATCTTCAAGTTTGGGGGCAAGTATTGATTCTCCTATAGAAGCTGAACCCCTGTACCAGACTGTATCGCATAAGGGAGAGGTTCCTCAAGACTTTGAAGATGCTGTGATCAGTCACATTTACAAGAAGGGCGATAAGATCTTATACGATAATCATGTGGGATATCCCTCCTGTACGCTGTAGGGAAGGTCCTTGTCAGAATCATTATTCCACAGAGTCGTACCATGTACCAATGTAGCCAAACTCATCATTCCTGAGCCTGAGTGTGGCTTTCGTGGAGAAAGAGGCACGAACGACATGATGTTTGCCATACACCAGCAGAAAGAAAAGTATTGTGAACTAAATCAAGAGCTTGATTTTGTGTTTGTAGATTTGACCAATGCATCTGACATTGTTAACCGGAAGGGCCTGTCGGGGATTACTATGAAAGTTTGGTTGCCCGTTGAAGTTTGTCACGTTGACCACTTCTTTCCACAGTGACATGCTGGCTAGGTGCTAGAGTACGGGGAGATATCGGAATTCTTCCCATTGCAGAATGGTTTGAAACAGGGATGCATTTTGACGCCCACACTCTTCTCTATTCTCTTAGTGGGAATGCTGACTGATGCATTCTAAGACTTTGACGGGGGAGTGTACGTCATTTTCCGCTCAGATGAAAAACCTTTCAATGTGTGGAGGCTCCAAGTTAAAAGCAAAATGTTTAAAGTCGCCTTGCGTAAATTTTTCTTCGTAGATCACTGTGCACTGGCTGCTCACAAGAACAAAGACACCCAGAGCATCATTGATTTATTTACTGAGGCCTGCAATTAGCTTCAGCCAACATTTCAGTCTTCTGGAGCTTCACCAGCTCCGATTGTCATCAGCAACCAGGAGATCAAAACTGTAGACAGATTTTGCTACTTGGCCATTACTTTGAGCACTAATAGTTCTCTTGATGCTGAGGTGACGCTGCGCATCTCCAAAGCTAGCTCTGCTTTTGAAAAGTTGACCAAGAAGTTGTAGCAAGACCATGGCATCAGGCTTATCACTAGGATCGCTGTGTACAGAGCAGTAGGCTTGATTGCCCTGCCGTATTGCTGCGAGATGTGGACAACTTACCAACGGCGCATTCAAAAGCTGGATCGGTTCCACCAAAGATGTCTGCGTAAGGTCGGCAACATCACGTTGCAAAGTCAAAGTACCCAGTCTTCAAGGTCTGACGAAGTATTGCATACCAAAATATAGAGTTTCTTCTTATCAAAGCCAGCTAGCTTCGTTGAACAGGACGTCTTGTTCATATCGAAAACAACCGCATCCCAAAGATGCTTCTGTATGGAGAGCTGAAAAAAAGATACTGAGACTAGGAAAGACCATTAAAGCCATACAAGGATACTGTGAAGGTCACCTCCTGAGCTGTGGCATCAGTATCGCCAACTGTGAAGACATTACCCGCAACAGAGCAACCAAGTGGTAGCATTGCACACAAACTCTGCCACATTTGAATAGTGCAGAACAGCTGCTATTTAAAAGAAGAGGCCGAAGGACCCTTTCCCATGCGTAGCTGTGAAAGAACGTAGCCTCCAAGACCGGTCTTATGTTCCACATGAAGATTCATACCAGGCAATAAAGGACAAGTATATCTATTATCCGTCGGATCAGTGGGAGGTTCCGTTATCGTCGTCATCATTGTAGACCCTTTGGAGCCAGATTGGATGTTAAAAAGAATGTGTTCACAGACAAATACGATTCTCCATTTTTCTGCTTCTTTTTCCGACCCCCACCCTCTCTCTTTCTTTTTCTACCCATTCCTCCTTCTGTTTCTGTCTGTCTCTCTGTCTCTTTCTCTCTTTTTAGTTACTTGGGGAAAACAACTAGGACAAAGTCTTTTGCAACCCGTGCCCACATTCCATTGATTACAGTGAACAATTCCAGATTTAGAGAACCCGGGTGAACTCAGTCCTCTTGTTAAAATATCAATATTTTGGAGTTAACGATTTGTTTGGGGCAAGGATGTGTTTGTAGGGAGTGTTCTGTCTAGACTGATTTCCTTTCCATCCAAAAATCAGTGCAGTGTTTACTTGTTACGTGAAATGACGTGATGTGCTCTAAATATAATGTCAGGTGATTGTGTGTGTGTGTGTGTGTGTGTGTGTGTGTGTGTGTGTGTGTGTGTGTGTGTGTGTGTGTGTGTGTGTGTGGTGTGTGTGAGTCCTCTGTGTGTGTGTGTGTGTGTGTGTGTGTGAGAGAGAGAGAAGAGAGAGTGTGTGTGTGTGTGTCTGTGTGTGTCAGGCTCATTTATCTGTGATGAGAACCCAACCAACAGGGCAGTAAGCCACGGAATCATTGTGTGTGTGTGTGTGTGTGTGTGTGTGTGTGTGTGTGTGTGTGTGTGTGTGTATGTGTGTGTGTGCGTGCGCGCTTGCTTGCTTGCTTGCTTACTTATTTGTAATATCATTGTCAGTGCAAATTTTGTGTTGGATTTCAATTTTCATCTGTCTGTTCGTACCCAGGTTGTATTGGCACTGAAAGATTGAAAGAGGTATAGGAATTCGTGGCAAGAAGTGAAACTAAGCAGACAAAAAACGAAATCTTGAAACTAGTATGTCCGCTTTTATTTCGCTAACATAGCTGGCTACTTTTGTATATGTTGCCTTGGGGCGGACAGTGTGCCCTTGGGTATAGGTCTGCCTTAGGAGCACGTATTCCAAGTAGATATTATCAAGGGGAAATATGGCTGTAGTGAACGGAGAAAGAACCAGATCCTCAAATTCTCGAGCCTGAAATGAAAGTTTTAGCTGATACATCCGTTTGTTCAGAGAGAATTAAAAAGGACACAGTACGTAAAGGGAGCTGTTCAGTCAGGATGAAGCTGTTTTTTTTGTTTTTTTTTTTTGTTTTTTTTTAATTGGCAGAGGGAATATATATGTCTATGTATATGTATACCTATATCTTTATCTGTATGCAAACTTCGTCATTCTTTGCATAAGTTAAGATCATTACAACTTCTTCATCCCTTTAAGATGTGCCCATGCTTCCTAAGTAACACATAATCTAACCAAACCAACGCAGGTTTTCTTTGCTTAAAGAGAGTGTTACTGTGGAAAAGATCTTGCTCTCATAAGGTTTATGCTGTTGGGTAAGAAGTCTTTCCAAGAGATGCCATCGATATATGAGGCCCAGGCAGCACATTTGGACAGTATTCAGACTTCATTGTTTTATGGATTCCATATTGCATGTTTCACCGTCATCGAGGAGAATACTTACTACACAAGCCTAGGACTTTTCCCGAGTGTGATGTACTTGATTAGTCTTCCGAACTAGAGCGTTTAGTGAAAACATTCCTGACGCACTTATTGAATTCTGGCTAAGCTTAAGATCGTAAGAGATTGCAGAGTCCAGATGTATAACTTCACTTGAATAGCTTCAAGCTCATAGTGCCTTATGTTGATACGAGATAGCTGACTTGTTGATATCGTGGCCCATTGCTTATATCTATCTTTTCCTTGCGAACTCTTTGCAAACAGCAATACAGGGACACACGAACCGCTACAGGTCGTCTTCCGTGTGTATCGCATGGAAGTGAAAAGCCCCTGAGATACCTCACTCTCTCGCTGAACTTTGGTCTTAGTCTGGGGAAGTTAAACAAGTTCCCATTTCATGTTTTGTGGAAATAGATACGTCCTGTTGCCGGTCCAGAAAGCATATTTTGGCAGGACGGTGAAGAAGATGCCCAATAACGTTTTTAGGGACACGTATACTTTGCTCTTGAGGGGAGCCTTTAGCTGAGCACAGGGATTGTGGGTTAACTCTCGGGTGGGCCGTATTTGTTTGTTTGTTTTCTCTCTCTCTCTCTCTCTCTCTCTCTCTCTCTCTCTCTCTCTCTCTCTCTCTCTCTCTCTCTCTCTTTTGGTAGAGCCATGAGCTCATGATCTGATGTACTGAGTTCAATCCCAGCCAACAGTATTAAAAACTGGTCTGTTCACTGACCATCTTAATGTTACCATCATTCTGGTGGTGTCTTAGTGTATCGTAAAGTACTCCCCCCCCCCCCCCATCCATGTGAAGACCTTGCCAGCGCATAGGATTTTGCGCAGGCTCAGGGAGTCTGCCAGATAACTGCTGGCAGATTTGGGTGGAAGGAACATGGAATTGTCTAAGTGAAAGTGCTGGATCCCACGAACAAATCAAAAACTCCAACTTCATGAGGGGAATGAAACCATGGAATAGTCCTTGAGCCTTGGGTAGTGTATATGAGCGAACATGTGTATTTGTACGTGCGTGCGTATATGTATGTATGTATGTATGTATGTGTGTGTGTGTGTGTGTGTGTGTGTGTGTGTGTGTGTGTGTGTGTGTGTGTGTGTGTGTGTTGTGTGTAGGCAGTGTTCTGTTTGGACGGACTTTCTTTCCAACCAAAGATCAGTGACGTGCTAACGTATGTGTTTGTCTATCTATCTAGCTAGCTAGCTAGCTAGCTAGCTAGCCATCTATCTATCTATCTATCCTATCTGTCTATCTATCTATCTATCTATGTATAGAAACGCAAAAATATTTCATCAAGGATTTCTTTACAATTTGTGGATGATTTTGAAAGAAAACTACTTGTAATGATGATCCAACTTTTATTAGGAATGTGCGATTGTTTCCATAAGATGAATATTTTGGCAAAGTAACAGTTACGCTAACCGTGTCTCAGGCGCCAGAAAACTGATAGGTTTGTTTATGGAATGGATAATCATTTATATTTCTCTCTTTCTCTCTCTCTCTCTCTCTCTCTCTCTCTCTCTCTCTCTCTCTCTCTCTCTCTCCCCATCCCTCTTTCTCTCTGTTTTCTTTTTCTGTCTTCATCTTCCTGTACCCCATTCCCCTCTTCTTTGTTTTCCTCCAGTGCTTTGTGGTCACTGTTCTCAGAATGGCCTAGTTGCTACCACACGATAATTTTGCTGCTTTTATTTTTAACGCAGAAAAATAAATTAATAGGAAGGGCTGAGTTATAAAACCAGCAAGTCTTGTCTGTTTTTTGAATTGTTTACGTCTTTAAAGAATCTCATTTAAAAAAAACTTTGCGCTCAAGTGCAAGCAAACAAACAAACAGACAAAAAGATGTTTAAGTACTGCATGGATTGGTTAAGGCTCTGTGGCTGATAATTTAGAAAGCTGGAACGAATCTCTGAGAATTTTGACGATGATCAAGTTTGTAAATGAAAGGTCGTTGGGCTTGTTTGTTTATTAACTTTGTTTCTTTGACTGTCTTTCTCTGTGTCTGTTGTTTTTGCCTGCCTGCCTGCGTGTCAGAGAGGGCAGGTGCGGTATATGTGTTTGTTTTCAAACAAGATAGACGGCCTCTTCAAAGAGTTTATGCTCAGCTTGTGCATAACCGAAAACGCTGTTTGACTGATTGCCACATGTAGCGAGGTTGCCAAGCTATTTCTCTCTGCCCAGGCGAGCGCGACACAGTAACCTGTTAAAAATTGCCAAGCCATTCTCACAGTCACTGCATTCGCTCTTTAGCTGTTACAGGCACGTACGCTGTGGGTCATCGTGACACGGGTCGTGACCCACATCGTCTCTAACTTCGCCTTTCGCCCTTCTAGCCGGCTGGACATAGATTCAAATGATATTTATAAGGCGCTGAATCTTTACATACAAATCAAATCAAAGCGCACACCCTCCTCGTTCTTCAGTCATTTTATCACATTGACCAAAAGAACTTAAGGATACAAAGGAAAAGTATACTGGGAGGGGGAGGAAAGGAGAGGACTTGGATTAGGGGGTGGGGGTAAAGGTGGAAATCACTGCAGGGCGAAAAGGTATGTCTTCAAGTTAGACTTGAAGAAAGTAGTTTTATAGGGAAGCCCGTTCCAGTTGCTTTGTATATCGACCACACATAGAAAATAATGACCGGCAATCAACTGTGAAACATCTGTATCGGGGATTTATTTGTAAACATATGCCATGAGAAGCAGAAGGAAGATGTCGGGCAGGCGCAAAATCGTTGATGCGTTAGTGGCAGAATGTGTTGATTTTCTATGCAATTCTTTTAGAAACAATTAACCAGTAGGGAATCTGTTGCATGAAAAGTTACTAATGCACAGTTAACTAAGACCTTGCCAAGACGTAGGTAGACGCGCGGACTTAAGGCGTACTGTTGGCTTTTTAATTAAACATGGAGTTGTTTTTAACGTGGTGTTAACCTGACGTTATGGCTTTAATAAATCGGCGAAGCTATGTACAGCACGATCCGATTCGGATCAAATGTTCATTGATTAGTGTGGGTCTATTTTCATCTCATGGCATCTTTTTGGAATTACTTCAGACGCAGACCCACTGTCTTTAGAAAACTGAAACTGAAACCGAAGGAAAGAAACAACAGCAGCAGCAACAACTGAATCGAACGAGAGGGGGGGGGGGGGGGGGTACAAAAAGAACTAAGAAACCAAGTGTTTATTTTAGGCATTTTATGAATAAGTATAATTTGAAAATCATTTTTGAAAATTATCCAACACAGGAAGCATATGCCGCATTTGCTAAACCTTACACGTTATACAGTCCTGGGCAATTATGAATAATAATAAAGATTTGTGCGAGGGCCTGCAGAGTCATTATTGCTGCTGTTTTTTGCTCGGAAAGACAATGTCAGTGATGTTTGCTTTTTTTCAAAAGTAAAGTCTGTTGCCCGAAAGCCATTTTTCAAACTTGCCCATGCTACTCTGCGCACATCTGATGCTGTTCGACGCATATCTGTCTAGAGCTACAAGAGGTTCATTATGATCGATACAAACATGACAGAATTAATGCCAAAGTCTCATGCACAACGATTCGTTAATTGACAAAACTGCTTGACGGGTGTTGGTGACAACGGAATCTTCCTATCATGACAGCAGCCTGCCGGATGAAACTTGATTTTTTTTAATGTGGAAGTTAAAATGTGCAAAACGCTTATCTTTACAATATACAGCTTCTGGTTGGTTCTCTGTCTCTGTCTGTCTCTGTCTCTGTCTCCCCCCTCTCCCCCACTTCCCTGTCTCTGTCTTTCTTGTTGTGAAGCCGGAGACGAAAATCAGTTGAGCTTTTCTGACAGTTTTCTTAATTTAAGTTTAAATCTAGCCGACGTTACGAGTAGACTCTACAGTCGATAATTGTATTGTTCTGTCAAATTATGACCGTCATGGTTACTTCGGAGTGAACTTGATACGAACTACTTTCCTTGGCCGATCGTCTTTACCTGTTACCTAATCGTGATAAAGAGTCTTGGTCCCGACAAAGTCTGTCTGGATCTGTCCAAGTCCACTTTCACAGAAGATCGGATTATTCGGGTTGTGAAGTTAGTTCATGCTGTTTAGCACAGCCATCTTATCCACCATTCAGTCTACTTCTCTTTGCCTCTCTCTTGGTTAATTTTGGTGAAATTGTATATTTGCATAATTTTGTTAGTTTCATGCTGTTGTAGTTCATCTGTCTTAGTGTATTAGTGTAAAACATCAGTGGACGAAGGTTGGATGTAAAAGAGCATTATTTTACGTGAGCCACTACCCTCGAAAATAGGAATTAATTTTGTTCCCGTTTTTGATAGTTTCTCGATTCCTGTCTTCCGCCACAACCGCACCTCTCTTTCACATACACTCACGTGTACACATTCTCTCTCTCTCTCTCTCTCTCTCTCTCTCTCTCTCTCTCTCTGTGTCTCTGTCTATGTCTGTCTGTCTGTCTGTCTGTCTGTCTCTCTCTCTTCCCCTCCCCCTCTCGCTCTCTCTCTCTTTTTTCTTCTCTCAGACCCATATTTTGAGTGTAGAATAGCAAGTACTGGCTGTAACTGTAAGATAGGTCCAATTGGACCTGATGCTACTTTCTTTGGGTAGTCTGAAATCTCACAAAGTTGCACGCATATAGACATACACATTTGGTCACTCTCTCACACACACATGCACATGCACATGCACGCGCGCGCGCGCGCACACACACACACACACACACACACACACACACTCACTCACTCACTCCCCAACGATTCAAAAGAGCCCCATCTTCAGCAAACTTGTGTTTTGCAGCAACTTGAAAAAAAAAAGCAATCATGCAGTATAAGTGTTGTTAGCCCGTCGACGTTAAAGCCCAAAAACCCCACCACCCAGCTGTCTCAC
Source organism: Monoplex corrugatus (assembly GCA_030674185.1). Classification (NCBI taxonomy): domain Eukaryota; kingdom Metazoa; phylum Mollusca; class Gastropoda; order Littorinimorpha; family Ranellidae; genus Monoplex; species Monoplex corrugatus. Next base: position 70,394,898 of record CM060309.1, on the reverse strand, counting down.
CGGCTAATCTCTTCCTCCTCCAAGTAGGTGTTTCAGATGACGTGGCCCAGGGGGAAAGTTATTTATGACTTCCCCCTCGGTCCCCAAGGTGCTCCCAAAATAGATTGGAACACAGGAGCTGTTTTATTTACAGCATAGACACCAAGGCTGCAGCCCCACAGTTCGTTGGCAGTGTTGCCCCTGATGTGTTGTGAAGGAGAATAATCATCGCAGCTGTCGGCAGTGCCCATGAAGTGCCTCTATCTGGTTGTTTCTGTTGTTTTCTTCTCTCTCTCTCTCTCCCTCTCTCTCTCTCTCTCCCTCTCTCTCTCTCTCTCTGTGCGCGCGCGCACGTATGTGTGTGTGTGTGTGTGCACGCGCACGCGCACGATATGTGCATCCTTTGTCGGCAGATTTGCAGCCTTGTGACCTTAACATTAACATTTTTGAGTTGTGAGTTGTCTGTGTGCTGTCTGTCTGTCTCTGTTAGAATACATAAACTTCCCCCAGGACAGTGGATGATAACAACAGTAAAAACAAAAGGAAAGCACAATAACAGCGGCAGCAACAAAGACGACAACAGCAGAAGCAGCAGCAGCAGCAGCAGCAGCAACAGCAACAACTGCGACAACAACAATAATGATAATAATGACAACAGTGATAATAATAATAACGATAACAATTATAACAATAAAGTATTCCTTCCTTTCAAGTACTACTACCATCACCACCATCGGAACAACAACAGCAACAGTAGCAAGAACAAAAAAAAAAAAGAATATTAGTAAATTCCACGACGAACACTCATGCTACATTTCCTGAACCCCCTTTCTCTGGAATCCCCCTTACTTTCTTCCAACCCGTTTCTGAGGACTTTGTTAAGAAAATCATCATGAAATCTGGCATTAAAACCTGTGAACTCGACCCATTGCCAGCTTCTTTTCTCACCCATTGTCTCGATACTCTTCTCCCTCACATCACCAATATCATTAACCATTCCCTCTCAACTGGCTCCTTTCCTTCTTCTTTCAAGTCAGCAATTGTAAGACCTCTTCTAAAAAAGACGACTCTTGACCCTGAGAATTTGAAAAACTATAGACCTGTGTCAAATCTTCCTTTTCTTTCCAAGGTCTTAGAGAAAGTTGTTCTTGACCAGCTGTTAAACCACCTTCATTCCAATAACCTTGTCTATTCCCTTCAGTCTGCTTACCGTTCTGGACATAGTACCGAAACTGCTCTTCTCAAAATCTGCAACGACTTACTGACTACTCTCGACTCTAACAACGTATCACTTTTGACTCTCTTGGACCTATCTGCTGCCTTTGACACTATTGACCACTCTATCCTTCTCTCCCGTCTACATCACTCTTTTGGGCTCCATGATACTGTCTTGAACTGGTTTCATTCTTACATCACCAATCGTCTGCAAGTAGTTTCTGTCAATGGTCTTTCTTCTAATCCTTCCTGTCTGACTTACGGAGTGCCACAAGGATCTGTTCTGGGCCCCCTACTTTTCATTCTCTACACCTACCCTGTCTCCTCTATTGTCCAAGAACACCTGCTTCAGCATCATTCTTTCTCGGATGACAATCAGCTGTATGTCTCTGGGCCTCTCCCTGACCTTCCCATCATGATCCAGAAAACCCAATCTTGTGTAGCTGACCTGAAGGATTGGATGACTGAAAACAAACTGAAATTAAATGAAGAGAAATCCGAATTGATCTTGATCACCCCACCCAAACTCCAAAATCACCCCTCTCTTCCAACCTCTGTCACACTTGTTGACTCATCTATCCCTCTCTCCCATTTTGCCCGTAACCTTGGTGTAACTCTTGATCAAACCCTGTCCTTCCGCCAGCATGTGAGCAACGTCTGTCGGACTTGTTTTCTTGAACTCCGCCGAATTGCTTCTATCCGCCACCTCCTCTCAGAAGACACGACAAAGGCTCTTGTCTGTGCATTTGTTCTATCCCGTCTCGATTACTGTAATGCTCTTTTTTCTGGTTCCCCCTCTCATCTCATTAACAAACTTCAGAAAGTTCAAAATCATGCTGCCCGTCTCATCTTCCGCTCTTCAAAATTTAACCATGTTACGCCATTGCTCTGTTCTCTCCACTGGCTCCCTGTTCAGCAAAGAATATCCTACAAGATTGCCTGCCTCTGCTTCAAATCTATTGAGTCTTCCTGTCCTGAGTATCTCACCCATCTGTTACATCTCTACACGCCATCTCGAGCTTTGCGGTCCTCATCTGATACCCGTCTCTATAGTATCCCCATAGTCCGCACTAAAAGGTTTGGGCAGCGTTCTTTTTCCTATCAAGCTTCAACCATCTGGAATCAGTTACCTCGCTCTCTTAGATACTCACCCTCTCTGTCCACATTCAAACGCTCCCTCAAAACTTACCTGTTTCCCAAAACTGGTAATCTCTGCCCCCTTCCCCCCATGTAATGTAATGGTGACATTATAGTGTCTTAGTGTCAATGTGTCATTGTATTTGCATGTCATGCTGTGTGTGTGTTTGTGTGTGTGTGTGTGTGTTTGTGTGTGTGTGGGTGCTTCTGTGGGTGTGTGTGCTTGTGATTCTGGTTATATGTTTTGCCATTGTAAACGCCTAGGGCATTAATTTGATTAGGCGTACTAAATGTTCATAATAATAATAATAATAATTAAAGCCGATCCCCAGCTTCTGCTTCTGCATCTACATCGTCGACCATACCATCATCATGTACCTCCTCAACCCTGATGGGGACTTTGTGGACTACTATGGCCAGAACAGGAACGCTGAACAGATCACCAGCAGTATTGCTCTCCACATGAAAAAGTTTGCTGCCATGACATGAGTGAGGTCCATACGTGTATGGTCAATGCCTGTGGACAGAGGCTTGACTTGTTGATGTACCTGTGGACAGAGGCTTGACTTGTTGATGTACCTGTGGACAGAGGCTTGACTTGTTGATGTACCTGTGGACAGAGGCTTGACTTATTGATGTAAGAGAACAGGTATAAATGAGGACCTGGTTGTACACACGTTGTGTTTAGTATCATACACTCTTCCATATCCAGCTAATGCTATAAGAGTTGGATACGGCAAGTAAACGTGAAACCACATTCCTGCATACATACACACACTTAGCGCTTAGATTTGATTTTATCAAGATTTTGCGCTATATAAATATTGTAATTATTATTATTATTATCTATTTCTGCCAGTTCCGAAGCTCTCAGCACTACACACATCAGATTTTGATATAATTAATTGACAACTATTAAATATTATATATAAATTGATGCAGTTAATTGTCTGATATTCTCATCTGTCTTTACGGTCATTTGGTTGATCTAATATTTGTCTGATACCACATTATTCCCTTCATTTTTGTTGTATTTTCTATCCCTCTGTTTGTCCCAAATCGTTAAATGGATGTTGTGATTGTGGTTATGTTAAATGGATGTTGTGATTGTGGTTACTTGTGAGGGATGGATGTACAATGTACAAAATGCGGCCGTCTTTGGGGATGCCTGAGGCTCTTTCAGTGTAAATAGTATGCCCATCCCCACCTTCTGGAAATTCTGTGCTGGGAATTTCCTCTTTTCTGTCACTATCTTTGTTTCTGCCTTGTTCCTTTGCTTTCTGTCATTCTTCCTATCATTCTCTGACTTGCTGGTCCATTCACCTGTATGTATTCAATGAAGTCTTATGTGCTTTCTCTTAGGATTGATAATTGGGTTCATGTATTAAGTGCATTTCTGGATCTAGGGAAATGAGATATGCGAAAGCAATTTTAGGTAATTTATGCCCGTATTTTGATGTGTTCTGATGTCCTTATTTTAGTTTGAATTTGTATTTAGGTATGTTTTTTAAATCCTCCGTGCGATAAACTGGACGGGGTGGTCAGCGCCAGGGACATCTCTTCAGATTTTGTGCGCGAATACATTAATATGTGTACTTAATTTTCTTTTCCTCTTTTTTCTTGTTGAAGTATATGTTTTGAAATGGGATAGCCCTAAATGGCTCTAAAATGACAATAACAATAAAACTTTTTTGCACTCCATTTCTAATTCTGTCTCAAAGTGTGAAACGGACAGGCAGACACGCAGAGGTGGGAGGGGAGAGAGAGAGAGAGAGAGAGAGGAGAGAGAGAGAGAGAGAGAGAGAGAGAGAGAGAGAGATTGTGTGTGTGTGTGTGTGTGTATGTGTGTGTGTGTATGTGTGTGTGTGTGTGTGTGTGTGTGTGTGTGTGTGTGTGTGTGTGTGTGTGTGTGTCTGAATCTGCATCTCTCTCTGTATCTCTGTCTTCTTGTGTAACTGTCTGTCTCTCTGTCTCTTCACATTGCATATAACATATTTTTAACTCTACAGAAGTACACGGGTTTTAAACTGAAGGTATTTGCAATTCATCATCCCAAATCTGTCAAAACTGTCAGGGCCATGTTAAGGGCTGCATAGCTCTCAACTTGCTTCACGCCTCAGTTGGTCCAACTGACGGCCTACATGGTTACACCTAATCAACACGGCACATAAGAAAATATTCTAATGCAGACTGTCGCCGCACGATCTGAAAAGGGTATTCAGCGTCTCTGAATGTAGAGGGACATGTAAACACTTTAGTAGATGTCGAGCATTGTTTCCAGTCTCTGGAGTCACTAGATCCCATATCACTGTTCCCAGTTTGTTGAAGTGAACAATTTAAACTTTTCTCGGAACTGTTTAGCAGATTTTATGTCTTTGTTTCTAATCTTTACAAGGACAGTATTCCATGCCTTGTTTCTAATCTTTACAAGCGCAGTCAGTATAAGTAGCACTAGTAGTAGTAGTAGGAGGATGATGATTTGTTTTTGTTGTCGTTGTCGGGCCTGCACAAAAACCGATGCGCTAATAAGGTCTTGAAATGAAGCAGAGACGGGGACAGAATGACCGGAGAACTGAGATAACAGCCAACAGACTTCTTTTGTGTTGTTACAGGCAGGAACCGGACTCAAAACACAAGATCTTGAGTCCACGCCTGTATCAGCTCCCAAAAATTGTTTAATATCCACAGGCACGAGGCTTCATGGCATTGACCGTTTCCAAACTCATTGATATCCCGAACTGTATTTTACATTTTAAAAACGTATTTTTAATTCAGTCACACGAATCAAAAAGTTTGCTCAAACCACAACACAGTAGACAGAGGCACGTGAATTTTGCACCATAGACATAGGAAGGAGTGTTTTTTGTATGTAGTGATATGTGAACCGCAAATACAAATATTGTTACTTTATTGTATCGTTAATACACTGAACAGGAAAAGCCAGGTTGGTAGATTTCTTGACATTTTACATGTGGAAGAGCAGTTAATTTGAAATGATTATTTCTCATAGCATGGTGTTTAAACTGAAGAGGAAAAGGAACAGCTTAACAGATTTTATGGCATCAGTTCCTACCTTTTAAAGTAAACACTTTAGTATACTCCTGTTCTAACTTGTTGTGAAGCAGTTCGGTAGATTTCATGGCGTCAGTTCCAACCTTTTAAGTAACACTTCAGTATACTCCTGTTCTAACTTGTAGTGAAGCAGTTTGGTAGAATTCTTGACTTGGTTTCTAATGATCGGTATATAAACAATTCAATGGAGTTGTCAAAATTTCTAAACATAAAAGGAACAGGTCAGTAGATTTCATGGCATTTAGTTTGCGGAGAACGACTTCAAAGGTTTTGTGACGTCGTTTCTAACGTTTAAAAAAGTGAAAAATACATTACATTTTGTGGCATTGTTTCTAGCCTGTATTTAAACAGTTTACTGGACTTTACGATATTTTTCGTTTAGCGAAACGGCTCTGGGTTTCATGGCATTGTTTCTTATCTTTAAAGAAACAACGAGGTGTTTGGTAGATTTCATGGCATTGTGCTTGATCGGTACAGGAACGGTTCAGAAGACTTTACTGCAAAATTTGTGCCAGGGGTAAAATCATCAAAAACAAAAACAAACCTCAGTCTGTAGCGTGGAATCGCACAGCTTCAAAACTGTAGAGAAAAAGCTGGCAGTAAACTTAAAGACATAAATTACAATCTGTTGGAGAAAATACAAAGTATAATTGCTGACCCAGAGAGAAGTGGCATGAAAAGGATACATGGAATGAAAAGGGTGAACTTCAGTCCTGTAAGCCCAGTAATCATAATCATATGCTTTGTTAAACCAAACTGATAAGCTTAATGATAAGCAAGCTAGTAAACAAACAAACAAAAATATCTTTAAGACAGGTATTACTGTCTGATCTGTGAAAGTAAATACTCACAGAGACGGAGTTGACTGTTCTGTGTGTAAGAAAACAAAGAAGGAAAAAGATCTTTGAATCGAACACTGCGACAAAAACCGAGAGAGGTTAAACAAAAATCTTTTGTATAGGCCATATCATAAGTTCAGTGGACTTCATAGCATTATTTCTAATTTATAAACGAGTAGTTCAACACACTTAATGACATCGTTTTTAAACTGTGGAGAAAGAGTTCAGTCAGTTCATTTCATGGCATCTGATCTGTGGAGGACTAGCTCTGTCACAACCTTTCATAGAGAATTTCGAAAATAGAGACACGTGAATGGCAAAAACAGATACAGTATGTCTTTCATCGTATGCAATATACCTGTAATTGTGTGTAGTTGTTGAGGTACTAGTACAGGTGTATAAGTGAACTCCGTCAGTTCAACAAAGTGCTCAGCTGTTGAATGCGAACAACAAACAATAGTGAAATTGCTTTTAATCCGATGGGGAATACATCTTTGGATTACTTAGCATCGTTTCAGGCGTGGGAAGTAATAGCTTAGCAGAGCTCATTGCAACGTTTGACCCCATAGAAGAGGTTCAGTCGACTTCACAACATCGTTTCTGATTAATCTGTAGGGGAATGGCTCATTTTGTAGACTCCGTGGTATCGCTTGGCTATGTCTGTCTATTCATAGTTCCAAAAGACGAAAGATCATCGACTTCACCAACAATAACAGCTACAGTGTTGACAAGACATGTTCAGTGTCTACTGTCTAATGCACCGTTTAAAGAAAATACAGGTTTCACTTTGGTTCACGAGCAGCGTTTCGGTTTCTTTTTCTTTTTGTGTGTGTGTGGAGAAGGGATGAATTTTCACATTATCTGTGTTTTGAAATGCCATCCTTCCAATACTAGAGGTAGGCAATAAGCTACTTTACGATTTGGAAATATCATTTACGTGTATATCTATGTATGTATGTAAATTTATTTATTTATTTGTTTATTTGTTTATCGTCACACTGACTTTATCATGTGACTTAAGGACCGCTCTGCCGGGGCAAATAAATCACTTCAGTACAGCACACATGTTTTCCCAGGAATTATTTTTTTCTCTGTATGCGTAACTTCCTGTCTGCCTACGAAGGTGGAGTTTTCACAACAGAATTATGCCAGGGACGACTCTTTTGTTGCCATGAGATATTTAAGCTTCGATGGACGCATGCTGGACACGGGATCTGGGTTTATCATCTCATCCGACAGGCTAGCATCTAGATCACCTCTTAAGATCTGGTGAAGGGATAGCTAGCAGGGAAGAGAAAAATCCGTGTTTGTCGATTCGTGATTCAAATCCAGGTTTCTCGTGTCCTAGGCAGATGCTTTAACCACTGGGCACACACTTCAGTTCTCTGAAGAAAAGGGATTTCCAGGTCGATCAGAAGTTTGTCTCCCTCCACTAGGGCTTAAGTATTGGTTTAGTCGCTTGTGAAGCAGTAAACCGAAGCCTGGCGTACAGCATGCCCGTAGCACACTCAGGAGAACCCGCGGCAATAAAGGAGCCGCACTTCGCGACTTATGTAGAACAATCAACTTAATTAAATGACGTTCCACCATGGTGACCAAGCCTCGTATGCGACTAGCAACACAGCACAATACAATACAATACAATACAATACAATACAATACAATACAACGCAACGCAACGCAGCACAACACAACACAACACAACAACACAATACGGTGCAAAACGGTGCAACGTAACAAAACAAAAAAAAGAAAAAAAAGTACAGTATAATACAATAGAGCACAGTGCCACTACAGTACAATTCAGTACAATTCTGTTAATGCAACAGAAAAGAAGCACAACACAGTTCTATACAATACAGTACGATGGAATACAATACACTATATAGCACGAACAAAAACGGAAAGCTTTAGCAGACAGGTGTCAGTGGACGTGAGTGGGACTTGCATGAGACCGACTATATTTTCTAGATCTTTCCTGCACTGCATCGGACGGTGGGACTTTCCCAGGACTACTAGGGCAAACCTAGCTGCAAGTCAGAGTCTGGTCGGATCGATCAGTCCATCCATCCTCGGCCTTCCTCGATCTTTTTGTTGTGGCTGCTATGGCTGATTCTGTTTGCACTGAGGTGACATTTCAAAGGATCCCGGCCTCTTCTTCTGATTCATTCATCAACTTCGGCACGCAAGATAAATTCGGTCGACTGATAGCCGTTGGTTTCACTTTATCTTGTGATTCATTATGATTCATTGTGATTCAGATTATCATCACGTCACTGAATTGACAGTGACTGGTGTGAATGGGTTTACGAAAGGACTATTTTCCAACACCTCTTCTGTTAGGTTTTAGCAGCATGTACATATATGTACGCACCCTCACATAAACACACATACGCACACACACGAGCGCGCGCGCGAATACCTGTAGGATATGTCAGCAACTGCCTGCATTTCAGGAAAATGAAAGATTCTTGCCCATGATCACGATAATAATTAAGTGAAATGTAAAATCAGAAATTGTTGAAATCATTGATTATAATGTGAACGTATTAAATCAGAAACGTTTGAAATCATTGCCTGTAATGTCGGGTTATTAAACTCATGTTTGTCTTATTGCTCTGTCTGGGGTTGTTATGGCGAACCAGTGTGTGTCTGTTAGCCCTGTCTTGGGTTCTTTAGGCAGATGTATTCATAAAATAGTGCAACATGACTTGCTTCAAAAAGATCGTATCGGTCTATGATCTACTACATACGCATCGAAGAGAGAGAAGTTATAATATTTGTGTCTAAGATCCAGGGAAAGAGTTCCGCGTTTTTATTCTTAGAAAAAAGGATTTCTTTATTAGATAGTGAGAAAGAGGAACAATGTACTGTTAAGAGAAAAGGTTCGTATAAACAATTGCTTAGGAAGGTTTGCAGGGCACAAGTTCAGACTGGTTGGTATGTTATCTAAATTTAGACACTGAAAGCAGAGTCCAGCAAGCTTGTACTCATTTCGTGTCTTGACTAGAAGCTAGTGTACGTAACTTATACAAGAGTACTTTTGCGCTGCATCTCTCGCTTTCTCGAAGCACAAATCGCGTCGCTCTTTTCTTATGGGTTGGAGTTTGGATAGATGGAAAGCTTATCTCAGAAAGTCGGCAAAGTTGTAATTCAACTAGCGCAGAATGAATAAAGGCCACGCACGTTTTCGTTTGTGACGTCAACAAAGAGAAACAGGTGGATCGAGATACGAAAATAACTTCGCAATCGATTGGGAACAAATGACCGTGGTAACTGCTGTAATGACAGTTATTTGCTCGAGGGAATAATGGAGGTTCGCAATGGCTGAGATAACCGATAGGGTAATGGGAATATGTAACATATTGAATTTCTCTTACAACAGAGGTTAAAAAAAAAAAAGAAAAAAAAAAAAGTTAAAGGTAGCCCCAATACCCAAAGTTGGGTCGTAGATAACTGACGTGATAGAGACTTCACTATTTTCGAATCAGCTGTTTGAAGTTGAACAACGTAACAGATAATAAAGACGGACTAATAGAATATAGGATCCAAAACAAGTGTGACTGCCCGCGCCCAAGCATACCGGAACCAGAAAAACAAGAAAACCAATATAAGCGCGTATCCAACAAAACAAAACAAAAAACAAGCGCAAATTTTCGGCCAACTAGCCTTTGTCAAGCGCGAACGCACGGTCACAAACAGATCACAAACACCAAACAATGGATAATAAAAACGGGACTAAAAACTTCCCTGCCGCCTCGTCCAGTGGGTAAGAAGGGGACCAAATGGAATGTCCATGTCTTCATGAGCAGTAGTAAGAAGGATGGAATGTCCATGTCTTCATGAGCAGTAGTAAGAAGGACTTCTTACTACTGCTCATGAAGACATGGGCATTCCATTTGGTCCCATTTTTACCCACTGGACGAGGCGGCAGGGAAGTTTTTAGTCCCGTTTTTATTATCCATTGTTTGGTGTTTGTGATCTCTTTGTGACCGTGCGTTCGCGCTTGACAAAGGCTAGTTGGCCGAAAATTTGCGCTTGTTTTGTTTTGTTTTGTTGGATACGCGCTTATATTGGTTTTCTTGTTTTTCTGGTTCCGGTTTTTAATAGAATATAGCCTAAAATGTATCCCCCCTCCCCAACCTCCTCATCCCCACCCCCCTCCCCGATTCAGACCATGCCTTCTCGAATGCGAGTACGTGAATTATTCTGGTTAATGGCCTATACTGTGTAATGTAGGCAACCATACTCCTGTTTTGGGAGGAGGGGTGCATGCTGGGTATTGTGTTTTCGTAAGATACTAAACACTGCCATTGCTTACACAACTTTCAACTATGCGCATCTGACGTTCTTCCAAGGGTTGTACATTGTAATTGCATTATTATATGGGAAGCAAGCCAGCGGCTCTCAGACTTAGTTTTTGGGACAGGATCTATAACGTGTATTTGAGGTTCTGCGTGCACATACACTCATAAACGAAATGGGTTCGGGCACAAGCTGGTTTCCCACATATGTTAACATGGAACATAGGGATATTATGACACTAGGTGCTACCCAGGCAGGACTGAATTCAAACCTTTCGATTCGAAGTCCGATATCGTATTACTAGCCAGCCAGTTAAAATAATCATTTATTTGGCCTATACATGCGATCCAGCGTACACATATTGTGAGTTATGCTTGGCTTACAAAACTTTAACTGTGAGATCAGCGACAAGACTTAAGTTTTCTTGCTACATGGGTAGATTTAGTGCAGTACGTAATATGGCACCATCCGCATGTATGGATGCCATCTTCCATCAAGGTGTTACTTTAGTAGTCTCTGATATGACCTGCAAGATGTGCAGGTCTATTACTCTTAGTTATTGTATAATTTCCACAAATAATACCTAGACTATGACACAAAGTCACATATAACACATGCAGCAAGCAAAGTTTATTTTTCATTCCCACAAATACACTTGTCAGAAATCCAGCACTGTTGGTGACAGCACACAGGATTGGTAGCTGTGTCTGTATTCCGGTAACGCGGTGGGCTTTTTTACCGTCTTGTGTCGCGCGGACTACAATAGCAGCCTTTGTTGTGGCGACTGTTTTTGAAAGCGGTGACGTACAGGTCGGGAAGAATGACATTCTCCTGGCGTGTCAGTTTGCCAAAGGCCCATACAAATTTACTGCGGTCTCAGATCACATTTCAGCAGTTTTCTCAACGGAAAAAGGCTTTATACTGGGTTCAGTATGTCTCTTGTTTCACTGTTTTGTGAACTTACAATTACAAAAATTTTTTTTTGACAGTTTTCCAGAGTTGCATTTTTAGGGAGTCCAAATCAGATGCAGTTCTATTGTCAGTCTGTGTCTGTCTCTCTGCTTGTATGTCAGTCTATTTGTATGCTTAATTGTTTTTGTTTCTGTCTGTCTGTCAGTCATTCTCATCTGTTCAGACCACATCAAATTTATGTTCAGGTGTTTCTTTGTTTTTGTTATTGGGGATGACAGTTGGTGATGATACTTGTTTTATTGTTGATATTGAATTTGTTGTGTATGCAGGCTCAGTTTAAACAATATTATTTACGCCCTTTCCTTGTCTATTTGTGTATGTGTATGATGTTTATTTGTTTGCTTTTCCCTCCTTCCCCATATATATATATATAATTCAAGCAGCATGTGCACAGAAAAGGCAACAAATCAATGTAAAAATTTCCCAAATTTTCGGCGGTACACCCGCCTTCCTCAAGGGGACTGTAGTCACTGACTACGATATGCTACACAAACACATCAGAATATTTTACGTAGGCTACATTACGTAGTTTTGACTCGATATTGTTGTGACGTCAACTGACAGAGTTCAGGCCCAGAGGAAATATGATTTTCATTTTGTTCATCCAAAAAGACTCCCTCCTCAGTCTGGTGTCCAGGTTCTCAGAGTGCACCTTTTCCACTGCGATACATTTTAAGTTTTGAAGTGAATGGCCAGTTTGGTTGAAGTGTTTGGTGACCTGAGTGCCTGTATTTTTTCTGGATGGTTGACCGGTGTTGGTAGAATCTGGTTTTGAGAGAATTTTTCGTTTGTCCTATATATTGAGTTTTAGGGCAGATATCGCAGTGGAGGAGATACACTACGTTGGTAGATGTACATGTCAGTTTGTGCCTTATTTGGAAAGTTTCACTCATGTTGAAACTGCTGAAAGTTACACCTTCAATCAAGTGTTGTTCACAAATGATGCACTGTTTAGCTGAACACTTGAAACAGCCGGCATCAGGAGGGATTGGAAGGCAGGACGGCATGAGGAGGTTACGCAGGGAGCGACAACATCTCTCCCCTAGGATGGGTGGATCCGGAACAGCCTTCTGCATTTTGCTGCTGGTGTGAAGGATTGTGGAGTGGAGTTCCCTGAGCCACTGACGGAGGGGTGGGTTAGATGGATGGTGGGTGACGATGAAGGGGGTTCTGGTGGCTGTCTGTTTGGGTTTGTATTGAAGGATCTGTGATCTGGGGATGAGGCCAGCACGATGTTTGGCATTCTGTACAAGCCTGGAATTGTATCCTCGGCGGGCAAAATAGCGTGTCAGTTCTGCACAGCGTCGACTGAAGGTGGTAGGGTCAGAACACAGGCGGCGAAGTCTCAGAAACTGGCTGTATGGAATGTTTTTGATCACGTGTTGAGGATGACAGGACAGGCTATGTAGATAAGAATGGGAATCTGTGTGTGGGGTGTGTGTGTGTTGTGTGTGTGTGGGGGTTGTGTGTGGTGTGTGACCAAATATGTGCTAGCATAATGTTTGGAACTCTTGGTGCCAGGATGAAGGTCACCCGTATGCAAAAAATGCATAAAATGAAATCCGTGCTTTTTGAGGAAGATGTGTGAACAACACTTTCTCAGGACAATATTGAACACTTTCTCAGGACAATATTGAACACTTTCTCAGGACAATATTGACGTCCTGTTTTCGCTGTTGCGACGGCCTGCAATTGTCACTGCTTGATTCAAGTTTTATATTATTTGATGGTTCTTCAAAATCATAATAACTTTGAGAGGAATAAATTTTGGATTTTCTGTAATCTTTTCATAGAAGAGAAGATTGTTAGAAGGCTTGAATGATTTTTAATGTAATTAATATAGGAA
>CM060309.1:70346533-70376533 GCA_030674185.1 Monoplex corrugatus | reverse complement strand
GCTGATCTAATTCTACATAGAAATCACCACAACAATTACGACGTATACATGGTCAGTGAGAAGCCCAGTTTAATGTGTAGCGTACCCCAGGTTCTAAAATGATAAGTAAGAGAAAGGCCGGGGACGCTCCACTTTTTTTCGATGAGCAACAACAAGATTTGTTTTAATATTCAGCGTGAGACTCCCTTGATTCAAACATAGCCATTAGCACGTAAAACCGAAGCTCATAAACTGAATTTCAATTCAAGTTTCCCAAGATGGCGTGGCCGCGCTGGGAAGAAGTTCCATACGCACTAACGCCACAGATGCCATGTGATGGAGAAGATCCAAAATGGTCATGGCATTAGCTGTAAGCCTGCATATATGTAACTGATACGGGCATGCAAGGTCTTGTGGTCCAACTTAGCGTATGGTTTCTATGTATGTCGTAGTACCATTCTGTCACTGAAAAAAAAAGTTTAGATTATATTGTAGTAAAATGTATCTCTTTGTAGACTATGATGTATATAAACGTATCTCTTCCATTGCGATATCCTTTGAGGTGAAAAAACAACAACAACAACAACAGAAAAACACCCAATGCCTCCGGCCTCATTTGGTACGAGTGTACTTGTACTAACGCCCTACTGATCCACGTCATAGAAACACACCTAGAGGCAACAACCCCCTCCCCCCCCCCCCCACTTTCTAATACAACTTATCATCCCCATCGTCCTAGTTCCTTAGCCTCTCCTCCGTTCCTAATCCATGAAAGCAAAATATACGTACTTAGGCAAAAACGCGTGCGTGCACGCACGCACACACACACACACACACACACACACACACACACACACACACACACACACACACACACACACACACACACACACACACACACACACACACACACACACACACACACACACACACACAACACACACACACACACACACACCACACACAACACACTCTTTCTCTCTCTCTCTCTTTCTCTCTCTGTCTCTCTCTCTGTCTCTGTCCCTCTGTTCCTGCCCCCTCCCCCCCCCCCCCAACCCTTTCCTGTATCTTCTCTTGTTTATATCACATTCTCTGCCCATCGCATTTTTCTTCACTGTCCTTCGACTCATGTTTACATTTCTTTAAATTTGTTTGATCTCTGATTCAGGAAAAACCCAGAAACTTTCTATCCCATCTTGCAGGAGGCTGTGTAGTACCACTGTGTGTCTGATTTGCTATAGTTCTTGTTTTTCTTTTCATTGTGGAATTTCGACCGCTTCCTCTGACTATTCCTTTTCGAATAAGATGATCATTAGTATGAAAACTGATTTTTTTCGCGAGAAATACACAGCCATACACTCAAAACTGGTAAATCATTACAGAACGTGTCGATTTGATATCAGTGACACGCGTGCGCGCGCGCACACACACACACACATACACACACACACGCACACACACTCACTCTCTCTGTCTCCCTCTCTCTGTCTCCCTCTCTCTCTCTCTCTCTCTTTCGTATACACACACACGCGCGCGCGCGTCGCCGCCAGAGCTGGCTGAGAAACGACTGAATCATATCATTCCAGTTATTATTATTTTAAACTCGTTGATCAGGTGCAGTCAGGATTTCCACTGCTGCAGTGGCGATGTGATCCTTAAAATGCAGAAAATAGGTCAACATTCCAGATAACCATTGTTCTTGTAATAGACCAATTTTGTCAAAAGACAGTGCTGGTGTAAACTGAGATTTGTTTACATGGTGCAATGCCACAAGACACGAAACAAGCAAAGCTGATAGTGTGTGTATGTCTAAAAGCTTGGGGGCTACAGTTTGGAGTGCGGAGTTTGCTCAAGAGGGATTCATCGCACTCGCGGCATTTCCATATCCTCTCCACCCAAATCACCCAGCACAGGTCCTGAGCGTGCACAAAAACCTATGCCTTTGCTAAGAGGGGGAGGGAGAACGGTGCCTTTGAACCACAAGAATGATTCCAGCTGGGCTGTGAACAAGCTGTGGGATTGAACTTAAAACATGACATCTTAACCCACAACTCTATGTAAAGAGCCAGCCAGATGGTGTAAATCGTGTGGCCCGCCTGAAGATCGGAACCATGACCCATGGCGTATGCGTTATTAGCATGGCACTGTATAATCAAATGAGCTATCGGACCTGACCGGCAAATCTGAATTGGCAATGGCACTCTTCCTGAAGTGAAAACATGACGAGAAAATTATACACTTGTTAAAGAAAAGGTGAAATGTATGTAAAACGTAAGTAAAGATGAAATATATATATAAATCGTAAATCTCGCTCTTTTCCTGTTTGGCAACGTAAGCGTATGCAAAAAATACAGGGATTGAAGATGGGAAAGGAGGATAGTTTTGATGTCACTGAATCGAAATCCAAGGTTCATCTTTACGCCAAAGCAGCCTGAACGAGTGATGAATTCTTGGACAAATCAGTACGGTTAATGACAGGACTGGATTACCATTCGTGGTTTAAATTAAGTGTATGTAATGTCATTTCTGATAGCATTGTACCACAAACATTAGCTGTTACTTTTGGTCCTGTTGTGCTTAATACTGTGATGTAATCCATTGTTTAACTATCTCATTTTCATTTGTCACAGTCTGGTCGGTTTGGCCTATCAAGAGCACCTGCAAGTTTAAGACAAGATAGAAACTGACTGAACTTTTTAGAATCTCTCTCTGGATGTGAATGGAGTTGTGCTGTATATACTACAGTCTTTCTCTCTCCCGCCATTGAAACCTTTTCCTGACGTTGTGATAGGGGCTATTGGCCTAGGTCATTAAAATCTTTCAAGTCTTGAGTCTCCCTGTCCATCTCTTTCAGCCTGTCTGCCTCTGTATCTTTCTTTTTGTCAGTCTCTCTCCTGGTCTCTGTCCGTCTGCCTGTCTCTGTCTGTCTGTCTGTCTCTCTCTGTGTCTCTCTTTGTCTCTCTCTTTCTGTTCCACCCTACCTCAGTTATTACCTGATATTGTGTATTTTGTGATGTGTACATCCGTATGAGCAGTCAGCATGCTGGGCTGCAAGTTCTCTTCGTACAGGCTGTGTCATTTTCTTGACAAATTTTCTGTGTTTCGAGGCCAGTCTGTCTCATCGCCTTCCTTAGGAACTTGGTCTTACTTTCCTCTGGAACTTGGTGTAACTGTAAGTCACGCAACTTATCTTCCCATTCCAAATCTGACATCTGCAAATCCTGAGCTCAGCAGCGCACAATCACATACATATATTGTCGTTCTCTGTCTCTCTTCCTTTGTCTGTCTGTCTCTCAAACACATAGGCAGGCACGCACAGACACACACACACACACACACACACAGACACACAGGCGCACATGCGCGCACAAACATACACGCAATCACCACCCGGCATATGTGGGCATGCGCTCGCACTTTATCTCTGTCTCTGGCTGTTTCTTCCTCCCTCTTTCCTTCTTTTTTTAAAATTTCATTAGAATGGCAACTGCAGATGTGTAAGTTGGCCTGTGTGTTAGTAGTATCTACACCATTGGAAAATAAAGATTCATTTAATTTCATTCCATTCCATTTCAGTTCAGTCCCCCCCCCTCTCTCTCTCTTTCTCTCTCCCTCCCTCCCTCTCTCTCTCTCATTTACACACTTTCTGTCTCTCGGTCTCATACACACACCACACTCTCCCTTCTTTCCCTTCACCCATCCCCTTTTTGTATTTCTTATACGGTATACAGCATTACTAACGTTCTTCATTTTCACAGAGGGTCGATCAATACCTGCGCTCTAACAAAAACGTAGTCTACACCAACATGAATGTGTCAATAGGGCTATGATAGCGTGCTCTTCTGAAGGAAACGAGACGCCATGAGAGGCTATCAGCGAAATGTCAATCACCGGATTCATTACACAGTAATCAGTTCAAAGCCTTCAGGCTAAAAAAACATGGTCGACTGTGTCTGTGCTTGTCAAATTGCGTGTGTGAGTGCGCGTGCGCGCGCGCGCGCGCGTGTGTCCATCGGGCTAAAACATTGTATGTCTGCCGGGTGTGAGTGTGTGTGTGTGTGTGGGGGGGGGGGGGGTTCATTCATTGATTTAACGTCTTTTCACACTGAGTGATATTAGACGAGGGTGGTGTGTGTGTGTGTGTGTGTGTGTGTGTGTGTGTGGTGTGTGTGTGTGTGTGTGTTCCACTGATTCTTTTCAGAGCATTTACCTTTCGCTACTTTAATACATTCAATCTTACCTTCAGTGAGTTCATTTATCAAAATCCATACCTTCTTCTTTCTAATCTAATCTGAGCTTTAGGCCTTGCTACCACCTTAGCAACACTATTGCCTTGCTTCAGTTTTATCACGATCCGTATTTTCTGTTTCCAGTTGAACTAGAACTACTATCACCCTACATTTACCGCTCCTCTTATAGTGGTACACGTGACTCAGTTAAATTAATGATTGACACTCCTGACATCGCCATGTGCCAGGATTAGCTCAGGAACTGGCGAGCTCATAAAGTTATGCGCAAGCTTAATTTAAGGCTCGTGCCACGATCATTTTCGATCTTCTTCATCACATGGCACTAATAGCGTCAGTGCATATGGAATTGATTCCAAGCGCGGAGACGTTATCTTAAGAAACTGAAACAGAATTACTGTAGAACTGATTGAACTATTTAAAGCATTAACATCTCTGCGAGTTCTAGAGACATCTTTCCTGGCCTGTCTGATTTGAGATCATGGAGGCTTCACTTCGGTGAAGTTGAATTCATACCAGCTGATGATGCGGCATAGGGGGGGGGGGGGGGGTGATGGTGGGTTATAGAATAGAGGGGGAAAAAGAGCAGATGGAGGGATGAACACGATGCCACTGAGTGCTATAATCTTGTCATTTTAACTCTTCAAACTGAACTAGTCAAATAAAATGTATTTCTGTCATATTACCCTTTAAAGAATCGACTGTTTTGCTGCCCATCATAATGCTCCAATCAGTCTGATGGGGCCAACTTTTGTTTTATAGGTTTACCCTCCCCTCCCCCCTTCTCCATTTCAAGATCTTGCAAACATGGGATTTCGCTTCGACCAAGGGAGTCTGACAGACAATTGCCAGCTGTTTTGGGTGGAGCGCTTGTGGATTTTTCCGAGTGTGATGAATCCCTCTTGAACAAATTCTAAATTCACATAGCTGAGCATTATCGATGTGAATTTTAACTTGACACATCGTAAGAGTTGAATGAAACAATGACAGCAGTAACAATATCCTCCTGAAGATGTGGATCGGGGGTCTAGAGGTTGAATTGGCATTGGGCTAGGACAAAAATGTCCCAGGTTCAAACCATTTGTTGGACAAGGATTTTTCTTCCCTCTTCACTAAGTTTTGAGTTGTGTTCTGGGTGTTAGTCTTTTGAATGAGACGATAAAGTCCTGTGTACTGCATGCATCTAGCGTAGAATGAAACCCACAACAACAAAGGACTTGTTCCTGGCCAACAAAATCGACTTTATGTATAACCACAAATAGACTCTGAAAAAAAAAAGCAATATGTGGCACAGGACTATGGCAACGCACTACCACACCGGAAAGCAGTCCGAAGTTTATATGGTGAATCTGTTGTGACAAAATTAGATAAAATCAGTAAATTGCAAAAGGGAGATGCAATTCTGTGTGCAATTTATCTGAGTGCTGTGGAAATCCCACTGACATGTCTAGCTCTGTCTGCAGCATTAAAAAGTAGGAGTCGCCCTCGATCAGACCTTTCCTTTTTTAAACAAAGTTCCAGACGTCTGTCGATTCCTCTGCTATATATATATATATATATATATATATATATATATATATATATATATATATATATATATATATATATATATATATATATATATATATATACATCACAAAGTCATTTACTTTTGTAGAAGCAGCCAACAAAAGTCCAGACATAAGTGTTGCCATGCTCTCCTTGATCGATCAAAAGGATGTAATAACTATTGATTAATCAAGACTTCGGAACAGTGCATCACTCTTCTTATGAATTTCAGCGGACTGTAGTGTTGTATTGCATTGTTACTGTTTTACGGGGTTACCTCAGTATATTGCATTGTATTATACTGTAGTGTATTGCATTGTTAGTATTGTATTATTTTCAAAGCGTGACTTTGTAAGGCCGCTTCTTCACAGACTTTATCGGTGATCATTTGAGAGAAATACAGAAAACATTATCATTCTTTTCATTCTTTCCTTTCAGTCTCTATTAGACATGGCCCTCGGTACGTCTCTATATCACCATTCGCAACCCCTTGCTTTTCCTTGCGTTCTTATCTATTTTGACATGAGACGGAGTCTTCAAATCTTACCGTTTTGCACTGTATCTTTTAGATATCGTAGGTTTACCTCTCAGAGGTCGTCAGCACGGCGAAAGTTACGATCAGTTGCACAGTGCTTTCTTGCTATAACTTTTAAGACGTACCTTTTTTCGATGTGTAGATAAAACTGTTACCATCTGTGCTATGATGAGTCAGCAAAGAACAGTGTGTGTGTGTGTGTGTGTATGTATGTGTGTGTGTATGTATGCGTGCGTGCGTGCGTGCGTGTGTGTGTGTGTGTGTGTGTGTGTGTGTGTGTGTGTGTGCACGCGCTGTCATTATCTTGTTATCTTTACTTTATTCTTGCCACTTATTAAACAGTTGTGTTACATTTTTTCCACCACTTATGTCAGTACTCAGATTTTCTTCTCAGCATTCTTATGTTTAGTGCAGCTAACCAACGCTACTTCCTGTGCTCCAGTTTCAGAAATTTTCGGTTCATTTTACCTGCTTTCCTGCTCTATTGCGTTTTCTAGAAATACTGCATGTCATTCCCCCGTTGGTTTTCCCGGGGGCTCTTTCAGTATGAATAGTATCCCCACCTTCTGGAAATTCTGTGCTAGAAATTTCCTCTTTTCTGTCACTCTCTTTGTTTCTGCCTTGCTTTCTGTCATTTCTACATATTTTCTGCCTTAATGGTCCATTCACCTGTATTTTTTCGATAAAGTCTTACGTTCTTTTTCTTAGGATTGATAATTGGGTACATGTATTAAGTGCATTTTATTTTTTGGGTCTTAGGAGGTGAGATATGCGGAAGCAATTTTAGGTAATTTACGCCTGTTTTTATATATGTTTTGGTGTCCTTCTGTATGCTTATATATGTATTCAGGTGTGTTTTTTAAATCTCTCCTGTGCGATAAATCGGACGGAATGGTCCTACGCTGGGAGCATGTCTTTAGATTATGTGCGCGAATGCATTGATATATATACTTAATTTTCTTTTTTTGTTTTTTGTTTTTTGTTTGTTGAAGTTTTGTGTTTTGAAGCGGTTATAGCCCTGATATGGCTCTGCGCAGTCGGCTGGGCTTTAAACAACAATAAAAGAAAAGACTGCATGTCATCAGCTCCTTTCCCTGTAAGTAGTTACTCTTGCTAACAGTGAAGTTATGTACAGGCACTCTGCTCCATAGTAATCAACACTTTTACCTTTGCTCTTTTGTCGTCAATCTTTTATCTTTGCTCTAGCTTTGTGCAGCCGTCTCATTCTGCATTGTTACCTTTTTTTTTTTTTTTTGCATTCTGTGTTTATCTATTTATTCGTATATATTTCTGTTGTTGTTGTTGTCATAATGGATTCATCGTGTGAAATTCGCGCTACTTTTCAAGGGAAGAGCGCGTCACCGCAGTACAGCACCACCCCAATTTTTTTTTTCGGTGTACGTATATTTCTATCTCATGGAAGCGTCTTTTTGAAGACTTTTTGCCAGGGACAGCTGCCTTGTTGCCGTCGTATCTTTGGCATGTGCTGAATGTGTGCCGCATGCGGAATCTTGATCAATCGTCTCATCCAACAAACTAGCATCTAGACGCACCATTTAAAATCTGGTGGAAGTTGCCTGTCTGATCCGCGATTCGAACCCGAGAGCAACTTGGTCACATACTCTGCAATACTACTGTCCAGAATTTTTAATTTTTGTGTGCTCTTAATCAGACTTTGCCTTCGCTACATATTTCTACTGGCGCTATCTATCCATTCACTACTAGCTTGCCAAGTTTTCTCATGACATTGCTATGCTGTTTTATCAGACCTTTTACCTTTACCCCGCTCTTGCCAGCGCTTCTGGTGTGGTTTACTATAAAAGGTCACCTTGCTAGTTTTGGGACCGAGGAGAAATCTGATAGATCCTCCAGATGGATTGGCACCTCCTCCAGCCCTAGGTGCTACTGATTCTCTTTCATCTTTTCTCCCACACTTCTTTCTGTTTATCAGTTCATCCTTTATCGTTCTCCCTTTCCTGCCCTCGAGAGCTGGAATTTCTAGTTCAGGAGGGGTGCATGCACTCATTTCTTGTGCTACCCAGACGAATTTGGTCTTGTAGCACAGAAACTTGATTTGTCTTATTCCTTGTTCTTCCATCCTGCACAAAGCTAAATGCGTAGACGTGGTCTTGATCTGGGAGTGTAACAGAAGCTAAATTTCATATGGTAAGTACGCGTTCTGTAAAAATTACTTATCATTTTGGCCCAGGCACTTTGAAAAATCCACTACAGTTAAAATCTGAAAGAGTAGGGAATTTCCCGGCTGCGTTGGGAAACTTAGAAAAAAAGTTTGCTTGATACTACTTTTTGTTATTTGTTTTTACAACACTTCTTTCTTTGCCTTAAAAATCATGTTCTGTTTCTGGTGCATGACGGTACATACAATCATACGTTTATTTTTTATAAGCTTAGCAAGGCAACAGTTTCAGTTTCTCAAGATGACGTCTCCGCGCTCGGAACGAATTCCATAAGCACTAACGTCACTGGTGCCATGTGTATGGTGATCATGGCACAAGCCTTAAGCCTGCACATAAACCCATGAGCTGGTCAGGTACTGAGGCCCTACCTAGACTATGTTTTATCTAGTCTATATTTTATACTGGTATTTTATCGGCCTACCACTGGAATACTCCTGGTTACATGTAATTGACATGTGTTGGGGGCTTATCCGGGATCAAGGCAGCATTAATCATTCAACAAACAAACCTCATCGTCAGCATCGTGCTATCAGAGACATGCCACCTGTGTGAAAGTTTAGAAAACTATCTGGCACCACCAGCATGGTTATCATGCAGATGGGCAACAATTAGACCAATTTTTATGCGGTAGGCTGGGACTGAAGTCCAGACATCAGACCTTGAGCCCCACGACTGCATTAACTGAGGTGGACAACCTCTACATAGCTTATCTTCGTCTGCTGATTTCTTTTTCGCTGTATGAATCATTACATGCATTATTTAACCTTCCCTGAGCACAGTCAAGAAGATGGCAAGCGTTTACAGTCTGCTCTTTCACTCCCCAAGCCAGAGATTAATTCAGATGGGTTTTGGTGTCTGTGTGTTGTCTGTGTACATGGAGCCAAACAGTCTCAGGAAGGATTTTTAGTCTGTCAATGGGCGGATCTGTGCCGTATGTCGATTATGCGTCTGGGTTAAACAGAAGTTGCAAAATTTTGAATTAAGGTGACTGGTTTGGATGGGTATGAGGATCAATAAAAAGAAGACATTGCTCTAGATTTTTATGCACTGAACTTGAAATGTTACAGGTCTATGTATGTATGTATGTGTGTGTGTGTGTGTGTGTGTGTGTGTGTGTGTGTGTGTGTGTGTGTGTGTGTGTGTGTGTATGTGTGTGTGTGTGTGAGAGAGACAGACAGACAGACAGACACAGAGACAGACAGACAGAGAGCGCGTCATCCTTCTATTATCGGTGGCAAATAAGTCACTTTCATACAGGCAGGATCTGCTTACAGCTCTGTGGTGTGCATGTGTGTATGAATGTGAATATGTGAATGAATGTGAATATGTGTCTGTGTGTGTGTGTGTGTGTGTGTGTGTGTGTGTGTGTGTGTGTGTGTGTGTGTGTGTGTGTGTGTGTGTGTGTTGTGTTTGTGCGTACGTGCGGATTAGGCTACCCCTTGTTACGTCTTGTATCGAAACTAGTCATGTAACCCGTTAACCTAACTATTCAACGCCTGTCTCAAGTTCTACTGTAGTTTTGCGTCAGCAAACTGACATACGAGTCCAACGTACTGGGATGATTGTGTGGGCTTGATTTAGGTGACCTTGTTTACCCGAGGTGCTATCAGTATCTGGATCTGAGTGATGATAGTGTGGTGGAGGCCCCGGTATGTCACATAGATGATTATCCTGAAGTGACCTATCACAGTGAACCCGATGACATTGTCACAGAACAGTTTTCATTGATTCGTTCGTTCATTCGCTTGTTAATTAATTCGCTCATCCCTTCTTTCTTTCTTGCTCCGCATTGATTATTCTCGTGGTGTCACCTTACTATTTGATATACGCATTTAGGTCCTTTCTCACGTAGTGTTTGATACAAGTATCTAGGACTTGTATTGCGTAGTGTTTGGTATAGGCATCAAGGACCTTTCCAACTTACAAGTCTCTAGGACATTTCTTGCTTAATGTTAGATATAGACATTTAGGACCATTCTCGCGTAGAATTTGATAGAGTCATCAGGAACCTTTCTCGGTTGGCGTTTGATACAGGCATCTAAAACCATTCTCAATATGTGAGTTATTGTTTGCTATTAAATTGATACAAGCATCTGACCGTTCTCACATAGTGCAGTTTGTGAGTTATTGTTTGCTATTAAATTGATATAGGCATTTGACCGTTCTCACAAAGTGCCGTTTGTGAGTTATTGTTTGCTATTAAACTGATACAGGCATCAGATCGTTTTCACGTAGTGCTGTTACAGGCATCTTGGACCTTTTCCGCTTTGTGTTTGCTGTAAGCATCTAGGACCTTTCTCGCGTAGTGTTTCTGATAGGCATGTGAGGCATTTCTCGCTCAGTCTTTCCTATAAGCATCTAAGACATTTCTCGCTTAGAATTTGCTATAGGCATCTAAGACATTTCTCGCTTAGAGTTTGCTATAGGCATCTAAGACATTTCTCGCTTAGTGTTTGCTATAGGCATTAGGACCTTTCTCGTTTAATGTTTGCTATAGGCATCTAGGACTTTTCTCGCTTAGTGTTTGCTATAGGCATCTAGGACTTTTCTCGCTTTGTGTTTGCTATAGGCATCAAGGACCTTTCTCGCTTAATGTTTGCTATAGGCATCTAGAACTTTTCTCGCTTAGTGTTTGCTATAGGCATCTAGGACTTTTCTCGCTTAGTGTTTGCTATAGGCATTAGGACCTTTCTCGTTTAATGTTTGCTGTCGGGATCTAAGACATTTCTCGCTTAGTGTTTGCTATAGGCATCTAGGACTTTTCTCGCGTAGTGTTTACTATAGGCATCTAGGACTTTTCTCGCTTAGTGTTTGCTATAGGCATTTGGACCTTTCTCGTTTAATGTTTGCTATAGGCATCTAGCACTTTTCTCGCTTAGTGTTTGCTATAGGCATCTAGGACTTTTCTCGCTTAATGTTTGCTATAGGCATCTAGAACCTTTCTCGCTTAGTGTTTGCTATAGGCATCTAGGACCTTTCTCGCTTAGTGTTTGCTATAGGCATCTAGGACTTTTCTCGCTTAATGTTTGCTATAGGCATCTAGCACCTTTCTCGCTTAGTGTTTGCTATAGGCATCTAAGACATTTCTCGCTTATTGTTTGCTTTAGGCATCTAGGACCTTTCTCGCTTAGTGTTTGCTATAGGCATCTAGGACCTTTCTCGCTTAGTGTTTGCTATAGGCATCTAGGCCCTTTTTGCTTAGTGTTTGCTTTAGGCATCTAGGACCTTTCTCGCTTAGTGTTTGCTTTAGGCATCTAGGACCTTTCTTGCTTAGTGTTTGCTATAGGCATCTAGGACTTTTCTTGCTTAGTGTTTGCTATAGGCATCTAGGACCTTTCTCGCTTAGTGTTTGCTATAGGCATTAGGACCTTTCTCGTTTAATGTTTGCTGTCGGGATCTAAGACATTTCTCGCTTAGAGTTTGCTATATGCATCTAGGACTTTTCTCGCTTAGTGTTTGCTATAGGCATCTAGGACTTTTCTCGCGTAGTGTTTACTATAGGCATCTAGGACTTTTCTCGCTTAGTGTTTGCTATAGGCATTTGGACCTTTCTCGCTTAATGTTTGCTATAGGCATCTAGAACCTTTCTCGCTTAGTGTTTGCTATAGGCATCTAGGACATTTCTCGCTTAGTGTTTGCTATAGGCATCTAGGACTTTTCTCGCTTAATGTTTGCTATAGGCATCTAGCACCTTTCTCGCTTAGTGTTTGCTATAGGCATCTAAGACATTTCTCGCTTAGTGTTTGCTTTAGGCATCAAGGACCTTTCTCGCTTAGTGTTTGCTATAGGCATCTAGGACCTTTCTCGCTTAGTGTTTGCTATAGGCATCTAGGCCCTTTTTGCTTAGTGTTTGCTTTAGGCATCTAGGACCTTTCTCACTTAGTGTTTGCTTTAGGCATCTAGGACCTTTCTTGCTTAGTGTTTGCTATAGGCATCTAGGACTTTTCTTGCTTAGTGTTTGCTATAGGCATCTAGGACCTTTCTCGCTTAGTGTTCGCTATAGGCATCTAGGACCTTTCTCGCTTAGTGTTTGCTATAGGCATCTAGAACTTTCTCGCTTAGTGTTTGCTATAGGCATCTAGGACCTTTCTCGCATAGTGTTGCTATAGGCATCTAGGACCTTTTTCGTTTAGTGTTTGCTGTAGGTATCTATAACCTTTCTCGCTTTGCGTGCAGTGTAGGCGTCTAGTGGAGTCTTCTTTCAACATCGCGAGATTTACTAATGTAAACACAGAAGATTTTGGCCAGGTCAAGGATTCTATCGGTTATCATGAAAGCTGTGCCAGTACGTTTGGGTGGAGCGCATATGGAATTGTTTTCTGAAAAGGAGAATTCCAATTGCAAATTGTGCCAGTGACTTGTTTCACACTAACCTTAAGTATGATTAAAATAAAACATGTTTTGAAAGAAAATGCTCATCTAGGGAATAGTTCCCGTTAGGAAGAGGAAGGTAAAAATGGACTTGGACACTCATTGTGGAATGAAAAGTGAAACCATTCGGAGGGACCCAGGCTTGGCACAGTACCGACAAAACTGGAGGAATCTGGTGAACAGTTCTTCGGCGAGGCGCCCCAATAGCTCTTCGTGGAGTTAAAGGAGGAGGAGAAGAAAGCAAGAAGAAGAAGAAGGAGAGGAAGAAGAAGAAAAAATATTCATGACAAGAAAACAGCTCGTTTTGAATCAGCTTTTCGCCTCTTCTGCGTTCGTGAGCTGCAGCTCGCACATGGACTGGGCTTTTACGTGTGTGGTCGTTCGTCGTCTTTCTCTTCTTTTGTGTGGAGGGGTGATGGCATGCTATTTTCGTGCTTACATTACCACCAAATATGTTCATAGCTTAGCTTACGAGACCTTTAACTATCTGATTCGTTAGACAGATGGCTGTGTACAGATTTTTTTTTTTTTTTTTTTTCTTTTTTTTTTTTTTTTTTTTAAATTTCAAATTTTTTTTTACCGAATCACTGTGCCTAAAATCAGTCTGTCACTTACCTTTACTGTAGACATGAGTCGTGAAACTGCCAGTAT
Organism: Monoplex corrugatus; assembly: GCA_030674185.1. Classification (NCBI taxonomy): domain Eukaryota; kingdom Metazoa; phylum Mollusca; class Gastropoda; order Littorinimorpha; family Ranellidae; genus Monoplex; species Monoplex corrugatus. Next base: position 70,363,004 of record CM060309.1, on the reverse strand, counting down.
CTAATAACTGGACTCAGATAATCAAGCTTTGTGTACTGAGCGGCCTGGTTACTGATATTCTGATGTACAATGACCTGACCTAACGATTGTTAAGTTCGTGGCTGATAATAGTGGTAGAAATTCCCATGGAAGTGGTTGGAAGCTAGCTGTATGTGGAGACGTTGCTGTGGAGAAGTATTTCCATGTATTGATTGTTCCGTTGAAGGGTGCTTGTACAAGGTCAGGCAATACTAAGCTATTCTTTTTATGTAGCATAGGACTGGCTTAAGTTTCGTAAACCGCCAGATTCAGTTTTCAGTCCGTACGCGCTAACATCACAAATGCCAAGGCATTTGGGATTGTATTCCAGACAGACTTGGAGCTCAAAAACAGCACCGATTGTCTTTAAGAACATACTGATGTTACATGCACAACGAATGTACTATGAATGATTTCAATTATGAGACTTGTTTAAACATAATGATGCTACATGAAGAGAATCCAAATGCCATGTGAAAAAAAACGATTCCAAATATCCAGGACACTGTCGGCGAGGTGGGTTTTGCACAAGCCCTTTTCCGTGATCATTTTGAAGTTTCATGGCCTGACTTTTGAGGTGTACCGCGTGTGTGAACACACAAACACTCTAACATCGTTTTGAGCAAATTGAATTATACTGAATGAACTCAAACGTGATCCCCTTTGAGTTCGCAGTAATTGTAGGACATTACACTTTAATAAACAGCTGTGTTCAGAGACCTCTGCGCATCGAGAGGAATTGTAACAAGGTTATCATCTCTTACATGACCTTTGTTATGGGACGTGAACTTAGCTGGGTACAGTTCAAACATCTTTGTATTTAATTTGTAGTTGATTGTCGTTTCCGAGTTTGCAGTAGACCTGAAATCCCCAGAGCCGACTACGGGGCAGAGGTCTTCATGTGGCGGATGGCATTGTCAAAGATTTTCGTTTGAACCCGAAATAACCTTGACACTGAACACATAACGGAAAGAGAAAGGCGGACAGTACATGTAGATAGTGTCCACAGCCCCAAGAGAGGGAAAGTGGGGTTGTCCTCCAAGCAGTGGAAAGAACAAACACAAAACAGAATAGCAAGATCAGTAGAGCGTAGTGGTTAGAACTCACCGCCCTGCAAAATGAAGTTCTAGCTTGGCTGCTAAATGGATGGAGTGACCGGCTTCGTGCGCTGGCTTGAACACATCGCCCAAATAATAAAGACGATTTTTTTTTCATCGAAGGTAAATCAGTGAAGGAGGGGATATGATCACCTCATAGTGCTGACTACAAGAGAGAATGAAGCGTCTGACACCTCGCTACCCTGCGACCGCCCAGTTTATGGGAAAAGTGTTACTCATTATTTTCGTTTTTTTAATTTTTATTTACAGTGTTACTTTTTTTAAGCCACGAACTGTGACAGACAGACAAGACGCACATTTTATGCGATTATTCTCGACTCGGAAAAAGAAATCCACTGTGCGATGGATGACTCATGTTATGTGCAATTCGTGACTTGCATAATAATTACTATCTACATACAATGAAGTTGTCTTGAACCTACATCATGCTTTCATTCAGTGGAACAGGTCTCAACTAACATTGACATGCAAGCAGAAGCGAGAATGTGCCTTCACCCGAGGTAGTGGAATATAGAGGCAGGGTGTAGATACGTGTTTACGTTCTTTGATGCGAATCAATAAAAGAGATCACGAGTGCTTGTGCACGAGACATTGGCCCGAAACCCATCTCGGGGTACTGGTTGTGATGCACCAGTCGAACCCCTCACGCCACCACTTGGGACACAAACGTCCAAGGAGAGAGTCAGCGAAAGAGCAAATTAGCTGAGAAATCGATAGCTGGTTAGGCCTGTGTGTAGGCGGCATCAAGGGTGTTGCATGCGATGGAAGGCAAAGTGAGTTTGCCAGGCTGCTCTGTTGGGATTCAGTCGCTGGTACAGCTAGTTAACCGTCTCACATTTTACTGATGCGCTTGGTCAAGGTCTCGCTCTTGCTTAACTTGTTGTTTTTGTCATTTCTTTATCTCGTCTAGTGAGAGGGAAAGGGGAGAGAGAGAGAGAGAGAGAGAGAGAGAATTAAACGAATCTTCATTTTTTCACAAGGGTATAAAAATATTAGAACATAGGTCAACTTATATGTCTGCCCCTGCTAAAAGACTATTGAAAATAAATAAGCAAATGAAAACGCACAAACAAACAAACAAAACATTACACTGCAAAAGAATTGAAAATAAAAATTGATTTGTTTTGTAAATTTTTATTTTCATCCTTTTGAAATGAAAACACCATCGATTATTCGGTGCGAAAATATGACTGTGTTAAACATGCAAAAACATGTATTTTTTAAATAAAACTAGGAAACGTGTTTTAAGTGTAAAATCACTGAGAGCAAACCTAAGACAGAGCCAGAAGAGTTTCATTTAAAGTTTTTAGTGATGGAGACGTGCACCCAACCAATTAGGCCCACTAGGTAAGCTGACTATGTCGCTCTTTCTATCAATTCAGCGTAGACGTTTGCGTCACCATCAGATAACTCCTTAATTCAAGCCTCAGACAGTAAGGGACGACAGCCACCTACCGTCCAGACAGCAGAAAGTGATCTTGATGAGGCTCCGCACCACCAGCCACAGCTTGCTCGACGTCCATGTAAACCGCAGGTCAAACTGACGACATCCCCAACCTGCCTCTGCCTTCAAGAGAATCAAACATCATCATCATCATCATCATCATGTGCCCTGACGCATGGCGTTGGCGACCATGGCCCTCCTTATGTGTCTATCCCTTGTTGCCGCAAGCACATCTTCCACCCTCTTTGTCCTCAGCCACCCTGCAAGTCCGTCCAATATTTTCTCCCAGGATCTACCTGTTGCTTTCTTTCCCTCTAGGTTTAGAATCAAGCAACTGAACACATATTGCAGTGATGTCTCCTCTGTCAAGCAGAGCGACAGAAGACAGCTCCCCTGACCACCAAACTCTATGGCATCCGGCAGGAACAGGAAAAACAACAAATAAACATACAAACAAACTCGCCACATTTACCGCCAGGCGTGACCTGGCCAGACCGTGTAGACGGTGAACAAAAGAAGTCAATTCAATTTCATACCCAACTTAACTTGTTCACTGATGCTCTTGTGGAAGTTTCCGTGAGAGTGACTGGAGTGGGGTGTGGGCAGCAGGGGAATTCTGCCTTCAGGATCAGAAACATTTTGCTGAAGAAACCAGGGACCCTAATCGGTCTCTCGATAGACCCTTTCTGGAGAAGGGGCTTGACGTTTTTGTCCATAAGACTTGATCATAATACTCCAGTGATATATAGGTGTAAGGATGGCCAGTGTGATCTGTGATGAACTATCCCTTTGCCTGGTATGGATTTTCATGTGGGATACAAGATCAATCCTGAGGGACATGTTCTTTCACATGTGCAGCATAGGAAGGGGTTCTGCAGCCTTGAGCACTGCATCCACCAGTTTCTCATCTGTTGAATGATAGTTGTTTTATGCAATGTGCGTGTGCTATGCATGCACTGCATTCGCCAAGTTGCTCTTTTCAGGCAATGTCTTCCAAGTTGGTTGCATTGATGCCACCGTTTACGAGGTTGACTTATAGAGTAACCGTGTATGCTTAAATGGTCTTCGCTAGACACAATATCCTTGTTTCAGCTCTCCATACACTTATGATACAGAAGCATCTTTTGGATGCGGTTGTCTTCCAGTGCTTTTCTTTTTCATTCCATTCTGTATAAGGAAAGGTTCAAATGCTTCTCCATTGTCTTGCACCCTGCTAAACATGCAATTGTGGAAGGAAGCAGTCATTGAGACAAGCTTCTGAGGGTAACAAAACTTTTATAGTATCACCCAAGGTCCTGCCAGTTCACAATGTCAAATGTTTTGGTCAAATCTACAGACATCTTGTGGAGCTCCCGGTTTTGTTCATGACACCTCTCTTGCAGCAGGCGTATGTAACCACTGTGTCACTTGTGCCTCTTCCACCATGAAAACCATATTGAAACTATGTACTGATGGGCTTGGCTACATGGATGATGACTCTGTTAAGGACCTTCTCTGCTATACACAGGATGGATTTCCGACGATGATTATGGCGTAAAGTCTTATCGCCAATCTCCTGTAAATGTGGTCACAGCATCTTTAGAGTCTTCAGTTGGTACAAATTTGTCAGCTTCTGCAGGAACATCTATTCCTGTAGACATGTGCAAGACCAAGGGTTACACTCTTATAGGTTGAGTGTACCCTATCTCAGCATTCTGTATCAAGTGTGTATACATGTTGTAGAGAAATGCAAGATGATAACATGGGTCAGCGATGAGTGTACCCTACCTCAGTATCCTCTGTGTGTGTGTGTGTGTGTGTGTGCGCCATACCACGTTGAAAACACCGGTACTTGTCCAATCACCGAAGTTAAGCAACGTCGGGCCCGGTTAATACTTAGATGGGTGACCGCCTGGGAACACCAGGTGTTGTTGGCAAATTTATGATTTAGACCTTTAATCATTTATTTATTTACTTTATATATATGTTCCTTTTTTGAAGGTAAGATACACACATACACATGTCATTTACATGTAACCAAGATTATTCCAGTGGTAGACTGATAAAATACCAGTATAAAATATAGACCAGGTAAAACAGTCTAGATAGGGCCTCAGGACCTGGCCAGTTCATGGGTTTATGTGCAGGCTTAAGGCATGTGCCGCGGTCACCATACACGTGGCACCTGTGACGTTAGTGCATATGGAATTCGTTCCGAGCGCGGAGACGTCATCTTGAGAAACTGAAACTGAAACTCGTGTGTGTACATCTGGACTAAGTTTCAAGCACAAAGTTGGATGACTAGATAGATGTGGCTATCTGCCAGATACAGGTGACACAGGATTTGTTAACAGTTCGCTGCCCACTCCCCATTTGCGGAAAGCATTGTTATCCCTGGAAAGGGCTGCTTTGTCGCTGTAGGAGGATTCGAACACCACATCTACCTTAAATTTGTAGTGGTCAATCATAACGTCACAACTGCCTACGTGCAGAGTCAAAGCTAGAGCCTTCCAGCAATTTCCTATGCCTTTCGTCTTTACCACTTCATTTCACAGGGCTTTGCCTTAGCTGGTGACTAAATGCCTTGTTGTTCCGGTTTGCCGTTATTTCACATCAGCGCAGGGAATTTTCAGTCCTCTCCCCAATCGCTCGTAATTCTACAGGAGCAGTGACTGGCACGTGTAAAACGACCTCAGCAGGTACAGCTTTGTTGTTCGGAGTATCTGTCTCCTAACCTCTCGCTCTAGAACCATCCTCGGAGATACAGCAGCGTTTACTTAAAAATGGGACACTTTGTGAGTTTAAAATCAAAGTTGTCCCTCCTCTTGATGGACAGCCTTGACCGGGCTAACGAGCTACATCTATCCGGGTTTAACCGTAATCGTTTTATTTTAGGCTTTGTGCAAATGTGATGACACCTATCCCTTACCGTGTACTGTAAAATTGCATCGAACCACTACTGAAGATCCCTTTGAGATGACTGGAGGAAATAAGAAGCCAAATCATTTTATGCATATATTTTTCAATTTTATTTTTGTTCAGGATCGATCATGATTTGAACCTGAGTGTTGCAGATTCTTACTTTGTGGGATGGGTGCTATGTCCCCTATACCACAGCCCCAGTGCGATCTATGCAAAAGCATAAAACCGACAAACTAGGGCAAAACTATACATTTCGTCAGCCGAGCAATGGCATTTGGACCTTCTATCATATGGCATTAACGGTGTAGTGCGTACGGAATTATCTGAACATTGTTGCACTGTCTGGGGCAAACTGTAACTTACAGCCAGGGAAAAAGAAAACGAAGCTGATTATTTCACACAGTTTGGCAGCAGTCGATCAATTAGTCACTCATTCACTGTGTGGTCTCCACCGGGGCAGTTGGCCTAGTCTGAATGTTGCGTTTACATTTCTGCTGGTCTCGATATTACATATTCGGCTCAGAAGTCTTATTGTTGACCTCTGCCGTTGTCAAGTGACGTCATCACAACAGAAACGTAGGGTGGATAATTTATTAGTTGCTGGTTTACGCCCTATCAACCACAAAGTCATGTCAGGGCGGTCGGGGCCCGGAGTCAATGACCGTGACGATGACGCAGTCAAGTGCGAGCAATAATAAACCGTTATTATGACTTGCCCAGGCGGCCTCAAGTTGCCAAAACCCATGGTGCGAAACAGTGCACCTTACGTTATTCAACTCACTGGAGCGCTCGGTCCATAGATATAGGTACTGATAGAAACTGGTCGTTCAGCCAACTCATGGCCTAATTTGACCTCAGATCGACTCCTGCTAATAATTATGTCAGATGTATGTGTTCCTTCCTCAAACGAGCCTAGAGGCAAGTTAATAGATCGTTGTTTGGTAACTAGTATTTCATTCATGTGGCGATAGTATGCTGTTAAAATGTACATTTTTCTCAACTCTTTCGAGTTCTCTTTCAACTTTGGGCTCTTTCGGTCATAAACTAGCTCAGAATGACTTGTAGGCTGATTATTTATCATATTTATTATTTTTTTAATAACAATATTTGTGCACAAAATTGAATTGGAGCTAGTTGAATAGCACAGCAACTTTCTTTTTTAAATTTCTTTGTATTCATCTTTGATAAAGTGTAAAAACAAAAGACATTAGCAAAGCAGAATAATTTATAGCAAACGGTTAAAGTCCAAAACATATGCAAGACTTCCACATATGTGTCATAAACAAACAGTGAATCATATCAAACTTCATCTCAAAGTAGGGTTAGATATCGAGCCATTTTTCTCAAAATCGTGTAAGTTCCATTTCAGTTTTGGGTAAATATTATTCAAACTGGTATTTGTGGTACGATATCTTGTTGAAAAAAGTGGGTTTTTCTTATATTTTGTTCAAGTTTGCTTTTATAAATAGAATTTCTCCTTGAAGGATTACTAAATCAAATACTGAATCTGTGTGCATATTTTCATCAGCACCAAATAAAATTACATTTTCAATTAGGCACAGCAACATTATTCACCTCTGTATACCCACAGGTTCCATGGCAAAGCGAGGCGATCATATCACAGAGTGCGACAGAGCTAGTTGCCTGTCTCCGTATTCATGTCTGTGGCCAGGCCCCAACATTTTTGGGATCTTCATTGCCAATATTTGTTTCGCCTGCGAACTGTTTGTTGGCAGGGTTCCAGTTCCCGCCCTGTGCTGTCTGCATGCACTAGTGCAAATGCTCTCACTTGTTATCATCCTGTAGTGTTATTAGTCTGAGGGTTACAGTGTTTTCCTCTCTGTCCTGCCTGTCTATCCGTCTGTCCTCTTTCCCCTGTCCGATGCCCTGACGAGATCATTGAATCGATTCTGTGACAAGTCACCTTGGTGCAATGGCTAAGGACTGGAAGATTGTGGGTTCGATTACAATCAGTTCTGTCAAAATCACAGTGGGATTTTTCGGCTGTAATCGGCTCCTACCCAGAGTTGAGCATGGTAAGGAGCTCGTTGAGAAGACTGGGACCACACAGTCGAGCCTCATCCATTTCACGGATGCGTCGTTGAGGGCGTTGCTCAAATTTCCTGACCAGTGCCTCAGATGCTTGCGTTTCATAGGCCAGGACGTATTATGATAGGAAGCGTAGAGTAGAACCACGTGACGCAATCTCAGTCCACAATGGAACTCCATGGCATCATGATCGCCCTCCCCATCATCATAACATTACGAGAAATTGTCCCAGACTCTGTGGCCTGTAAAGTAGTGCCGATATGGGTCAGCGAGAAAAAAAATCTTGGCGTATATGTCATTCTGTCCGCCTGTCGTCTGTTTGTCTGACTCTCTCTCCCTTCCTTCCTCCCCCCACCTCTGATAGGTAACGTCTGACAGGACTTTCGGAAGAGAGAAAGAAAGGCGTACGGGTGGTAGTGGTGTTTTTTTTCTTTGGGGAGGGGGGGGGGGTTCTGTATTGTCTGTTTGCCGCCTGCTGTTTTTCTTGACATATTTTAGGGGTGGGGTGGGTTCTGTTTGTGTTGCGGAAGGAAAGGAAAGGTCTGCTAAGGTTATGCAAACTTTCAGCGGAAGGGGGTGTAAAGAGCCTTGTGAGTTATTGGTGGTGGTGGTGGTGGTGGTGGTGGTGGTGGTGGTGGTGGTGGTGTGGTGTGTGTGTGTGTGTGTGTGTGTGTGTGTGTGTGTGTGTGTGTGTGTGTGTGTGTTAAGAGAGAGGGAGGGATAGACCTGATGTATTTGTATCCCTGATCAGGATGGGACTTCGTTGGAAAACAGTACTAGCACACTCCACGAGGAAAGGCATGCATATTGATTCACAACATACGGATTAACATGACGGCGAAAACTGAATCAAGACGTATACTCCCTTGCTCCAGGAATGTAAACACAAAAGAAAAAAAAAAGAGAGAGACGCATGCCATCACACCAGTTAACTCATTGACAGCCCTGAATAACCTCGTTAGTCAGCTGGGATACAAAGAACACAGACTGGACTGAATTGACTCATTGAACCTGCTGCAGAAAGTTGAAAATGGGATGGGAACTCCAGACTGATATGAAGAAAGTGGGATGAGAATTCAACTAAACTATATCAAGATGGCTATGTCTGTCTGATTAAACAATGGATGCACCCTAAGGACTCGGTTGTATATGAATAGCATCGGCTGTGGCTCATCCAGACTACTCAAAAGAAATTCAGCAGCTTGTTATAAAGCAGTGTGCAGTTACGAATTATAAAGGCTGATGCAGATGAATAAACTATTTTTCTAGACATCATTCTTGTCTTCTTCTAATCCAGTAACCAATGTAGTCATTTTGTGTAGAGAATCAGTGGGATGCAACAGCAGACATGATCTTGTGTCGATGTCTCTGGGTGCAGCATCGTGAAGGACACAATACATGTAGTACAATAAGCACGCGGATGTTGGTCCAGTCTTTGATTTGTGATTTCCCATTCAGCACTTAATACGGTAGACTTCGAATTCGATGACAGCATCCTTCCAGTATCCCATGAAGAATGGTCGTGGACAATGTTTCGTATTGGGATACCTGACCAAACAAAACAAACTTGCACGGTCTCACAGTTGCCAAAAACGGTTTTTGTGGGAAAGAACAATCGAGGTGTTGTCCAGGACATACTAACAACAAAAGTACGTGAAACTGCTGGCAGCTTAGCCGGTTATAAAATAATATATCATTTCGTTTTACAGTTTTGAATATTCGAATTGCTTAAACTTAAAATGAGCTTAGGGCTATAATATTGTAAATTGCCCAGGAAAGTGGGCATAAAAATATGAAGCAGTCATAAATCCAGTTTCAAGGCTGAACAAGAGCCACTGTAAACCAAACAAGTATCGGAATTGTCTCAAAGGTCATGCTTAGTAAACTTGAATTATGCAGAGTGGAGCAATGTGGTTTGGGTCTTCCAAGCCTCTAACAGGACTTACGGGGGGGGGGGGGGGGGGGATAGAGAGAGAGAGGAGTGGGTTGTGGTTGTATGGTTGTGTGCGAGTTTGTGTAAACTGAGGACAGTAGAGATAGAGGGAATGGAAACGGGAAAGGAGAATGAAATAAACTGGAGATTTCATAAGAGACAACTGCATTGCAATGAATACTCTAATGTTGGTGATAGTGGAGGGTCTAGGTGAAGTGAGGTACAAATCACCCCTAGTGCCAACCACGATGGTAAAGTAGCAGTAACTTGTACCATGTTAGGATGGTAGATGTATATGGCAAAGATGCTGACTGGTGGTGATGAAACGATTGTAGGACAAACACGGGATAAATGGAAAACAAGAGGAAGTAGCGCTGACGATTTCAGTATTACTTTATAATTGGAAACAAACTTCTTTCGGAAAGTAGACACTAAACATTTCATAGTTGCAACGTGGGTTCCAGCTGTATTAATTTACAGATTTTGTTATATCCTCGCACTATTTTGGACACCGGTATCCGTTTGTTTCCCTAGAGGTTTGGGAAAACCAGAACTGGCTGAATCCCAAAGGGTAGATGCATGATTAATTAATGAGTAGATATGTGAAAAAAAAGACGAGGTTTCTTATCTCAAAATGTGTTATTTTATCTTTAGATATCTGAAAAACACGTTTGCAGGAAATAATTGTACGTTGAGAATTTACATGATAATCGTCTGCAACAAGTTAAACAACTTTAGTAACGACTGATAAGTACAAGAGAGAGAGAGAGAGAGAGAGAGAGAGAGAGAGAGAGAGAGAGAGAGAAGGTGATATGGTGCTGCCAAGATTGTCCCAAAAATAAAAAAATAAAAAGTCCCAACAAGCGATAGATACAGGGGAGCGTTAGGAAGGAGAGAGAAAAGGAGGTTGCAGATAATCAGGTTTTCCTTACCTAGATACGCTAGAAGAATGTTCAGTTCAACTTGATAGTGAAAGAGGAGTATTCCCAACCCATTACACCCACTGATTATAACTCCGTATTTCATCCTTTCAACCCGATCTGTTACATTCTCGTATTTATGGTTCACTGATGCACTCGCATTTGCGTCATGGGGGTGTTTAGGAGACTTTCACTGGATAGGACCACGGATGCGAAGATGATCTTTAACACATAAATCATTTCAGTGGTGAATAAGCTAATATTGCTGCTTAGAAATCATCGGCAAAGCAGAACCTAAACTTCCTCGAGAGCTTGTAGATTTTATATGTGGGATTAGGGCATTTGCCACACAATTATTTTGACCTGTTATCACATATCATCCGTGTTGCTGTGAAAATGTAATCATCTAAGCATTGTCAGGCAATCCCGACCACAATGAAAATATAAATCAGAACAGAAATGAAGCCGATTAACTACTGTATTCACATATTTGACAGGCAGTGAGTCAATTGGTCAGTCACTGAATCATTCACCAGGTGATCTCACTGAGTCCTGTAGACCTATTCCGATTTTAGCATTTATATTTCTCTGGATCTTAACATTACGAACTCAGCTGGGAAGTCTTATTGTTGATCGCTGCCGTTGTTAGGTGACGTCATCATAACAGAAAAGTGGTGGGGTGGGGGTGGGAATGGGTGGAGTAAGTTGTTTTTAGGCGCAAAAACCAGAAAGTTCATGTCAGGGTGTACTAAGCGCGTAGTCACTGACCGTGACGGAGACGCAGTCAAGGGCAAGTAATAAACCATTATTATGACTTGCCCATATGGCCTCAAGTTGCCACCTCCCTGGTGTAGAACAGCTCTGCTTCTCACATTCTGACTCGCAGGAATCGCTCAGCCTATGGATATAGACAGTAACACAGATTAGCAACTCAACAAAGTCACAACCTATGTTGGCCTCAACATCGATTCCTGTTTGTCTCGTCAGATTTATGCCTTCGTAGGTTGAAGCACTTTGAGGCAAACTGAAGGTCGTTGTTTGGTGTATTTTATGTGGGGATAGTGTGCTCCAGTTTGTATATTATTTGACAAGATATGTGTTTTTTCTGAAGTCTACATTTCATTTTCTATTTCAGCCTTGGAGTTTGAAGTTTGTTCAGTAGGGATTCTTCATACTCAAGATTCGTCACTCTCAGAAAATTCCATATGTACTCCAACCAGATCTAACTATCTGGTGGACTTCTTGAGTCTGCACTTTTTTATGCGCTAGCAGGGTATTAAAATGGACGAGGAACGGTTGTGGGCGGGGGGAGGTGGATACAGAACAAGACCTGTGAAACATTAAATTGACGCTACGAGAATGGATGAGCATTAAAATGGGCAGTAAACAGGCCAGGTAAAATATAGTGGACTGGTACTGAACTCAAGAAAGCAGATCTTGAGTCAATATCAGTTTCGAATGATCTCTGTGGTCAGCTCTTATCTATTGATTTGTTCATATATATTTGAAGTATTCAAAATTTTCTCGGATGATTGTATACACGTTGTTTTGTCCACACTTAACGTTAAAACAGTATGTTGCTGCACATTTTGTATACTCCGTCTTCAGTCAGCGTGCAAGCTAGGTGTTTTTCTGTTTCCACAGCAATCACTGACATGACTTGAAGAATTGTAATGTGTATGTTTGATACTATAGATGAGTATGCACACACATGGGTTTGGACGCTGGCAGGTCTGCACACATGTTGACCAAGGAGTTCGGAAAATTTCCACTCTTACCCCCCAGGCGGAAGCGCCTAGACGGATCAAACCCAGGACCTTCCAACTTGACTACCACATCTGTCAATGCTGGGTTAGAAATACAGTGACGTGTTCGGACATAGTAAACCGTCTGTAAAAAGTACAGTACACCAATCTGTCTCGGGCAGTTTTTATCGTGAACGTCTTCATTCACAATTATTTTGTATGTTGATTGCTTATATTTTGAATTCCTAATCACAGAAATTTGTCACAATTTTGAATTGTGGCTAGTCTGATGACACAGCAGCACCATTTAGCTCGGTATAGTTGTGGCATAATGAGGCGATCATATTACAGAAATATGAAACTTGAATGCATGCCATTACTGAATAATATATTACTTGTAGGATCCATGATATCTGTCTTGCAGCTACTGCTTGCTATTTCCACATATATGCAAGCATACAAGCAGAAGAGTGCGATATAATTGGTACCTTGTCTCTATATTCATGTCTGTGGTCCGGTGCACACTTCTGGAATCTTCATTGTCAGTTTTTTTAAAATTTGTTTTGCTGCAAAGTGTTGGCTTGGTTCCCAGTGCCTTCTTGCACTGTGTCGACTGCATGCATTAGCGCAGTGTGCCCTAACTTGTTAGCATTGTGTGGTGATATCGATATAAGGGCTGGAGTATTTTTCTGTGCCTGTCTCTCTCTCTCTCTCTTTCTGTTTTTGTTCCTTCTCTGAATGTCTGTCTCCTCTGGGTCCATACTCCACCCTCTGTTTCTTTTCTCTGATGCACTGGTGAGGTGATTCTGCTGATTTCGTAAAATTTGTTGTCGTTGTGTCTGTTAGCCTATCTGCCTGTCTCCCACCCTCCTTCCCTCTGTCTGTCTGCCTGCCTGCCTGTCTGTTTGTCTGTCTCTGTCTGTCTGTCTGTCTGCCTGTCTGTCTGTCTCCCTCTCTCTCTCTCTCTCTCTCTCTCTGTCTCTGGCTGTGTCTGGCTGCGTCCATGTCTTATTATCTCACGCCATCTATGTTTTCGCTCACGATTTTTTAGGGTTAGGATATGTTTTTGTAATGCACAGAGAAACGGAGTAGGTCTGCCATAGTAGCCATGGTATACGACTACGTAAATAACGGATTTTTATTGGGGGGGGGGGGGGGGGGGGCAGGAGACATGGTGTTTTTGTGTGGGGGTGGGTGGGTGGGGGTGGGGGAGGGTGTTTAGATGTGTGTGTGTGTGTGTGTGGTGTTTTCGTGCAAGCGCCTGTACATGTGTAGGTGTGCGTGTGACTCAGCATCTGTCTTAGACTTTCTGATTGTCATGAGAACCAAATAGAGTGTCTTTCGGGGATTGGATGGGTGTAAGGGGTAAACAAGACCTACTCACCAGGTTATTTTTTAAGTGTTCAGGAAGGGCCTTTGCTAGGAATAGCTACAGTTCCGTCCTTAAGGAGTGTACTGCATATCAGTGACAAACATCACACTTTACTTAACAAAGCAGAGTGAGCCAAGAAACGTTAATTTTACAGCATCTTGCTCCAAGAACGCACAGGAGGAAAAATCCCAGATGTTACAATTATATCAAACCGAGTGACACGATATCAGCAGTAAATGATCCCTCCGTGGGATGCCGGGGGCTCTTTCAGTATAAATAGTATCCCCACCTTCTGGAAAATCTGTGCTAGAAATTTCTTCTTTTCTGTCACTCTCTTTGTTTCTGCTTCGTTCTTTCGCTTTCTGTCATTTCTTCCTATCATTTTCTGCCTGTATGTGTTCGATAAGTCTTAAGTACGTTCTCTTAGGATTGATACTTAGGCATTTTGATACTTTGGCACTGGAGAAATGCAATTATAGGTAATTTAGATCCGTTTTTTATATATGTTGTAGTGTCCTTAGTTATATTTATATTTGTATTTAGGTGTGTTTTTTTATTCTGTGCGAGAAATTGGACGGGGTGGTCAACGCCAGGGGCATCTCCTTAGAGTATGCATTGATATGTGATATGTACGTAATTTTCTTTTCCCGTTTTTCTTGTTGAAGCATTGTGTATGTTCTGAAACTGTTATAGTCCTGATATAGCTGTACGCAGTCGGCTGGGCTTTAAACAGAAATAACAATAAAACAACAACAACAAACCGCTGTTAATGATGTCTGCGGTTAGCTTGATTACATATGACTTGAAGCTTTCAAACTTTGTTAACCTACAGTAGAAAGCACTTTTCAATAGAATTCAATGCAGTACTACTTTATGTATCCTTATTAGCTTAAATAGTTATGCAGTCAACAGTCACAAAGACTTAAGCAGATCTGCTGTCATGGACATGTCAGCGAAATGAAAAGAGAGCGCTGACATATCAACAGATAATAAAACCATAAATTAATTGCTTCTGTTAAAGCTTGAAAGTCAGAAGGCTTAAACTTGAACATCCGCTATGGGAAATATACCATCAATCGCCTCGGAGTAAGGGGAATCAAAGTGCGAAGAACTCGTAAATCCAGATTCAAAGGCAGAACAAGAGGTATGTAAATCAGACTGATATTGGATGTGTCTCAGAGGTCATACAGAACAAAGAAAGTTGGACAAGATGGAGCAAATTGGTTTAGGGTCTGCCCGGCTGCTTAGGTGACTGCCGGGTGACAGAGTGGCTGTGGCTGTTCGGGATGTGAGAGCTTGAGAAACTTTGAAGGAGAGGTGGGGTTGTTTGAAATGAAAACTGGAGATGCCATGTGAAAGGCAACTAAATAGTGGTAACTACATACTGTGCACACATTAGTCTAGGCGAAACGGGCACAAAAGCTGATGGCAACTGCGTAATTGGTAAACTTACAGTATGTTAGGATAGTAGTTGTACCGGGCAGAAATGCAGACACTCTAGAGCTTGCTATCACGTAAAGTTTATACTCAGGGTTATGGCATTATCCGTTGTGATTTTTATTCTCTTTCTATCACACGACAACCGTAATGTTAGCGCTTATGGAATTTTCCAAATGTGCCGACGCCGTCTTGAAAAACCTTAGAACAGATATGGAGACTGTTAGTGATAGAATGATCGTAGAATATTTATGACGAAATTGACACGCAGGATGAAATAGGAACTGACGTTTTGAATATCACATTGCATTTGTATGAGGAAGAAAAATTCTCAGGCAAAGAAAATAATAAGTTTCATGGTTGCAATGTGGCTTACGCCTGTGTGCCTTCAATGGCCCTGGGTTAGCTTACAAGAGGTTTAATTATTTTATTCCTTTGTTACGTGTATCATCATCTGCTGCAAGCACCTCTTCCACCCTCTCTGTCTTCAGCCACCCTGCAAGTCCGTCCAATATTTTCTCCCTGTGTCTACCTGGTGCTCTCTTTCCCTCCAGCTTTCCTGTTGTGACCAGGTGCTCCAATTCCCCTTTCCTCATAAAATGGCCTATAAATGTTGCCTGTCTTTTCCTAATCTTCCTTATCAATGATCTTCTTGTGTCTGCGTCCATCAAGACTGTCTCGTTTGTTTTCTTTGCTGTCCATGGAACTCTCAACATTCTTCTTAGAAACCCACTTCTCGGCTGCCTCAATCTTGTTCTGGCTTTGTTGTTGACTGTCCACGAGTCACAACCGTATAACATTATCAGTTCTACATAACATTCGAGAACTCTCTTCCTGATGTTAATTGATAGGCATTTGTTGGTAAGAATGCTTTTCATCTTCTTTAATGCTGTTTTGGCTTGGCCGATTCTGCTGGCTATTTCTGATGTGCATCTGCCGTCTGGTGAAATGATCATTCCCAGATATTTAAGCTTATCAAGCTGTCTCAAGGTTGTGCCGTTTGCTGTTATTTTGCATGAGGGGATTTAATGTTTTTTGTTTGTTTGTTTGTTTGTTTTTTTAACTGATCACCATGACTTAAGTCTTCTTGTTGTTTAGTTCCAACCCCTTAGCTTTGCTTTCTATTTTTAGTATACGTGTATGGCACTTAGTTTCTAGCCTTAAAGGTGTGATGGCTCTTTGCATAAGACAATGGCTGAAACAGTATGACTGCACTAGACATACAGACGCGCAGTACATCGCATGGCTGAAACAATTTGACCACATTGGACTAGCAGATACATAGTTACACACAGACAGGAGTGGACTAGCAGATACATAGTTACACACAGACAGGAGTGGACTAGCAGATACATAGTTACACACAGACAGGAGTGGATTAGCAAATACATAGTTACACACAGACAGGAGTGGACTAGCAGATACATAGTTACACACAGACAGGAGTGGACTAGCAGATACATAGTTACACACAGACAGGGGTGGACTAGCAGATACATAGTTACACACAGACAGGAGTGGACTAGCAGATACA
>CM060309.1:70334033-70341533 GCA_030674185.1 Monoplex corrugatus | reverse complement strand
AATGCTGATGATGACGCTGGTGCTGATGATATGGTGTGTGAAATCAGCTGTTGATCATTTGTCTTTACTCATGTCTTATAGCTCTGTTTGTGCTCTTATGGCAAGTAAATAAGTGCTAGAGATCCCTTGCTTTACAGAGTTGATTCTGTGTGTCTGTCTCTGTGTCTGTCTGTCTGTCTGTCTCTGTCTGTCTGTCTCTCTCTGTCTGTCACTGTCTATCTGTCTGTTTGTCTCGCTCTCTCTGTCTGTCTGTCTCGCTCTCTGCCTGTCTGTCTGTCTGTCTCTGTCTTTGTCTGTCTGTCGCTCTCTCTCTCTCTCTCCCCCCTCTCTCTCTTCCCCTCTCTCCATTTGCCTCTCTGTTTCTTTCACCTCATTCTCCCGGGTTGATGTTTGATTTCTCCCTCGCTCCCTTGTTCACATTCTGTGCGTGTGTGTTTTGTGTATGCATCTGTGTCTGCATATATGGGCACGCGCGCGCGCATATGTGTGTGTGCGTGTGTGTGAGTGCGTATCTTCGTATTTATGTGTCTGTGCGCGGGACGTGTTCGCATAACCCTGTGTGTGTACGCGTGTGCGAGGGAACATGCGTGTACGGGCCACGACGCGTGAGGAATTATGTCTTGCTTACGGGTGAAAAAGACTTGAGGCCCTGTTGTTATTGTTGGGATAAGCCAGAGAAACAACATCATGAGAAGCAGGCAAACACCTTGAGTCATGGCCCAGTATGCTTTTTTAGTGAATGGGCATGTCATGCGCTCATTCACTCATTCAGACCATAGACATGGATAACGAGAAAGATAACTACCTACCTCTGCCGCACTCTGATACGATTGTCTCGCTATGCTAGAATTATTGTGTGGTTCGTGAGTATACAGCGGTAAACGACGTAGTCGTATGTCATTCAGTTACTTTCGGTTAAGTTTTATGGCACATTTTTCTTTACTAATAAAACAGCAGTTGATAAGTAGTCAGCTCACAATTTTTTTCTGAATCGGGATACCCAAGACTGAAACACCGAGGACAGGCGCGATAGTCAAGTGGGTAAGACAGTGTCGGACTTCCAGTAGGAAGATCTGAGTTCAATCCCTGCCTGAATAATTCCCGTGTAGTGGGTACAAAATGGAGTTTTTTTTTCTGATCGCCCAAGTCATCATGTGTGCAGAGCTGTTAGTGAATGTACCCATTTCACGTGTATACGCACACAGAACATCAGATATGCACATTAAAGATCTCGCAAGTCATATCAGTGTCCTGTGGCTTATGGAAACATGTAAACACACGGAAACACCCAACATGCATGCTCACCAAAGACAGAATATGCAAAGTGAGCAGCAAAATATACATTACTTTTTATTAGCATTGCCTGCACAGTGAGAGCAAAACAGCGTGCGAGTGAGAGCAAGCTAGCGAGTGAGAGGACAGAGAGATTGAGAGAGAGAGAGAGAGAGAGAGAAAAAAAAAAAGAGAGAGAGAGAGAGAGAGAGAGAGAGTGTGTGTGTGTGTGTGTGTGTGTGTGTGTGTGTGTGTGTGTGTGTGTGTGTGTGTGTGTGTGTGTGTGGACTTAATGGAGGAATGAATGGTTTATTGTGGTATAGACTGCCAAAACCCTTTCACATGTGGGAGTGAAGGGTGGAAGGGGGTGGGATGGGGTGGGAGTGTTGGTTTTACGATGGTTTGCGTGAATAAAAACACTTCACAATGAAATACTATATCGTGAAAGTCAGTCACATAACCGGGTACCAGGTCAGTATTCGTTGATATTAAAACAACAAATGGTCGACATGGCCAGCTGAATAGTGTCATAGTATTGTACGTAAGCAACACACGACTGAAGTACAGGGTGACATTCATGAAACCCATACACACGTGGGAACAATGTCAATAAAGGTCAACCAAGATATAATCTGATTAAATCTGATAGAATGTTGAGTGAGTCAGTTTGTTGTTCGCCACTAAAGGGGCAATGTTTGGTATTGTGTTTTGTTTTTCAGGATGGAGCGCTGTTTGAGAAAGGGGGACCTGCTGATTATGAACTTTTCTACAGCATAATTGTCCCAATTATAGACAAGTGCCTCATTTTCACTGCGGCGTAGCAAACGATCTATCTATAATTGCAGAAATCAAGGACAGTTTTAGTGAATTTTCCGTTAAAAGTTGGTGATAGGAACGGAATGAGATTTTAAATCAATGTGTCTGATTTTACCATGGTGAGATTGTTGTTTGATTTTTTTTCAACATTAAATCTAACTTTTTGTAGTTGATTCCAAGTCAGCGGCAGGCGTAATCATCATATTGTCAACCAGATGACTGGTAAATGTGTCACTAGACACGTTGTTATTCACTTCTTGGAATTCATTTTCTAGATTGTTAACGCTGAGAGGAGGGGAGCCGTAACTGTCACGGAGTTATGTCCTCTAAGAATAGTCAATGTACTAAATCTTTTGAAAAATTGTCACATATTTGAGTGTCAGAAACATTGATACCAGTATTAACTTATAGCAGATTGCCCAGTTCTACTGAAGGCTGAGGATTATCAACAACAGTACAGGAGTCGCTCATACAACCATGCTGCTGTGACACCTTCTGCTGCACAAAGTGTTGTTATCGTTTCTGCTCACGTCTTAGTTGTGCTGCGGGTCCTTCTAGAATTGGCTGTCATGTTCTGTCCAGCAGATGTCTGTTCGAATCGCAGTACGATTATCATGGAAGTACCCTGGCTGCAGAATTTTTAGGAAGAGCTGTTAACAAAGTTAAGAAGAAACTCCCGAGGAGGCTGGATGGGACCCAGAACACCAATACCTCACCACTCTCCAGACAATCATCTCGCAAGCTCCCGTTGCCACTCGATGGCCATTTCATCATGCAAGGAGAGAGAGAGAGAGGGGGGGGGGAGGGGGCTGTCGATGCGTTGCATGACTCATTCGGATTCAGTAATCAGTTACCTTGTTTACAAACCGATTGACAGGGTGGGGAGATGACAAACCTTCGGACATCGCCACACAACCTGCACGAACCAGCCACCGGACCAAGGGGAGAATGGAAGAGTCCTCTCTCGCCCGTTCTGGGCCTTCCTCTCTCATTTAGGCAGCCCGCCCAGCCACCAGCTCGCATAGCTGCCAGCTCCTTTCCCTTACCTTTGTCTCAACAGTTAGCAGTCGGAAGTTGCCTAGGTTGCGTTACCACAATCAAAAGTGGCCAGGTATGATGCGCCAGACACAGCCCATTTTGCTGTTCAGGTAGGCACGTAGGTCTGAGATGCCCTGAAAGGGATTTCAAGTTTGCAGTCTTTCCGAGCCG
Source organism: Monoplex corrugatus (assembly GCA_030674185.1). Lineage (NCBI taxonomy): Eukaryota > Metazoa > Mollusca > Gastropoda > Littorinimorpha > Ranellidae > Monoplex > Monoplex corrugatus. Next base: position 70,338,236 of record CM060309.1, on the reverse strand, counting down.
CCAGCAGAGAGAGAGAGATGAATGAAACGAAATGAAACATTATTTTCCAAAGTGGCTTTATCAGTTCAATTGTTGGAGCACCATGGTCATAACGCATGGAATCTGGGTTCTGGTTTCAGCCATGAGCGGGCTGGTTGGTTCTTTTGATTAAAGCCGCAACATTAAAACAGACCTGTTCGCTGCCCAGCTTAATGTTTCCATCAATCTGGTGATTCTGCGTAGTGTTTCGCAGGTTCCTCTCACTCACTCCCAGTTTCAAGACCTTGCCAGCGCATATCATATGGTTTTGCGTAGGCTCAGGGAGTCTGCCGAATAATTGCTGGCAGATTTGGGTGAAGCGAATATGGAAATGTCCGAGTGTTACGAGTTCCTCTTGAATAAGCTCAAGACTCCGAACTGTCTATCTGTTAAATGTCTCTCTCTGTCTCTTTCACTGTCTTGTCTGTCTTTCTTATCTTATTATGTCGACCTGTCTGTTTGTCTGTCTGTTGCAAGTCTGTCTGTACAGTAGTGTGTGTGTGTGTGTGTGTGTGTGTGTGTGTGTGTGTGTGTGTGTGTGTGTGTGTGTGTGTGTGTGTGTGTGTGTGTCGCTGTGTGTGTGTGTGTGTCACTGTGTGTGTGCCACTGTGTGTGTGTGTGTGCCACTGTGTGTGTGTGTGCCACTGTGTGTGTGTGTGTGTGTGTGTGTGTGTAGTGTACATGTTGTTGACTTGGAACATACGCTGTTTGCCATTAGACAGGGAAACGACTGTCTGGGTTGAAGTTGAAGGGTCGGTCATTTATGTACAGGCTGCACACACCGTCGGATGTAACTTTTATTTTATACAAAGTGTGTGGCTGCTGTCTGCAACAGACATGTACGCCTGTGAACTGTCTGTAGTTTTAAAGTTTGCACGAGCGGGATTCATGTCACTTGGACATTTATAGGCACTACATCTACATCTGCCAACAATACATGTGACAGACTCCTTGTCTCGCGCAAATCCTATGTAATTGTAAGGTCCTGAAATGTATGGATTGGGGGGGGGGGGGGGGGGGGGGGAGAGACGGGACTTTCCAAATACTGATAACACTAGCATGGTAGGACCATTAAAATGGGCCGCAATCAAGCCAGTTTCTATGTTTCACGTCGGTATTGAACTCAGGACATCAGATTTTGAGTCCATGGCTGTATGAATTGAGCCAGCCATTCTGGTAAAATGTTATCTGTCTTAACTCTGTTTACGTTGTTAACTTTGACTCACTCATCCTATCAAACAGCTTCCATCAGCTTCCTGCCACCCGTTGGAATGCCGGGGGTTCTTTTAGTATCATGGTATCCTCACCGTCTGGAAATGCTGCGCTAAGAATTTCCCCTTTTCTGTCACTCTCTTTGTTTCTGCCGGATGCTTTGCTCTCTGTCATCTCTTCCTGTAATTTTCTGCAGTGCTGGTCCATTCATCTGTATGTGTTCTCTAAAGCCTTACATACTTTCTATTAGGATATGAGCTAAGCTGAACTGCGTTTTTGGCTCTAAAGAAATGTGATGTGCAGAAGGTACTTTTGTAGTTTTTATACATTTTCAGTGCATTTAGTTAAGCCTATGTTTATCCATGTGTAGTCAAGTTTGTGTTTTTTAAACCCCTGGTGATGAATTGAACGTAATGGTCAACGGTAGAGGCATATCTTTAGGTTATGCGCATGAGTGCGTTCATGTGTGTAATTGGGTCTCTTTTCCTGTTTTGTTTTTTTTCAGGTTCATTGAGGTGTTTGTGTTTTGAGATGGTTACATGCCCTGTTATGGCTCTACGCAGTCTGCCGGGCTTTAAACAATAGCAAGGACAGTGATTATAACAATAGTAATGGGCTTCCTGTTAACTCTTGACTCCAACATTCCATGGGCTAATCTACAATACAGACCCCTACCCACCCCCGTCCCCAACGGAAGTTACTTAAGCCTTTATTTGAGGTTGTTGCTCTCTGTCCATATTGTAACAGTCACAAAGTGTGTCCTACATACCTGCGACCTTTGTGGCCACGTCTGTGCTGTGGTAGTGGGTAGACATCATGGAGCTAGTCTAGTAAATAAATAGTACAGGCCCCCACATAGTTACTTGTGTGTGTGTGTGTGTAAGGATGTGGCTCCGTACAACAGATCTGCTCCATGCCTGAAGACACTATATCACTCATTTGCTTTGGTATATCATTGCCACTGTATATTAGTCTGCTCTGTTGCTGTGAGTAATACATAAGGTGTAACTAGTCTACTGAATGAATGGGACAGGTCCCTCACACGAAATCGTTTTTGTGAGCTTGTAGCTCCATACTATATAAAAGGTCTATTACATGCCTGTGAACTCTACACCACACGTTTGATCTGATATACAGTGTCTGGAAAAGGTTAATGATCTTCCCAAAAACATGAAATCGTATGGGAGTGAAGTGAAAGAGCCCTCTTTTTTTTTTCTCGCGTTCAGCATTACGAGGGCGTTGCCCATCTCTCCCTTGCTGCTTTACCTTCCCCAATTCCGAGTCTGATATATGCTTATTTACAGTTACGGTCTTCATAATACACAGCATGATTGAAAGCAACATTACATCTTTCCCGAGCCAGACTCGAATCAGCGCAGTCAAACTGGACCTCTGCTTTATTACGCCAACCACCAGAAGCCTGACACACAGAGTTAACTACATACAAGACTGTAATATGTAGTTCCATAACATAACTGATAACACACGTTGGCATTCTGGTCGGTTTATAGAGTGGATAGTACAGCCCCTCCCACTCAGACGTGCTTACTTATACAACACCTGGCTCGGGCTCCATACTGTAACAGGCACGGAATTTGGCCTACAAACCTGTGAACGTCCCGTGGCTCACATTTGCGCTGGTATTTGTACATAATACATTGTAGCTAATCTACTGTTGAGGGAGGAAGACGGAGAAGAAAACAAAACAAAACAGAACAAAACAAATCAAACAAAAACTCCGATGGACTGACAAAATTGCGAAATAAACGGAGAAAACTATTTCAGAGACTCGGGTTTTTGGCGACAGATCTGGAAGAATCTGGTAAACAGATCTTTAGTGCCGCACCCCAATGACTCTTCACTGATTCAAGGAAGAAGAAGAAGAATAGGAGGGCGAGGAAGAGGAGAGGGGAGGAGAAGGTGGAAGGAGGAGGAGGAGAAGAAGAAGAAGAAGAAGCAGCAGCTTAGTCTACAGAATAAATGATAGTACAGGTCTCCAACAAGGTTAGCCCACGGAATAAATGATGGCAGACAATGTCAGGGACACATCCCAATACGATCCGAATCGTATTTCCCCTCCTTCTACAACAGTGGAATTACAACTACCCCATTTTCCGACTGTGCACAGCTCGGTCAGGCCTGCTGACATTTTTACCTGTCCCCCCCCCCTCCCTTACCCCCCTTCTCCCCCCTATCCCAAGGAAAAAGGTCCACGTGCGGATTCCGCTAAGTTCTGTGTAAGTCACATGTATATGTGTGCAGGTGTGGATTCCTGTGCGTCTTTGTGTCCTTATCTTTGTATGCGTTTGTGCTTATTTGTGTGTGTGTGTGTGTGTGTGTGTGTGTGTGTGTGTGTGTGTGTGTGTGTGTGTGTGTGTGTGTGTGTGTGTTGTGACGCCCGTATACAAGTTTTTATTAAGTTTACTTGTTCATGTTTTATCGTTTCTTTTTAAGTAACATTAATTTGTATATTTATGCTGAGTTTGCTGTGAACTCTAGATAAAAACTAGTAGAATATATCGAAAAGGATATTCTAGTACCAGTTAGAGATGGATGAGGTTTGGGCCTTTGCGTGCGCCCTTTGCGTGCGGGCGAGCATTAAGTAATTCATTGAGTCAGTTAGTCTGACAAAAAGACCGGCGCCATAGTTGGGCTTGATACCCTAGGACGTTAAGGAGAGAAAGAAGTCATCGTATCGATGTTATCCTCGGGACGTCAACACCAGTCGTGGTGAACGCCCATCTGTTTTGTCACCTGTGTCGTCGTCTCTGGCTGGCGACATCTGAAGGAAGGCAGGAATGGCGTGCCAGTCTGTCTGTTTGTCTGGAACTCCAGTCCCATTCCATCTTGTTTGTCGCCTCTATGAGGGTGTCCTCGGTAGAAGAGGAGAACAAACCTCACCTGAAAGAGATTGGAAGAGGGATCCGACCTGCGCCAGCTAATTGTTTCTGTTCCAGAAGGTAAAGTGGCATG
>CM060309.1:70269033-70329033 GCA_030674185.1 Monoplex corrugatus | reverse complement strand
TGTGTGTGTGTGTGTGTGTTTTCTTTATGAGAACCAAACAGAGCTATAGGACAATGAACGACCACATCATACAAATACATATTAGAGCTCAACAGTTAATTAAAAAGTGTCATTGTGGACCAGATTGTTGACCCGTGATCAATTTATTGAAGTGGCTGGATACTGTTTGTGGGTACATCATAACCTGCACTTGTTGTTGATCAGTTTTGTATATTACACTATTATACCTTCACACCTTTATGGAATAATACTTAAACCACTGAATTCACACAACAAATCATTACCGGTACCAGTGATGGAATCATCTATACAAAAGCGAATAAGAATTCATGTGACACACACACACACACACACACACACACACACACACACACACACACACACACACACACACACACACACACACTCTCTCTCTCTCTCTCTCTCTCTTGTGTGTGTGTGTTCGGTACAACTGCACAGTATGGTACAACACAAGACTATTGACTAGCAACCTGCGGCGTTGTTGTTGTCAAGGTAAGTTGAGGGCTGACCATGTTAGCGGTTACTATAGGCCCACAAAAGCTACTTTACTTCTCGGGGTACTAAACGACACAGGCATGCTTGATTCTTTTGATAAAGTTGTGGATTCTAAATCTGATGCCTCGACTTAGTTCCAGTCGACAATATTGAAATTTGTTCGTTGCCTATGTTAAAGCCTCTCGGTCATTATTATTATGGTGTCAGTTTAGATTTCATAGGTCCCTCCCCACTACCCCATTTCAAGACCTTGCTAGCGCATAAGGGTTTGCACATGCTGATGGAGTCTTAGTGCCAGACACTTGCTGTTAGATTTGGTGGATGGCATATGGAATTGATTTAAGCATCGGTTTATTTTCAGAACACTGAGACAGTAATGAAATAATAGCACCTGGCATTTAGCAGAACAAACTACAAGCTTAAGCTATACTTTTGCAAACATATGTAATATACGACTGAATTTAACTCTCAAACTGGAATAACGATAATGATGAAAATAGAATCAATACTGACACATGCACTTACACTAAGAGATTCAGCCTTATTAAGGCGGTAGAGAACCATCGTCATAAATTCACCTTCACCGCCCAGCTTACATCCTTTCCGGCATATCTTTGTTTACGTAATTTAATTTGTATGTCTTGTCATTTAAAGGCAAAACTTAATAACTATTATGAAAATTGCTTGGACGTTTATACGATATTCTGCACAGGTTTGAATAAGAATTTGTTTTCTTGATTTATCAGCTCTGTTATTTCTTTCACTAGTTTCTGGATATTAAACGATATGAAGATGAAATGTGAAATTCTGGCTGCATATGTAACATGGACATATGGACAGAATAAAAGAGACTGTTTGGCTCTTTCCCTATCAGTGCCGCAGGCGCAGTGGATCGTCTGCGCAATGATGGTGAAGCATACTTTTTAGGTCGATCATTCCCAGACGGAGTCGGCAATGGATAATTTTTTTTCCTGTCGGCCGTGCAGAAATACGCAGGCACCGTAGCGTCGGTAATTTATGCAAATCTTTTGAATTGACCGAGGGGGTGCTGGTCTTCATGTTATCAGACAGTTCCATGCATTTGTTGTACTGAAAAAAAATCGACAAAGTTCTGTGATATACTTTTGTAGTGTTACGCGCCATATTAAAAATGTGCACCTGTGGTAAGGTTTCCTGTCTGAAACGAAATCGAGTCAAAATCGGACAGATATTTTGGACTCATTGTGTTTATCATCTTGTAATATTCTATACAAGCTTGTGTGGTCTTCTTATTTCTTTTAGTGTACAGAGGTCTACTCGTCAAACAATTTCTGATGGCCAGTTCCACGAGGACTTTCTGATTGCTTCGAAATGTACGTTTTCTAAAGAATGAGACTGCGTTGGTGGTGTGTGTGTGTGTGTGTGTGTGTGTGTGTGTGGTGTGTGTGTGTGTGTGTGTGTGTACAGATACCCCAAACTGCATCAGCATGATCACAGTGTGGCAAAATGAAGCGTTTTATGGAATTGCCCGATGCGATGAATCCCTCGTGAACAAAGTCCAAACAAACATACTTGTACTATTCTTCATAAATTAAACATTCAGGTATACATGCACGTACAGTTCATCTAGGTAACTGTTAGTGTGTGTACGTTTTGGCACAGAAAAGTAACGCGAATTATTCTACACTTATTTTTACAATTGTAACATTATATTATGTGAGCGCAATTTCTCTTGTTTGCGTAATTCTCTGTTTACGTTTGCATCGAGTATCAAAACCACAACATTAAAGTGCCCATTTATAGTTCCTCTTGTTTTCCTAATTGTATGTTTACGTTCGTGCTGCAATTTCTCCAGTTTACGTAAGAATACGTTTGTACCGCTTTTCATACATAATCAACAATATGTGCACATTCATGCATGGTTTCCGTAGTTAAATAACTATTAACAGTACGTGTGCATGTACTTTGTGCTTTACCTGTTTCTTCCTTGTTAAGAGTGCCTGTGTACGCATTCCGTTTCTTCTTTGGGATTACTCAGACATTTTAATTTATTTATTTTTGGTCCTGTATGATTAAATGTAGGTTAGTCGGTTTGTCGTAGTCTTGACAAAGTGAGACAAAGACCAGGTGTGTGTGCGCGCGCGCGCGCGCGCGTGTGTGTGTGTGTGTGTGTGTGTGTGTGTGTGTGTGTGTGTGTGTGAGAGAGAGAGAGAGAGAGAGAGAGAGAGAGAGAGAGTTTCGTACTCGGCGGGTACGTACTGTATACCAGCCAGTCTTTTCAAAGCCTATCATTATGTTTCTTCCCTTTAGTACTGCTGGGTTACCTTAGCCCAATTCGGTGAGAAAGCTCCATACTCAAAATGTGTTTGTGAGAACAGTCCGTGGTGAAATTACTGGGTTTATGTGTTGTGGATTTCAAAGGGTAGTCATGGAGTCGTAGCTGTGTTGTGTTCAGTGGACTTTGTGACTCGGACTACCAAAAATAAAAGGACATAAAAGTGTTTGTGGGCGTGAATGACAAAGTCTTGGGAAATATATTTATTAACTTATGTTATGTGCGTAGTTGTCAGAGGGATGGGTAAGGAGGTTCATGCTCTGGCTTGGACCCGCCATCTTCATCCGCCTAGTTGTAATGAGTGCCTGTTTCTTTGTTTTTTCTTCAGGGACGGGGAAGATACAGCGGTGAGGGAGAGATGGGCACCGTACTCTTATAGCTGGTCCCAAGAGAAGCTGGAACTGTACCTCTGAACGGTCGGTTAAGTTGTTGGAAACGTTTAACCGGGCTAGAGAGAAACAAGACACACGCAATGGTTATTCTGAAAATGTTGGCAAAACCTTCACTGATGCTATCGTAAAGTGGGTGAGGCCGTCTGTTTGGTCCCAGTCCTCCCATCGAGCCCATAGCACGCTTAACTCTTGGTAGGAGTGGTCGCGGACGAGAAATCCCAAAACTGATGGACTCATGGGAGACGACCTTTCTTTCAGTGGCCTATTGCGCTTCATACAATCTGAAGGTTGAACGTGTATTTCTGTTAAATAAGCCAGCTTTGTATGTGAGTTATAAAAAAACAATTAACCTGGGTTGTAGATTTAAAACGGCGTTTTTGTTGAATTGGCCTATGATTGTGGATTCATCATCATCATCATGTGCCCTGCCACATGGCGTTGACGATCATGGCCTACCATATGTATCTATCCCTTGTTGCCGCAAGCACATCTTCCACCTTCTTTGTCCCCAGCCATCCTGCAAGTCCGTACAATAGTTTCTCCTTGGGTCTACCTGGTGCTCTCTCTTGTGGATTGTAGACTTTAGAACAAATTAGCCTACACTGTACGCAAGCCTTGAGTTTGATAATGTTGTTAATTTACTCTTGATCGTAGATTTGAAAATTGATTTTTGCTGAGTGGCTTATTGTGTGGTGTATACTTGAAAAATAGATTTTAGTGGCCAGTTAGCACAGCTGGTTAGAGCACCGTACTCATAATGCAGGGGTCATGAGTTCCACCTGTAGGTGAGCCACAATTTTGTTTTTTCAGTACTCTGCTAGCGAATACAGCTTATGGCTCATGCCATGATCATATAAGATCTTTTCGTGGCGTCAGTCCGTGTGAAATTCATTCCGAGCGTGGAGACGCTGTGTTGAGGAACTGAAACTGAAAACAGATCTGTGTTGAGGTTTGTTGGCTCACTATACGCTCTATGAGGCATAACTGCTTTTAACTATCGAGCTTAATAGTGGGGAAATGTATGTTGTGGGCTTCAAATGGGATTTTTAAGAACATTATCCGACTATATTTTGTATGCTTGAAAGTACTAGTACAGTCATAGGAATTAAGTATATTGTGCGTTGCAGGATTTTAATGAAAGTGGAAGTCTTGGAAAACTGGCATGCTTTGGAGCGTCTATGTCAAAGGTTTCCTGTCTACCACTATATGTTGTGAACGATACGGAATTACGGGGAATGTATTTTGTTATGGGTTGTGAAGTTGAAATTTGAGTTGTGTTTTTGCGGCATCAAATCAGTTTGCAAAGTTTGTGCAAATGACTTGAAAACGTGGGGCATTGTCTGCCCACTGTCCTACAGTTTGATGATGGTTAGATATCAACAGTGTTATACATACGTATGCGTATGTACAGTTAAAAAATCAACAGTGTTACACAGACGTATGCTTATGCATTTTCACTCACGTGCCACACACACATGGCTCCCCCCCTCCCCCCACACAAAACATTAAAAAAAAAAACACGATCGCATACGCACGCATGCAAGCGCGCGCGCGCGCACACACACACACACACACACACACACACACACACACACACACCGTGATACACGCACACACACACACACACACCACACACACACACACACACACACACACACACACACACACACACACCGTGACACACACACACACACACACACTACAAAAACAGTAACAGCAACAACTAAACACAAGCATGTTCTAGTAGCGTGGGAAGAAATTAACAACAACAAAACAACTACAAAAACAATAACAGCAACAACTAAAGCATGATCTAGTAGTGTGGAAAGAAAACATCAACAACAAAACAACTACAAAAACTGTAACAGCAACAACTTAACACAAGGATGATCTAGTAGCGTGGGAAGAAAATTAAACAACAACAATAAAACTATAAAAACAGGAACAGCAACAACTAAACACAAGCATGATCGAGTTCCGTGGAAAGAAAATAAAACAACAACAACGAAACAACAGCAAGATCTAATGGCGTGGGGAGAAAACATGAACAATAACGACGACAACAACAACAACACCAAAATACAAGCAAGATCTAATGACGCGGGGAGAAAAAGAATGACCATTCGAACATCAAAACTCAGTATTGTCAGGCCTCTCGCTTTCCAGGGGGCAGGCTTTTGATCCAAACTATGCCGTACGCCCATTGAAGAGGTTAGGAACGCTATACCTAGCGGATATTGTACTCTGTGGACATTGTACCCCATTGTCAGGTTGCTGAGGTCGCATGCTCGTCACACATTAAGACCACTTCAAGTAGACCTTTGGCCCCAAACTGGGACATCCCTACCCGCTTTGCTTTTTTTTTTTCGCCATTCCCATTCTTTGTCCTGTTTCACCTCCCCCTTCTTCCCATTTTCAAGGACACACTTCACGTAAGTTCAGTCCTACCTATCTTTGAGATATAAACATGTTTACGCATGTGCCCTCGTGCGCGCACACACACACTCACAAACATGCACTAGCACGCATGTTAAACGAGAAAGGCCCACACATATTGGGAATGCAAGGCAAGATAGGATTTTAGGGAAACAGATAGGGTTAGAATTAGGATTATCCAAGCTTCTGTTAGGTGTTTTGGTCCCAAGAAACAAAGTGGTTTGTAAACCACGGTCAAAACAGTCACTGGCAAAAAGTGTAGACTATTCAAGATGGGCATACACTGATCAGGGTGCTATCTCAAAATATCACATGTATGCATTTGTGTCTACGTGTATGTGTTTGTGTGTGTATGTGTTGGGGGGGGGGGGGGTATGATGGATGTATTTTATAAACTGAGTAAGTGCTGAAACAGCTGTATACTCAAAAACGAACAGACCTTGAAACATGTTGATACAGTGCCTCGTTACATACAAACAATCACAAAACGCAGCATGCGATTTCGGCATTCAGTCTATTCAGCTATGAACGGATACCTGACATTGTTCAAGACTGAAGAAGATGAAACAGTGAAGGACGAGAGACAGGACCAATTCATAAAATTGGCGTGGGAGTGGAGAAAAACTCAGGAACAACTGGCGATGAACGTTAGGAGAATTCCAAGGTTGTGAAACACACCAGGGGCACCGTGCAGATGCAGGCCCAAAATATTGGTGGATCTTCGTCGCTGAACTGCCAGTGGCCTAACGGGCAGTCAATGAAAATAGCAAGGTTTACGATCTCACCCCTAGGGCTATGGTTACGAGACAGCCTTTTCTTCTTTTGTGTTGGAAATCTTTCTCTGGAACCGGAAGCTTGAGAAATGGGAAGCGGAAAGAACCCTGTAGTTATCATAATTAACAACAGAGGAGACTGAAGAAGGGGAACCGTCATTATGAGCATGGTGTGGTGCCTGGCAGGATGATGTATACATACGGCAGATTTCCGTTCATGTGACCGCCAAGTACTTGCTTCTACAAAACTTGTCTTCTTTCCTGTCAGAGACCACACTTGGTTTAACTGGGACATTAACCTTCCATTAACCCTTTCACTCGCTCGCCATTTCTGGAGAGTCAGGCAACCTTTTCACTCATCTGGTAAGATGTTGAAAAGGTTAACTGACTCACTGATGACCTCTTTTTTTTTTCTTTTTTTGTTGTTGTTGTAAATTTTTCTTATAGAAATAGTTAAAGGTATGTTTAGCTCTTAAGTAACTAGAGAAGTCATAGACAGAAAATTACCTCGCAGACCGGTTAACGGGCATTAGGCAGTTAGGAAGTTCAGTTCCTGTTGTGACGAGTGTGTACGGTTTGTCGACATTGGTTTCCGCAAATAACACTTCAAATCAACAGGCAGGACATGTTTTTGGCTAGGAGATAATTTGAGATGAGTACTGACGTCACTGCTGACTTGTATCGTCTCACTGTTTCTCATCTCTGAACCCATGAACATATAATTATGTAGGATTTCACGAAACAGTTATTATCTTAAAGCAAACATCCGAGATTGATTATACCGTTGACCATAACATGTTGTTTTGCGCTTATCTACTATAAGATTTCAGTATGAAAGCGGCTTGTTTGTCATAGAGGTAAAGTTCCTACTTTACAGGCTCACCGCATAGGTTTGAATCTAACTTAATTAACAATAACTTTGAGTATGTGGTCTTAGCTTGTCTGCCTGTGAGCTGGTATCTGACCCTGTTGGGAGTCGAGAAGATAAAATAGTGAGGAAATGGAGGAAGGACCACCCTAAAAACGTTGTCCCTCAGAATAACTGTATGATTATGGAACAACCTAAACGGGTACTTTGTGATATGGGGAAGAGAAAGAGCCTTGAAGTCATCATGATTACCAGCAGAAGAGACTGAGAGAGAGGAATGGGCCTTCATTGTGAACATGGCATGGTGCTTGGCAGAAGGACGACGTATTCATACCATGGAGGTACATTCACCTCAGTACCACGCCTTAATTAACCCGACAAACACTTTTCTTCTTCCTGTTGTCGACCGCTGTTAGATTTTTCAAATTAACCAGGCTGTGTGTGTGTGTGTGTGTGTGTGTGTGTGTGTGTGTGTGTGTGTGTGTGTGTGTGTGTGTGTGTGTGTGTGTGTGCACGCACGCGTGTACGTGCTTGTGTGTGTGCATACGTAAGACAGAGAGATATATAGAGAGAGATTTCTCATTACTACTTTAATAAAGGTAAACAAATAAGTAAATCATCGATGGACAACTACCATCGATATGAATCAATAAGGAGGGAGTAAAATGAGACAAATTGGGAAACTTAGGGAAAGGAAACAAATTAAACATGCGTAAACCAAGCGCTGGATTTTTAGAAAAAATAAAGCAGTGAAATGTAATGAACCAAATTGACAAAATAAAACTGGCAGACAGTACTGTCAGTAATACACTAAATACAAAGAATATTTATCATTTAGTATTTGGTTTTACTGCGTTTCACTAAGATTATATTGAATCAAATTAACAAAATTAAAGTGGGGGTTTATCAGTATGATATTGAAGGCAGAGAATATTCGTCATTTAATACATGGTGTAGTTAGAGCTCCTGCTTTCCTAACGTTTACAGGTTTGAAGTCTGGCTTGGGAAAGTGTTAGGTGTGCAGCCTCCATCGCACCCGGCTGTTAATGGATATCTCCTCAGGGTTGGAAAAAATAAAGCGCCTGGGAGAGGACATAGGCGCCGCGGTAATTACATTAGCCGCAAAAAAGGGGTTGAGGTCTCTGCCACCTTATTCCGAATTATGCCGAATCACAATAGTAAGGGCGGGGATTATTAAACATTGTTGTGCTTGGAGCAGGAAGTGGTGGACTGGTCGAAGGAGTGAAAGGACTGACCGACTGTCCCTGATCACTTTGATTTAACGTTTAGGTTTTGGAATGGCTGAGGGGTGTTAAGTTGAGACATTGCTGATCTCGAGAACAGAAAATGATCATGCAATTCTTTGTGTATAAAATAGACTGCGGCTACTGACATTAGGGAATGAAGTTCTTATTGTGCTGATTGGTTACGCAGCGGTCGTCGGCGTAAGTGTCCACAGAGAACACATCATGCTGCGTGGTTTAGTAATTAATTTACTAGCAGTTCTAAGAATCAGGCAGGCCTGGTTTTGTAGACGTAGACATTTTGCATTCTAATCTGAGTGGCTTAATAATAAAAGCTTACGCGTACAGACCCTCCCTTCCGTTATCAGTGAATATGAACAGGAAGTGGCTCTTATTACCCCATTGGTAAGGCTGAATCCAAGATGTCAAGAACTGTACCGACGCTCAAACTTATTTGGACGTATATAATTCCGCTGTTTTTGAAATAACTATTTCCTTTATAATCAATGACTTTTATATTTAGAACATTATTTGGTAATTTCGTGGTGACGTTCGCGTATGTGGCACATACACTAACGCATGCACACACATGATTTTAGTTACACTCAAAGTCTTAAGTACTTTCTTTAGATTGATAATTGGATGCATTTATTTAGTGCATTTTTGGCCCTAGGGAAATGTAATATGGAAAGCAGTTTTAGGTAATTTAAGTCCGTTTGTATGTGTGTTTTAGTGTCTTTACTTATGTTTAAATTTGTATTCAGGTGTGTTTATGAAATCCCCTGTGCGATAAATTGGACGGAGTGGTCAGCGCCAGGGTCATCTCCTTAGATTATGTGCGCGAATGCATTGATATGTATATTTAATTTTCTTTTCTGTTTTTAAATTTTTTTTTTTTTATTGTCCTGTTGAACTATTGTGCACATTTTGAAACGGTTATAGCCCTGATATAATTCTACGCAGTGGGCTTGGCTTTAAACAAAATAACAGTTACACTTTTACTGGTTTGGCTCTGAATGTTTTAAGCTTGTTCTTCAATGTCGAATGGTAGATCTATAATACAGTACCATATAATACAATGAATACAATACATTTACGATTCAGTACAATGCAAAAAATATGTACAATAGCGCACAATACAGCTTGCTGCAATACAACTTGCTACAATACAACAATACAATACAGTACAGTACAATACAGTACAATACAATACAAGAATACTTTAATCATCCCTCAAAAGAAATTACAAATTTACTGTGGTGGCAGTTTTAGAGCTCTGTAGATGGCATGGTGACAGCTGTGATATGGCCCTTGGCTGTTTGTTGGGCTCCAATGAACCGAACTGAAACAGCAAGATATATTTTCGTTGATAGATAAAGCATTTGAATCGAGTACTGACGTCATTGCTGACTTGTGTGTCTCGTCGTTTCTTGACTTAAGCACCTGAACATATATCATGTTGGATTACATGCGACAGCAGATATCCCAATGCTGACAACCAAGTCTGATTACTGACTGACTGTAAGTCACCTCGCTTCGTATGTCATCTGATGATAACATTTACGACCCATATTAAAATGGTTAACTCGAAGAGTATGCTGTTTTATGTGGTACTTTGTTGTCCAGTCAGACTGAATGACGACAGGCCAGGTTGGCATTGAGATAAAACCCCTTGTGTTCTTAACTAACAACGAAAGTTTGAACATGACCCTGGAAAAACTTAGTGTAAGTGCAGCTTCCAATCCACCCAGCTGTGAATGGGTATCTGGGCTTAAATCAGAGCTAGGGAAAGAAACGATACGATAGAGAGTAGTGGACATAAATGCTGGCACCCAGAAACATTGAATCTCTATTACCTCAATGTTATGGAACTTCTTCTTTCATTCGCCGAAAACATGGTCAGGCTACATTTCGATTTGGCGATGAAAGTGGCCTTTTCTCTCTCTTTTTTTAATGGAACGTGATGGTCAAAGGAGGTGTAATCGACCATATCTCCTGCCGCTCCGCTTGATAGATATGACATCACCGCGGTATGTGTTCAGCTGTTTGGTCTTCTTGATTTTAGGGACAGTTTGTTGATAGCGTCAGTTTGACCTTAGGATTCATATGTCGTAGCGTCAGTTTGACCTTAGGATTCATGTGTCGTTGAGCCAGCTTTGGCCAGTGCAGAGCCTCATCAGGACCACTTGCTGATTTCTTGACAGAAGATGGTTGTCGTCCTTTTCTGTCCCTATCTTAAGAAATGATCAGATCTGATGATGCTCCACTTTTTGATATAGCTGACACTGTTGTCTGGTTGCTCTTCCTAGGGTCTTCTTTTTGAATTCATCTACCGTTTCGTTTGCTTGTATCCTACAATGAGCGGGATGTATGGAGACTACTCTTCTAGTTCTTCTGATATGCTGGAAGGCTTTGGTCAGGTGGGGGAGCTTGTTATTTTTCGGGACCTGGAGAACAGAGATGGCATCTGAGATGAAGGCCTTTTGATAGCATTTGCCATCTGTAGTCTAGGGTTATGGAACAGCTTCACCTTTTACCTTTACGATAACATAGGGTGTCACCCCGTCCAGTAACACATACAGTCTGATACAGCCCGCAGCAGGGTCGCTGGGACTCTAAACAATATGAATTGAACTGACCTACAAAAGGGAATGCCGCGTGTTCAAGAAATAATCCCATAACAGAATGCGGCTTCACGATTATAGAAGAGCCCTATCTTTTTACCTGAGTGGCCCAAGTCAGCGAAGTGATTGAAAGCTGTTACTCTTATCGCCGTAACGACGATAGATTGACTGATAAGAGTCAGTGGGAAATGGCAGCACGCTGTGGGCACATGAACAGTATGGACAGTCTCCAGTCCTTGGACTTGTGCCCGTTCTTCCTTTTAAATTAAATGGACCCCAGTTACAAATTATAGGTACATGTGACACCTCTGTCCTTGGACTTTTGACTCTTGAGGGCTACAGACCCCTCCGTCCCAGTAGACTTAAAGTGCTAAATCGTAATGTGTCCTTTGTTACAGTATGATGCGTACGAAACCAGTGGGTGCGCGAGCACGCTTGCATACACACATACACTCGCGTGTATGTGCACGTACGTGTCTGAACGTGTACAAATATTTCAGTACTTTGTTTTCCCACAAAGCGTAGATTTCCTTTAGCAGATTGTAAACTTTCCAGTAAAGCAAGGAATGAGATATATTATGGATTTGGGGAAAGACCAGCATATTTTGAACAACAGCATAATGAATTCCTTCTTCAAACTATCCAAATTTCGTGTTAGCCTATTGTTCAGTACGGTGCGGAAATTTGGACTCCTGATGATGCCGTGCGCCAGTTCGAGAAAATCCACTTATTTGCTTTCAGATTTTTATGTTTTAGAATGCGAACACCGAATGACCTCATATATAGTGAAACAGATATCCAATTTGTTTCAATTCTGTAATAAGATATATTCGTTGTTTGTTAAAATTGACAAGAATGGAAGACTAAAAACTGTCAGGAAAGGCAATAATATGTTTTTTCTTATAAGTTTGATCTACAAGACAAAAGGAATGAGGCATCAAACATTCATTATAAATTTATTACAGGAGTAAGGATTTGGCGATGTGTCTGAGAAAAATTTAGGTGTCGAAGATCCGATGTAGTTTTGCACATTTTTAAAAACAGATTGATTGCATGCAGATGACAGGAATGGACTTTTTGTTTAAAAAGTAATGACAGATTCGATATAATCCGACATTTTGTGCAGCACATAATGTGAAACCATACTTACAAGACAACTGAAATGTATGATGACATGGTTTAGGCTTGGTGTTTGTATCAGCTATTGCTTACCGCCATTATCGGTATAAGATTTACTGAGACTTACTTGGTTTGACTGTTGTGTAAAAATGGGAAAGGAGTTAAAGTACATTTCGTTCTGTGTTGCCTGTGGTAGGTACTCTAAGAGCATGGTCCATGTCACTAAAGTTCTACCGAATTCTAAGGCAGCTAGCTTCAGCTCGCTCGCCTTCATGGAGGGGTATGGCTTAGATATGGGTTAACATCTGAATTTGAATCAGTACAATGTTTATACCTCATAAAATAAGATGAAACGAAAGAAATGAAATGAGGCGGATTAGAATAGACAAATGTGAGAATTGCATAATGGTAGACTTATATTTATAATAATAATAATAATTACAATATGTATATAGCGCAAAATCTTGATAAAATCAAATCTAAGCGCTGAAACAGACACACACGCACGCACGCACGCACGCACGCACACACACGCACACACACACGCACGCACACACACACACACACACACACACACACACACACACACACACACACACACACACACACACACACACACACACGCATGGCTACAAATGGGGAGAAAGAATAAAAGCAATAAAAGCAAGAATAAAACCAATGGAAAACCACAGAGAGCACACCTTACACAATTATATATTATAAAAATGTGATTCCCCTCCGAGTGGAGACAGGCTGCAGAGGGGGATGAGTGAGGTCAGGATTTTATGCAGAGGAGAAAAGGTGAGTTTTGAGAGCGGACTTGAAGGAGACAAGAGTAGGTTGCTGACGGACTGAGAGAGGAAGTTTGTTCCAGGAGAGTGGACCAGAAACAGAGAAGCTCGTGGACCATAGGTATTGAGCTTAGTGCGTGGAAAGCGAAAAGTCAGAGGATCGGAGGTAGAGCGGAGGGTACGTGAGGGAACATAGATCTCAAGTAGGCTTGACAGGTAATCGGGGGCTGCGTTATTGAGGCTTTTGTAGCACATGGTGTCTAGTTTGTACTGTATGCGCTTTGATACAGGGAGCCAGTGAAGTTGTGCCAGGAGAGGAGATATGTGGTCAGCTTTTTTTCTTTTTGAGTACAAGGCGTACAGCATTGTTTTGAATGCGCTGTAGGATGTGAATGGTGGAGGCAGGAAGACCAGACAGGAGTGAATTGCAATAGTCAATGCGAGACATTATGAAGGAGAGAACGAGTTTTGCAGTTGTTTCGACAGAGAGATACTTCCTGATCAGGCTTATACGATGGAGATGATAGTAGCAAGATCTGGCAGTTTGAGAAACAAAGTTGTTCATGGAGAGGGTAGAGTCAATGCAGACACCAAGGTTTTTAGCTGAATCAGAAATTGGGACTGATGTGTTACATAATGGGAGAGAAAGAGGAGGCAGCTGAGAAAGTTTCTGATGGGTGCCAATGGGGATAGCTTCTGTCTTGTCGTCATTAAGCTGAAGTCTATTGTGTGTCATCCAGTTCTTAATGTCCGAGTAACACTCAGTGGTGCGAGTCAACAGGCGCTGTATATTATCAGGTGAGTCACTATCTTGAAGTTGGGTGTCATCAGTATAGAAGTGGTGTTTTATAGAGTGGGAGTTGATGATGGTGGACAGGGGGGAGGTGTAAAGAGTGAAAAGAACAGGGCCAAGGACAGATCCTTGTGGAACACCACAGGTCAGGTATGCAGGTTGAGAGTAAGTGCCATTGATGACAGTTCTAATCGACAAAATGTCACAAATCTTTATTGGAGGATAAAAAGAGCCTCAGATTAAAGCACTATTTAAACTCATTGATCAAGCAATGGACATCACTTAATAGAAAATTTAACAAATTATAGCCATAAAAGTTGAAAATTATTTCTCTCTGTCTCTTTCTCTCTCTAAACCAAACATAAACACACACACACACACACACACACACACCACACACACACACACACACACACACACACACACACACCGGGGGGGGGGGGGGAGAGAGAGAGAGAAACACGCGCGCGCACAAACACACACACACACTTGCACGCGCTCACATACATATCGAACAGACACACATACACATACACGCACACATACTTAGCAGTTTCAGTCTTTGTTTGCAGGTTTTGTCCCAACTTTTATCGCCATGCTCACTTGGTCCTTCCTTCCGGTCCCGTTTCAGATTACTCGATTTAATTAAGACAAAAAATTATGGATAATTTTACACAAAGATCCTTCCTTTCTCTCGCTCTCACTCTGTCTGTTTTTTCTTTGTGTGTGTGTGTGTTGTGTGTGTGTGTGTGTGTGTGTGTGTGTGTGTGTGTGTGTGTGTGTGTGTGTGTGTGTGTGTATTTTTCTCCTTGTGTGCCTTTCTTTTTTGCCCTCCTGTCTCTCTTTTTCTGTCTCTCTATCTGTCTGTCTGCCTGCCAGCCTGCCTGCCTGTCTGTCTGAGTCTGTCTATCTGTCTGTTTCTCTGCCCTCTCTGTCTCACTCTGTCTCTGTCTCTGTCTCTCTCTCTCTCTCTCTCTTCTCTCCTCTCTCTCTCTCTCTCAAAATGGGTAAAAGCCGGGCCTCCAGTGGGAAGGACCTAAATTCGATGTGCCTACACACGCCTGGTGGGTAAAGGGCGGAGGTGTTTTTTTCCTCCGATCTTACAGGTCAATATGTGTGCAGAACTGCCAGTGCCTAAATCCCTTTCGTGTATATACACTTACAGAACATCAAGAGTACACATTAAAGATCCTGTAAATCATGTCAGAGGATGGCTTACGTAAACATGAAAACACCCAGTATGCAAGCAACGGCAAATTTGAAGAGGGGCTTTCAGTTAACCCTTTTTACTCTCGGACCCTATCCGGCAACTGCAAAAACTTAGCCCTTTGACTCCCTCGCAGGATGCCGGTAGACAGGCTGCGGGAGTCGAAGGGTTAATAACTTCTGCCGTTGGAAAGGAAGTTGTCATTATCATTATCTTCATCTCTTTCTTTTTCTCTATACTTCTTAGAGTCACCAGTCTGAATGAACTCTAATGTACAGCACCTATTGTTTCCTTAAATTTGTTTGAAATAGCTGTATAGTTTTTAATATACATACATACATATATATATATAATATATATATATATATTATATATATAATATATATATACATAAATATAGAGAGTCTACATATATATATATATATATATATATATATATATATATATATATATATGTATGTATATATATATATGTATATACATATATATGTATGTATATATATATATATGTATATATACATATAATATATATATGTGTGTATATAATATATTTATATATATGTGCGTATATATATACATATAAATAATGTGAATTTCAACGATTATAATATGAATTGATATGCATTTACACTGCATAATGTAGTCTTTTGAATTTCGCTTTAAGATTGTGAAATGTATTGAAGAGGTCAACTTTCAAATAATTTCTACGTCACCCACACTCACATTGTGATATGTGTTGTATACTAGGGTCGTTGTACAGTCAAATATTTTGAGTCTGTCTGCTTCTGTTTCATTCATTCTTTCTTTCTCATTGTTTGTCCCTGTCTGTTTCTCTCACTCGGTTTCTGTAACATGTTTCACTTTTGTTGTACCCTGTTGTCTGCTGACTTGATACACGTACTAAAAACATGTATAAAAGTTGGACAGTGTGTCAGTAACACTTTGCAAAATAAAGCCCTCTCTCTCTCTCTCTCTCCCTCCCTCCCTCTCTCTCTCTCTCTCTCCCCTCTCTCTCCAACTATCTCTTCACCCTCCTCCCCTATCCTCTCTCTCTGTATATCTCTCTCCATTCTCCTCGTTCTGCTTTCTTTCCCCTTTCTGTTTCTTTCGCCAATCTCTTTCTCAAGAACAAAATCAATACTCAAAGGGAAGGCAGCATATGTGACGAATTGGAAAATATAATTTCCCTTAAATAGCATAGGGTTTCATATTTCGCCGCCGCTTTCCCAGGTTTGCCCACGCAGAGTGCTCTCATAGCGACAACAAAAGGAAAAGCCGTTATGCTTTCACCCAGTGTCTTCATTCTTATTAGAGCAAAGAAACCTGGAGATGCATGCGTAGGTGTATGTTGTACGTAGGTAGGGTGAATGGGTGCAGGTGTGGGATGCGTGCTTGCACGCTTGTGTGTGTGTGTGTGTGTGTGTGTGTGTGTGTGTGTGTGTGTGTGTGTGTGTGTGTGTGGAAGGAGTGGGAGACAGTAGAGGGAAAAAAGTATGATCAAACCATGAGACGATAGAATTAAAACAAAAAATTCGATCAGACCAGGCCACTAATTTATCTAAATGTATCTGTACAGAGTCAACCGGGATGTCAACTTTGATTTAGCCTTTTCCGTTGGTCTAGATACAATTTTGACTCAACCACGATCTTACTCAAATTGAAGTACTGAGTCGTTGCTTAGCTAAACTTTCAATCAGTTTAGACACGTTTTAGTGAGCATTTTTTTCATTTTTTTATGTCAGCGAATTCAATCACAGTTCGTCCATAGCAACAGAAAAATGAATGATCTGCGCGCATTCAAATTGCTCCATCCGCGACTTATTTATTGTTTGTATTATACGGCATGGATTTGATAATGATGTAACGAAGTTACACTTACGCCCCCTCCGCCCCCCCCCCCCCCTCTCTCTCTCTCTCTCTTTCTTTCTCGCTGTCTCTCTTCTAGGCAGATGTGCAGAGAAACTTAGGCAAGTTTGAAAAAAAGTGTTTTTTTTTTAATTTTAGCGAATGATTTCTAACGTTGGAAGATAAGTATCAGTGTTATTGTCATTGTCTCTTCCTTTGTCCCTGTCTTTCTTTCAAATGGGACAAGTTGAAAAATAAAGTATCATTGTTATTTTCTCTGACTCTGTCTGTCTGTCCATTTGTTTCTGTCTGTATGTCTGTGGCTTTCTGTCTGTCACTCTCTCTCACTCTTTCTCTCTCTCTCAGTTTCCCACTCTGTCTCTCTCTCTGTCTGCTCTCTCTCTGTGTCTGTCTCTGTCTCTGTCTCTGTCTCTCTCTCTCTCTGTCTCTCTCTGTCAAGAACAAAAATCAATACTTAAATTGATTGCAGCTTGTGTGCCGAATTGGGACAAATTCTGTATTAATAGCAAAGTTTCTGTTTATGGTTTCGTATTTCATATCAGGTGATATGTCTTCATATTGTGCGCTGTGAGCTTTCAAACTTCCTTTTTTATTTATGATTTAGAAATACGCTTGAAAGCTCCCCATCATTCGCCCACCTTACTCCCGTGTCCCTCGCTTTGTACATATTGTTGCTAGATGCCGTTGTACATCAGATTTTGACGCTCTTGCGTGCAGTCTGAGAGATTGTATAGAGGATGTCTCCAAGTGGATGAGTGAAAACAAGCTGAAGATGAATGATGATAAAACTGAGCTTATTGTTACTGGTACTAAGTCAAAGGTCAATCAGGTTACTCATGCCCCTATGTCTATCTCTGGTTGTGATGTATCTTTCTCACAAACTGTTAGAAACCTTGGCTTCTACCTGGATGAAACACTGTCTATGGAAGCCCATGTCAAACAGTTGTGCCGCACTCTGTACTATCAGCTACGCAGAATAGGTAAGATTCGCTCCTTCCTTTCCACTGATGCTGTCAACAAGCTTGCTGTCTCTTTCATACTATCTAGACTGGACTATTTAACTCTCTATTCGCAGGTCTCCATGACAATCAACTATTCAAACTTCAGCGCATACAGAACCACGCGGCTCGCCTTGTTCTCCGCAAGCCCAGGCGTGAGAGTGCAAAATCTCTGCTTAGAACACTTCATTGGCTCCCGGTAAAGACTAGGATTCAATATAAAGTTGCCTGTCTCTGCTTTCAGTGTATCTATCACGAGAACATGCCATCCTATCTTGCCAACCTCCTGCAGGGTTACAAACCTTCTGACACTTCACTGTTGACTGTTCCTCGCTTCTCTCTAGACACCTTTGGTAAAATGTCTTTCTCTGTCTTTGGCCCAAATGTATGGAACTCTCTACCACTGTCTCTCAGAAAAACCTAAGTGTTTCTCAACCTTCAAACGGCACCTGAAAACCCACCTCTTTCAAACTCATCTAACCTGAAGAGCCTTAGTTTGCAAGTCTGTCATCAGACTAATCTCTCCTGCCTGTATAACAGTATTTTGTATAAGGGCCTATAGAGCGAGGTGTGTGTGTGCGTGCATGTGTGTATGTGTGTGTGTGTGTGTGTGTGTGTGTGTGTGTGTGTGTGTTTGTGTGTGTGTGAGCATGTGTGTGTATCACTGTATGTGTACAGCTGAGGAGGGGATAGGGGAGAAATTGAGTGGGAAAGAGACTGAAATACTTTAAGAATTTTTTTTTTAATCTTTGTTTGTATGTAAATTGTGATGCATGATATGCGAATAGTTTATAATTTGTGAGGTAATTTTGATTGTCAAGGTGTTAATGCTGTAATACTGAAGTTATAATGTTTATCCTGTATATGAATTAGAATTTTTCTGTTTTTATCTTCATTCAAAATATTGATTATAATTTTATGTACAACTATTGCAAGCACAAACACACACATACGCATGGAAACATAGCACACGCACACACTCACACACACACACACACACACAACACACACACACACACACACACACACACAACACACACACACACACACACACACATTCTTACATACACACACGCGCACAGCAACGCACACGCACGCACACACACACGTACACACACACACACACACGTACGCAAGCACACACACGCAGCAATATATAAACACAGTATGCGTCTTTATTCATATGAAAAATATGTTAATCTTTCTTCATTACATAAGTCAGTGTTTAAATTTTAATATTCTGTGGTTTCTTATGTGTCTTCTTAATTGTATAGCTTTAATGTTTGTTGTTATCTTATTGTGTATGTAATTGTGAATATTTTTTTTATCACCTTTTGCCTTTCTTGCGAAATGTAAAGCGCTGGTGAGCATGTTTTTTATATGGAATGTGCGCTATACAAATAAACATTATTATTATTATTATTATTATTATTATTATTATTATTAAAAGAGTGAGAGCCTGGGTCACACACACAGACTGTCCGTCTCTCTGTGTCTGGCTCTCTTGATGTCTTTGTCTTTGTGTCTTTGTCTTTGTCTCTATATCTGTTTCTGGCTTTCTCACGTTCTCTCTCAAGAACAAGCTCAAATCTTTGTCTCTTCAGAATCAAATCTCTCTTTCTCAGTCTGTCTGTCTGTCTGACTGTCTCTTTCTCTCCCCTCCCCCTCCTCTCTCTGTCTTTGGCTCTCTGTATGTCTGTCTCTCTCTCTTGGTTTCTAGCTGTCTCCATGTCTTTCTGTCTCTGTCTCTCTATGTCTCTGTCTGTCTGTCTCTTTTTCTCTGTCTGTCTCTCTGTGTGTGTCTGCCTCTCTGTCTGTCTGTCAGTCAGTCTGTCTCTCTCTCTCTGTCTCTCTGTCTCTGTCTGTCAGTCTGTCTGTCTCTCTCTTCTCTCTCTCTCTCTCTCTCTCTCTCTCTCTCTCTCTCTGTGTCCCCAATGTCTTTCTCAAGAGCAAAATCAATACTTAAAGTGAAGACAATATGTGTGACACATATATGACGAATTGGAAATGTAGTTTCCGTTAACAGTATACTGTAGGGTTTCACATTTCGCTGCCGCTACCAAGGTTTGCCCACGCAGATTGCTGTCATAACGACAAGAGGGAGAAAAAAAGAGACGTTATGTCTTTACCCACTGACCTCCATCGCATTACAACACAGGAGGATAGGTTTGGGGTGGGGTGGACGTGCGTGGGTAGTTGTGTGTGTATATATGTGTGGAGTGGGTGAATGGTTTGGAGGAGGATACGTGGGAAGAGTAAATGACGAAACTATACTAATAGTGATTCTGTTTTTTACCTGTCAACTTCGGCACGTTTACTTTTTTGTAGTCCGCAGAATAAACTCAACTCACTTCCTGTCTTATTCAAATTGAAACTGGCTGAGCAAATATTGACTATTTCAGTTTGAATAAGACTGAATATGCAAACTTTGATCACTATAATACACTTTTCACTTTTAGTGAATATTCTTCAATTTATGTGGAAGTGAATTTGAGTCTGTTATAGCAAATAGTAAAGAATGGTTCGTCCACATTGAAACGTCTGCATCTGCTGAATTTGACAAAGGTCTAACCGAGAAATACCCGAATTTACACTCATTTGCCTACTCGTTCTCTCTCTGTCTCTCTTTCTGTCTTTGTCTGTCTGTCTGTCTGTCTCTCTCTCTTTCTGTCTCTGTCTCTCTTTCTGTCTTTGTCTGTCTCTGTCTGTCTGTCTGTCTGTCTCTTTCTCTCTCTCCCCCTCCCTCCCTCCCTCCCCCCCTCTCTCTCTCGTCTTTAAAAAAGCTTAGAAAGGTATAGTACGAAAAATTAAAAACTTTGGGGAGATTGGCGGCTAGCTCCACAGACATACATTTTTTTTCAAACTTATTATGCACAAGTAGTACCTAGTCTGGTGTTTCAAACATCATGATAAAATTGAACTCATTCAGTCGTTTATATTCCGAAAATCTGTCATTGCATTCAGTGATACGGTGTATGGAGAGTTAGGTCGCAGTCTGTTGTACGCTTATGTGTTGTATCTGCAGTGACGTATATCACCTAGCGGTTCAGGTTGCCAAAATTACCAAATGCCATGTAGTCAGAGCGGGACTAAACATGATAGTTGATCTCAGTGAACGTGGACAAGTTACGTGGGCAACACGCATCTAATCTGTACTGTGTCGTAACTGGTTTGTGCAAATATGGCTTTTTGAATGTATACCTTAGGTAGGACCTCAAGACCCTTCCTCGCATAGGGCTTATGTGCAGACTTTAGGTTTGTGCCATGATCATTTTAGATCTTCTCTTTCACAGGGCATCAGTGGTGTCAGTGCATATTGAATATTTTTTAAGGATCGGTGCACTCAGGGGGGTTACTTTTTTTTCCTTTTGGTCCTATTTTCTGCGTCACCTTAATAGCCACAGAAGCTGGAACAGTTTTTACAATGCGATGAGGATGGTGTCGATGGGGATGGTATTTATGATGCTACGTAATTCCATCTAGGATTGAGACTGCGTGACAGAGCTGTACTTTACGCTTACTATCATAACATATCCTGGCCTCAACCACGCCCGAGAGATACAGACACCTGCGGTGTTCGTCAGAAGATTCGAGCAACACTCTCGATGACGCATCCTTGAAGTGGATGAGACCCGATTGTGTAGTCCCAGTCTTCCCAATGAGTCCATAGCACATTCAATTCTGGGTAGGAGCCGGTTAGATCCGAAAAATCCAAGTGATTTTTGAAGAAACTGAAGGGCATTCGAACCCACAATCTTCCAGTCGCATATGGAATTCATTCTGAGCGCGGAGACGTTATCTTGAGAAACTGAAAGTGAAAAGAAAAATGGTTCTTCAGGCAGTGTAAAGATTGTCACCAGAACTGTTTTTATTAAAGATAATTTAGGCACCTGCATATCCGTGACAGGTTTTCTTCATATAGTTGTTTCAAAAGCTGTCTGAAATGAGAGTCTTAGCGAGTTAGTTTCACTTTCGAGTATGGTTTCTCAAGATGAGGTCTACGTGCTCAGAATAAATTCCTTGTAGGTCTATATTGACGCCTCATATGCATATGATGACCGAGATCCAAAATGATCATGGCACAAGCTTATACTTAGCACTGGCTACCTATTCGGGTCCTGTATAGTCTATGGGTTCTATCGATGCATCAATCTGTCATTGAATCAACTTGGATTATGTTGTATTGAAATGTGTCTTTTCATCGACATCAAGCAAGCAAGCAAGCAAGCAAGCAATTAAATAAACATCACTACCAGTTTGAGTGCAATGTAATAGCATCCCACAGATTCACAATGTGTTATAGTTATCAGTCTGTATAGGTATGCCCTGGCGAGATTTAGACTTTGAGTCTTCAATCAACAGCCATAGAATGATATCGATACAGTAAAGACAGACAAACATTTACCCGTTCTGCCCTGACATTGTTGAAAATGAACACAGTTTTCTTTTTGTTTGTAGTGTTTTTAACACTTAGATCCAGATAGTTCCTGCATCTTGAAAGTACAGACAGTCTTCAAGTCATAGTTGCAAGTAATCCTCAGAGATATTAACGTATTATCGATGTCTCCTAATACGTTACCTGCGCCTTAGAATAAGAAAAAAGTTCTTTGGATCAACTAATCAATGCAGTATGTTGTTGTGCATCCTTTACATCTTTACATACGCACATGTTTGTGTTCAGTTTTTGTTTGATTGGGACGAAAGACTAGCATCAGTTAAAACTTCAGTTTCATGGGTTTCATTTCCTGTCATGTGTCAGGGAACAAAGTACTCAAACCGAGGGCAGCACATGTGACAAATCAATACTCAAATTGAAGGCAGCGCATGTGACGAACTGGGAAAGACAGATTTTCTGTTAACAACGCAAGGTTTCACGTTTTGCTCCGTCTGTGCGTGCGCGCGCGCGTTTTTTGTGTGTGTACGTGGGTTGTTAGGTAGGGTGAACAAGTGTGTCGTGAAGAGGGGTCACGTCGACATTGTCTTAAGACAAATTTTGCCTTTTGTGATCCAGAAAATGATCTGATTTCAGTCTGAGTCATATTCAAATTAAACAGTCGATTCCTTGTTTATCCAATGTTGATGACAGCACATATGTTTTAATTAATATTTTCGATTGCTAAGAAAAAAATTTGAATTGTTAGAGTTTGATTAGATGAGTGCCTTCATTGCTTACTTTTACTGACAGCAGCTGAATGAAAAAAGGCTGAGATGTGCTTGGTCTGTCCCCTCAATAAAAATACGAGTTCGTCATCTCACTCTCTTTTTCTATGCCCTTCCCCCTCCCTCATCTTCCCCACCCACAAAAGAAAGAACGAGAGAGAGAGAGAGAGAGAGCAGACTCTCGTTAGTTTGGCTCATTCTCCCTTTTTCAGTGCAAAATGTAGAGATATTAAAATAAAAGAAAAGGGGTGAAAAGATCTTGTCCTAGTAAAAGTGGGATTCATTTTGACTTTCTCTCCATTGCTTCTTCCTCTTTTTCTTGTGGCTTTTTTTTTTTTAATCTGTTTTGTTCTTTTCTTTTCTTTTTGTTTCTTCAATAAAAAAAATGTAGATCAGTGGGTGTATAGGGCTGCTGTTAGCTTTACCGTTTTTTTTATGCGAGACAAAATCGATTCTGCAACTCCTTAACAAGGAGAAAGAAAGTACAAGGATATAAAGAAACGACACTTTCCCACCCCATCAACGCAAATCAGAGGCTGTTCACGGCGACATCCAGTCTCTGATTTCCGGCTGCTTTACCCGTACATCGCTATCAGGCTTGTTAACTGTGCTGCAGTTAGAGCGAAGAAGCAGCATGACTTCACAAGGTTTTCCTGAAAGGTTATGTGGGTGTTCGGGTGTGTAGGTGTTGCTGTCGTCTTTGTGTGTGTGCCTGCTGTGTGTGTGTGTAGGCGTAGGCATGGAAAAAGAGTTTTCGAAAATGCAAGTTCAAAAAGTATTTCATTTTTTTGTTAATGTCTTTCGTTTTGAATGTTAGAAACGGTTTTGCATAGCTTCATAACATGAATAGACACGAGAGATTGTTGTTAAGAATAATACCTGGAACGCCGAGAGAGAGAGAGAGAGAGAGAGAGAGGAGAGAGAGAGAGAGAGAGAGAGAGAGAGAGAGAAAGAGAGAGAGAGAGAGACTTCAGACTTCGAGATGTTACGAAAGATAGTGATTAGTATTGAGTTTCAGATTAGAAAGTTATTAGATTAGCTTAGGTTTATAGATCTTTCTTTAAATTTTAGATAGTGTTTTACGACTTCTTAAGTACCATTTAACTATTTGATTCGACTTTCGTATTTTAACAAATTCATGTTTAACATATTTTTCGAGTGTCATGATACTGTGCTTGGTTTATTATCTATCATGTTATGCATTTGATATATCGATACAGACTGTATGTTAACCTGAGAATGCTTGGTTTTTGATGAAGAACGTATGTATGAATATCAAGCCAAATTTTAAGATCTTAACAGATGAGTTTTTGGCTTGTTAATCAGCAGGGTTTTTTTTTTTTCAATCAACCTGGATCACTATTTAACCCTTTAACTCCAGCACCCTGTCCACCAACTGCAATACATAACCCTTTGACTCCCTCACCCTGTCCACCGGCTTCCTGCAGGAAGCTGGTGGATAGGGTGAGGGAATCGAAGGGTTAAGTTTTTACTTTGCTAGCATGGTTGGCAAAGCAGGATGCTGGTGGACAGGGTGCGGGAGTTAAAGGGTTAACGTGTTAATGAGTTTTTATTTAATAACTTCTAAAGGTTAAAAAAGTGAATAACCGCAAGAGAATTAGCAGTATTAAACTCCTTGCTCTTACGTGGAGCCGTTCTTTCTGATGTCCCCCCCCCCCCTCTCCCCCCAGTAAATAAGAGACTGTTGAATGGTTTTACGCTGGAAAGTATGCGACAGAATTGATCCGGCACTTCTTTAGGAGCAGATAGTGCAGAAGGTCAAAGAAATAACGCTTTCCCACTCGCATGAACACAAATCAGAGGCTGATTTCTGACGGAATGACGCTGTCATCTCTCGGAACACCGCTGGTTCACTAGTGTTGTGTGTGTGTCATAATGTTCGTTCGTTCGTTCGTTCGTTCTTTGATTTAACGTCTTTTCACTATGAGTGTCATAGTGTGAGTGTGTGTGTGTGTGTGTGTATGTGTGTGTGTTTGTGTGTGTGTGTGTGGTGAGTGAGAGAGAGAGAGAGAGAGAGAGAGAGAGAGAGTCTGTACCGGAGCTGCGTTTTTTTTTTTCACCCCTTCTTTTACGACTTGAATGCTGGAGGATGACTGAAGGCGACCTTGCCAAGTTATCAACCTTCCACACAAAGATTCATATCACTTTTGTTTTTTTTTGGCCCAGCACTGTATCCAGTCAACAAATCACCCAACAGCTCTTAAGACAACGTGGACATGAAAAGATGATGGACTGGATACATCATCCCAATCAGAGCAGCATAACATCATCCGGACTACCATTTACTGGAAACCAGAAGGAAGACGCTAGAGATGGAGACCCAGGAACACCTGACGACGAACTGAACAATTAAAAATTAAAAACAACAACAACAACAGCAACAACAAAACAAAGAATTATAGATCCTGAAACACACCTGGAGTGTCAAATAGAGGCTTGCCAGAGTGACAGTAGTAGATTATCTTTGTTGTCGCCCGACGTTCCTTTGGCATACTGGAGAATAGGATTGTGTGTTCTTCTCTTTAAGGCTTGATAACCGCTCTGTGCTGAATGGATGTGTGGTGTGGTGTGGTGGTAGTGATGGTAATAATTGTGTGTGTGTGTGTGTGTGTGTGTGTGTGTGTGTGTGTGTGTGTGTGTGTGAATGAACAGACTTATAGGGAATGGTTTGAAGTATGATGTTCGATGATGATTGACCGTATGTCATTCAGACATTCTACTACACATCCAAAACAACCTTGCGCAAAAGAAAATCTGCCTCTGTCTGTCTGTCTGTGTCTGTCTGTCTGTCTCTGTGTGTGTGTGATGGTGATAGAGAGAGAGAGATAGAGAGAGAGAGAAGAGAGAGAGAGAGAGAGAGAGAGAGAGAGAAACACCGCTGTTGCTGTATTAGACATGTTAACCGTGTGATGTACCGAATGGGTGTGTGGGTGTCTTTATGTTCGTTATTGTTGTCATCTTGCGCAGGCGATGTAATATCCTTCTAGACATGAATGGTTAGAGGTTTCAGCTGATACTGAATGAATGCACCGCCTGCACTGAAGCAGCTGGTGCTGCCTTACGCAATAGAAACTGAAATACGAGAGCAAGTTGATAATAGGAATGTGTGTATGTGTGTGTGGAAATGTCTGGGTGTGGAAGAGTAAAAGTAAATGGAGTGTTTGTACTGAATGACACAGTATCTTTGAGAGAGAGAGAGAGAGAGAGAGAGAGAGAGAGAGAGAGATAGTGTTTGTATGTGTGTGCATGCGTGCGTGCGTGTGTGTGTTTAACTATCCAGCTACTATACCAATGCAATCCAACCGTACAAGCTGAATGAATGTCCAGAATGATCCACATACACACACACTAACACACACGCACATCTATGTATCTTTCTATATATCTATGTACTCTCCCTCTCTCTGTGTCTGTCTCTGTCTGTCTGTCTCTCTCTGTAGACATATATATCCGTTTCATTGCTTGCACATTGAAATTCAACATTGAATTTGAATGTGAAACATGCTGTCGGAGGAGAAAGGGGAAAACGGACAAGGAGATGGTGGAGGAGAAGAAGACGAGTTTTAAAGTTTGGAGTTTGTTCAAGAGAGATTCATGGCATTCCACTCAAATCTGCCTGCAATTATCTGGCAGACTCCCTTTGCCTGCGCAAAGCCTGAACAAAGAGAAAATAAAGAAAAGAGAAGAAAAATAGGTGGATGGTCACATGATACTATTATCTTCTCTTTGTCTCACAGAAAAACAATATCTCTTTGTCCCAGAGAAAGCAAAAACATGAAACAGCATGCCAAAAAGAACCCTCACATACCAGAAGAAAAATAGT
This sequence comes from Monoplex corrugatus, assembly GCA_030674185.1. Classification (NCBI taxonomy): domain Eukaryota; kingdom Metazoa; phylum Mollusca; class Gastropoda; order Littorinimorpha; family Ranellidae; genus Monoplex; species Monoplex corrugatus. The sequence goes on along the minus strand of CM060309.1, from coordinate 70,302,088 downwards.
AATATGTATTTATGATGACAGCTAGACGGTCAGTTACTTCCTTGTGAATAAGTGTGGCTGACATCTGGAGTGTTATGTCCGAGTGGAGAAGGAAGCACTCACCAGATATGTGAGAAATCCGAATTTGATTGCTAGGTCGGACAGGGATTTTTCTCCTGCCCCCTTCCCCCACCTATACTATACCTCGGATGTGGTCTGGATGCTAGTCTCTTGGTTGAAACAAGGTCCCGTGTGGAACATGCGTTCCTCGCGCATGAAAGAATCCATGACATCGAAGAAATTATTTTTGACAAAACCATGTAAAAAAAAAAAGTCAGCTCTGAGAAGTAACACACAACACACACACACACACACACACACACACACACACACACACACACACACCACACACACACACCCCACACACACACACACACACAGAGGCAGAAAAAGGGTGTCTGCTCTGAGGTGACGCCCAAATTTCACACAGTATGTTCGTTATAATAAAACGACACACACAGATATATACATGTATATATATATATATATATATATATATATATATATATATATAGAGAGAGAGAGAGAGAGAGAGAGAGAGAGAGAGAGAGATCGGGATCTGTTTCGTAAAATATAAAAATATATGTACATTTCAGATAGATAGATAGATAGATAGACAGACAGACAGATAGACAGATAGATAGATAATTTCCTTAAAGATAGACAGTTAGATAGATAGGTCATTTCTTTAAAATATAGAACATACATGTGTACATCGTGTTTCAGACAGAACAGAACCGCAATGGAAAAGATGGAGAAGACTGAGAAGAAGAAGACAGACAACAGCAGGTTTCGTTTCATGCCCCCATTCAGGAGCAAGACGAGAAAGCGCAAGGCGAACAGTGCCGGAATGAGTTCACCCAGAGTGTCCTGCTATGATGATGTAGTGCCTGGGGTATCAGAGAATGATCACCAGGGTAATAGAATTTGGTTGCCTCTCTGTCTTCCTCTCATTTGTACCCTCCACACGGCCTTCCAACTGGTTTTAAAGGGACTTTAAGTAAGTTTAACTCTTATTGACGCGGAGGGACTAGTTGTCTATCTTTCTGTATCTCTGTCTTACAAAGGAACTGATAGAGGAAGTGGCCGAAAATGTACATTGTTAAGGGAAAAATAAGAGCTATCATCGATCAGACAGACGTTGGTGCCATCTGAAAAGTAACTTTATGCAGATTGCTATTGCAGGAATGGAAAGTATTTGAGCTTTTTCTGAAAAAGAGATGAAGGCAATGCGAAGGAAGGGAAAAACACTGTTTGAAAACACGGAAGATTATCACACTGTTCGTGTGTGTTTGTGGTCTTTTTGTTAAATGTTGTCTGTATGTCATGATATTTGTCTACTTTTTTGTTTCGTTTTGTCTTCTTTTGAGTCTGTGTTATTTGCTTTTTTCCCCTTCTTTTTTGTTTGTTTCTGTTCTGTTTTTCTTTAGTTTCGTTTTGTTTTGGCTTTTGTTTTGCTGTGTTGTGGTGTGGTCTGTTGACTTGCGTGATTCATATCTTTATTGTCAGCCATCGTGATATGTCGGTAGAGTGTGTGTGCATCTGTTTCTCTCTCTCTTCCTCTGTCTCTGTCTTTGTCTGTCTGTCTGTCTGTCTATCTCTGTGTGTGTGTGTGTCTCTCTCTCTGTGGGTGTATGCGCGCATGCTCGTGCGTATGTGTGTGAGTAATATTCAGCAGAGTATCAACTATGTATATGTGGAGGGCTTTTTGTGGTGTGAGACAATTTCATATTAGGACTAGTAATTTTCATTCAGTCCTTTTCCTATGTTTTTGTTTTTATTTATTTATTTATGTATTCGTTTATTTATTTATTTAATAGTTTTGAAGATGAGATACGCAGACACACGCGTCATTACAATGTGACCAAGAGTGTTCCAGTGATAGACTGATACAAACGCTAGTATAAGATACAAAACGAATAGGCTATGTAGGACCACAGGACCTGGCCAACTAATGGGTTTTATATGCAGGCTTAAGGCTTGTGCCATGATCATTTTGGATCTTTTCCATCAAATGGTACCAGTGGCGTTAATGCATATGGAATTCATTCCGACCGCGGAGACATCATTCTGAAAAACCTTTGTCCTTTGTCGATACATGCTGCTCACAGGCAGCCACACACATGTAGAAAGTTTCAGTTTCGGTTTTGGATGGATATTCATTAGAATCGGTGTGCAATTTCCTCAAAGAAAGTCTTAGGATGTTCCAAAATGTGAACATGTTTAACGAATATGTCTCTGGCGTATAAAAACAGATTTCAGTTTCAGTCAAACTATGCATAAACATGTTGGTATGGTAGGAATATTAATTCCAGTCTTCTGAGTCTTTTATTAAGATCGGTCAGAAGCCAAGTTCACAACTACGTGTCACCCAGGATTTTACTATCGTCTGATGGCGGATTCTGACCATGTTCTGCTTACAAAATGGTATTTGACACAGTATTTGTGCCTTTTATTCTGCTTACAGAATGGTCTTTGACACAGTATTTGTGCCTTTTATTCTGCTTACAGAATGGTCTTTGACACAGTATTTGTGCCTTTTATTCTGCTTACAGAATGGTCTTTGACACAGTATTTGTGCCTTTTATTCTGCTTACAGAATAGTCTTTGACACAGTATTTGTGCCTTTTATTCTGCTTACAGAATGGTCTTTGACACAGTATTTGTGCCTTTTATTCTGCTTACAGAATAGTCTTTGACACAGTATTTGTGCCTTTTATTCTGCTTACAGAATGGTCTTTGACACAGTATTTGTGCCTTTTATTCTGCTTACAGAATGGTCTTTGACACAGTATTTGTGCCTTTTATTCTGCTTACAGAATGGTCTTTGACACAGTATTTGTGCCTTTTATTCTGCTTACAGAATGGTCTTTGACACAGTATTTGTGCCTTTTATTCTGCTTACAGAATAGTCTTTGACACAGTATTTGTGCCTTTTATTCTGCTTACAGAATGGTCTTTGACACAGTATTTGTGCCTTTTATTCTGCTTACAGAATAGTCTTTGACACAGTATTTGTGCCTTTTATTCTGCTTACAGAATGGTCTTTGACACAGTATTTGTGCCTTTTATTCTGCTTACAGAATGGTCTTTGACACAGTATTTGTGCCTTTCATTCTGCTTACAGAATGGTCTTTGACACAGTATTTGTGCCTTTTATTCTGCTTACAGAATAGTCTTTGACACAGTATTTGTGCCTTTTATTCTGCTTACAGAATGGTCTTTGACACAGTATTTGTGCCTTTTATTCTGCTTACAGAATGGTCTTTGACACAGTATTTGTGCCTTTTATTCAGCTTACAGAATAGTCTTTGACACAGTATTTGTGCCTTTTATTCTGCTTACAGAATGGTCTTTGACACAGTATTTGTGCCTTTTATTCTGCTTACAGAATAGTCTTTGACACAGTATTTGTGCCTTTTATTCTGCTTACAGAATGGTCTTTGACACAGTATTTGTGCCTTTTATTCTGCTTACAGAATAGTCTTTGACACAGTATTTGTGCCTTTTATTCTGCTTACAGAATGGTCTTTGACACAGTATTTGTGCCTTTTATTCTGCTTACAGAATGGTCTTTGACACAGTATTTGTGCCTTTTATTCTGCTTACAGAATGGTCTTTGACACAGTATTTGTGCCTTTTATTCTGCTTACAGAATAATCTTTGACACAGATGATCCACATATCGAAAATGCAATACTTGAACCGTGGTAGTTAAAGAATTGAAGTTGATTATGCATTTGTGTCTCGGCATTCTATGAATCGACTTGAACACAATTTTAAGTCTTTTGTGTGATGCAGTTGAAAAGCCTCTAAACGTTCACTGATATCGAGTAGTTTTTAGAATAAGTATCGCAAGAAACATGTTAACAAATTGCAGAACAGTAGAGTAATAGTAGGGCTTGATTATCTTGTGTGTGTGGTTTTTTGTTTTGCTTTTTGTTTTTGTTTTTGTTGTTGTTTAGTTTGTTTGTTTGTTTGGTCTGTGGCACATTTCTGCCGTTTCGTGTCTTCGTTTTTCTGGGTTTGTTTTTTTAGTATCTCATTACGTCACACAAACGCACATACACCCTCGCATATAAGTGCACACATGCTTGCACGCGTTCGCCAATACACGTAGACACATACCGCTTAGACCGCAATACATGCATACGTACATACATACATACACACATGCACACATTCATACATACATGCATACACACACACATACATACATACATACATACATACATACATACATACATACATACATACATACATACATAACATAACATACACGCAAACACACACACACACACACACACACACACACACACACACACACATTCAGTGTTCAAAAGCTCGCGCACGACATTCTGTTGAGTAATGATAACGCGTAGCGCTGACCTCGAAACAGAAAAACGCCTTTGTGACCGAAATGACGCAGTTTCTCTGTCTTACTGACGTATGATTATTTATTGTGGCTTCTGTTGTCGTTCGTGACGACAACTAGAATCACAAGTGTCTTGGAAGAAAAATCGGTGACCTGTAGATTCTTTAGTGTATATATTACTTAGCGTATCACTTTCTTTCTGATGCACATACTCCAGTGTCCGATGTAATTCCCAGTATAACTCCTCTTCGTCGTAATTATTGTTCAGAAATATTCCGGAAGGTCTGATGAGGAGGTAGATCCTTAGATCCGACGGACGAGAAGGCATAGTCTTCAGCGCCCGCTGTGGGTCTTCATGTGGGATAAGAGACCAATTATGCAGGCGTATACATACCTTTCCGCAGACACTGCATCAGAAGAAGGGTTGCGGCCTTGGGTTCTGCTTTCACCGGTCCCTGTTCTTTTGAATAGCAAATGTTCTGCGCTGTTCAAATGTAATTATTCCGTCTGTGCACTGCAGTCGCCAGCACGCTCAGTTCTCAGTCGGTGGTGTTTATGCCACTGCTGATAAGACTGGTCTTCAGAGTATCGCTATATCGCTTAAAAATTAAAGGATGTTTCCATGTCACAGTGTCCGTGCTTCAGCTCTGTGTCGGAGAATCTTTGGGATGCGGTTGTTTTCTAATGTCCTGTCCAGCAAAGCAGGCACTTGATGGTAGACACTCTGTGCTTAGCAAGCCATACTTTATCGGAATTTTAACCCTTTGACTCCTGTACCCTATCCGCCAGCATTCTGCATTGTCAACCATGATAGCAAAACAAAACAACCCTTTGACTCCCTCACCGTATCCACCAGCTTCCTCCAGGAAACTGGTGGATACGGTGAGGGAGTCAAAGGGTTAAATTTTTGCAGCTGGGAGATAGGGTGCTGAGTCAAAGGGTTAAGGCTGAACTCTCAATTTTGCCATGTGATGTTGCAGATTTGCGTAGACATCTTTGGTGGAACTGTTCCAGCTGTTGACTGTGTCGTCGTCGGTAGGTAGACCAGATCTCACAACAGTGCAACAGAGCGCTTAGGACAACTCCGGCATGCCTGTATGTCCGACCTGCACGGGGAATTGTTTTTTTAAATGTGAGTGGGGCATATAGTCCTCTTCCAACTCTCTCGCCTGCTGATGCTCGAAGTTCCACAGGCGCAGTGACTTCCACATGCAATACGTCCTCAGCAGGTGCAAAGATTTTATAACCAAAATAGCAACAACAGAATCTTTTTCATATATCTATATCAGTAGTCATTTCAATAGGCTACACAGTGGATGGCGTTGTTGGATGCCAAGTAACCAACATAATACCGTTTATAACAGGAACTATTTCTATGGCTATGCATGCTTGACTGTGAGCAGCTAAGGACGGATCTGGGGGCATACTCCATGTCAGAAGTTTTACAAACAAAAAAATAAACTGAACGAAACAAACAGCAAGTAAGCAAGCAAGAAAACAAACATTTTACTTAATCTGAAACGTAATAAGCTTTAAAAAAAAGAAGCTTTTTTGGAGGGAGACGGAGGAGGACGGGGCAGATGTAATCATTTGTATTCCTTTTTTTTAGCTCTGCAAACATCAGTTTCATATATTAAATGTTATCTGCGTCGACATTTCCTTTATAAACGAATCACATTATGTCAGCCGTCAAATGACACGCTGCGACAGTCGAAGTTGAAAAAGGAAAACAAACAAAACCCAACGAACACAAAATAAATAATTTTAAACAACTAAAACCCAACGAACGCGAAACGAATAAGTATAAATAAATAGCCTCAGTATAGATGAATAAATGAAACTGTGCTTTACGACCAAATACCTATGGATGCTTGGATTGGAATTCCATAAAACTTCAGGTTCTGCACATTTTTCTTCGTTTTTCATGAAAAAACAGTATTATACAGAGTTATTCTACAGGACAGTCTGTGGCAAAGCGTGTTCATACCCTCTCTTTTTCTGTCTTTCTCTCTGTCTCTCTGTCTCTCTCTCTCTCTCTCTCTTTGTCTCTCTCTGTGTCTGTCTGTCTCTCCCTCCTGTCTGTTTTCTCTTTGTGTGTGTGTGTGTGTGTGTGTGTGTGTGTGTGTTGTACGTGTGTGTGTGTGTGTGAATGTGTAGTTAGATAATCATCAGTGATTATTTTGCCGGATGCGCAAGTAATCGATCATTCCTGTCATGTTACATGCACGGAAGTTCCGTGTTTGGTCAGGAATCCAACAAGCTACTCCAAGTTTTTTTTTTTCTTTCCCAGTGCAGTAACAGTGAAACAACAATCAACAGGATGCGAAATAGAGTGACAAACAGCTGTTACCACTGACACTACAGGCTGTCTTGTTTTCTGAAGATTTTAACAACTGTATCCGTGAACATGTTTTTCGTTTCTAGTTCGGAGTTTGTTCACGACGGATTCATCGCACTGAACAATTCCATGTATACTCCACCCGGATTTGCCAATAATGATCTGACAGGGTTAGTTCTTGAGTCTGCGCAAAACCCTATGCTCTGGTAAGGTTCTTGAAATGAGAAGGGCGAGGGTTGGGGGTGGGGAAGCAGGATCTATGAAACACTAATTACTAACCACCTGAATGACAGGAGCATTTCCTAGAATGGACAGCATACAGGCGAGTCTTTGTGTTGCGGGCTGGGATTGAAGTCGATGCATTAGAACTTGAGTCCATGGCTCTGTCAAGAAAGCAAGCCAGCCTTCATAAAGTTTCTAGACGTACGAGTCATTGAACTGATTGTAATCGTTGTAATGTATTTCTTGTTTTTCGATCACATAATTTTTTATTTTTTTTTTTTTTTTTTTAGATTTCTGTCGATGTTAACAACTTTTTTTCAAGAACATATTTATCGTTTGTAGATGGGTCCGTGGACCGGCTGTAATCGTGTTAAGATTTTTCAGTGTTTCTGTAATACATGTGGTTGACATTTGAGATTAGATTTATTGATTTCCCCTCCGGCATGTGCGCCGTTGGCACACAGGCTTGTGGTATAGGTCTATCATATAAGTGCTTACTCCTCCCATCCTCCCCCCCTGTTTGTGTGTATATGTGTGCGTGTGTGTGTGTGTGTGTGTTAGTGTTAGTGTTCAGATTTTCTTGCAGTGTACGTTGTTTTGCCCGCGCTATGCAAACGGCATGTTGCTACATAGTCTGCATACTTCATCTTTTTCTGGTCTTGCATGTTTTGTGTTTTCATGTTTCCATAGGCCTTTAGACACCAACATGACTGACAGAATGCTTAACGTGCATACTTGATATTCATCGTGAGTACACACGCGCGGTGGATTCAGGCGCTGACAGAACTGCACATGTGTTGACGTGGAAGATCGGAAAATCTCCACGCTTTTACCCACCAGGCAGAGAATACCCAGGCAGAATGGAACTCAGGTCCTCCAACGTTTACCCATTTGACCATTTGACCGTCTGTTTATAGGTTGGCATTTAAGATTTCATATATCTATGTGCCTTTCACTCGTGCGTCGATTGCACACAGGCCTGTGGCTTTATCATACAAAAATATGTTTCTCTATCTCTTCGTGTGTGTGTGTGTGTGTGTGTTGTGTGTGTTGTGTGTGTGTGTGTGTTTTTTTTTCTGTGTACATGCGTGAGAGAGAGAAAGAGAGAGATAGAGAGAGTTTCCACCTGACATGTGTGCTATTTGTACACAGGCCAGAGGCTGTACAATAAAATTCTCTTTATTTCCTCCCACTGTGTGTGTGTGTTGTGTGTGTGTGTGATTGTGTGTGTGTGTGTGTGAACACGTGTATGTGTTTGTATATGTATGTGTGTGTGTCTGTATGCGTGCGTGCGTGTATATGTGCGCGCGTTCGAGCGTGTATGTCTGTGTCTCTTCCCCCCTGCGGCCTCTATATTTCTGATAACATCGTGATGGTATTTATTGATTAATCAAAAGTATCCCGTGTTCAAACTTTAACATACGGGAAAGTACAAGGATTTGACGACCGATGAAGGTCAAATGACATCTGTAAACTAGAAACGCGTTAGAAGATATTTAGAATACTTAATAATCAACAAGACAAATATATTCTCGGACAACTGACCTTTATCAAGTACATAACAAAGTTAACAAAGAAAACAGACCACCAAGCTTCAAAAGAGCCAACAAACAGCAAAAAGTTTTTGTTGTTGTTGCCATTTTACCTTCTTACTGATTTCTTGGATCAGCACGACGTGAGACAAAGACACAGTAGAGCAGACTCCTTCAAGAACCTCCTCAGAAATGTTTCTCCAGATGTAATTTTGTAGTTCTTACAAGAGATCAATAGATTTCACTTTATGGGAAAGATTTTTAAATACATTTTCGACTTGATAATCGTGAGCTTTTTATTTTTTTTTTTTTATTGTTGCATTTTTAACTACATTTGGAGTTGCTTTTTTTTAAGTGGAGTTAGGATTGATATGGCTTAGTGGTCGGCTGGGCTATGAGCAGTATAAACTGAATTGAATAGTTTGGTTTCTTTTTGTTTTCTTTTTTTTTTTTTTTATCAGCTGCTTCAGTCATGATCACTTTGAATACAATTAATCAAATAACGCCATTCATGTGTACATGCTACATAAGTACATAAATTATGGACATTGAAATTTTCACGTACATAATGGTATGGAAAAAATATTGATTTTATATACAATTTGATCATCCTCTCTCTCTCTCTCTCTCTCTCTCTCTCTCTCTCTCTCTCTCTCTCTCCTCTCTCTTTCTTCCCTTTCTATATAGAACCAATACTGTTGTACGGTTGTGAGGTGTGGACAGTCAACAAGCAAAGCCAGAACAAGATTGAGGCAGCCGAGATGTGGTTTCTAAGAAGAATGTTGAGAGTTCCATGGATAGCAAAGAAAACAAACGAGGCAGTCTTGATGGAGGCAGACACAAGTAGATAATTCATAAGGAAGATTAGGAAAAGACAGGCAACATTTATGGGCCATTTTATGAGGAAAGGGATTTGGAGCACCTGGTCACAACGGGAAAGCTGGAGGGAAGGAGAGCTCCAGGTAGACCCAGGGAGAAGATACTAGACGGACTTGCAGAGTGGCTGAAGACAAAGAGGGTGGAGGAGATGCTTGAGGCAACAAGAGGTAGAGACAGATGGAAGTCCATGATCGCCAACGCCATGCGGCAGGGCACCTGATGATGATGATGATGAAGATATATAAATAATATTTCTAATCTTATAGATAACATATAGCTTACTCATAAACATACTCCTGTCATATATTTCAATATTTTAGTGTTTTTGAATCATTTCAAACACACACACACACACACACACACACACACACACACAACCACACACCACACACACTCTCTCTCTCTCTCTCTCTCTCTCTCTTTCGCTGTCTGTCTGTCTCTCTCTCTCTCATATATATGTGTGTATGCACTTTTATGTGAATCGTGAATTATTTGGATTACTTGTTATTTTTTTATCAGACATTTTAACAGACACACACACACACACACACACACACACACACACACACACACACACACACACACACACACATCCTCTCTCTCTCTCTCTCTCTCTGTCTGTCTCTCTCTCTCTCCTCTCTTTCTCTCTCTCTCTCATATATATGTGTGTATGCACTTTTATGTGAATCGTGAATTATTTGGATTACTTGTTATTTTTTTAACATTTACACACATTACACACACACACACACACACACACACACACAACACACACACACACACACACACACACACACACACACACACAAACACCACACACACACACACACACACACACACACACCACACACCACACACACATGTACACCTGCGCGCGCTTTTGAATATATGTATTCACTTTTATGTATTCGTGATCAGATATCAGATTTCTTCCCCCCCCCCCCCCTCTCTGTCTCTCTTGTCTCTCTCTCATTTCATACTTTTCAGTTTTGTAAAAGTAAGGTAGTGTACATCATAAGATTTTGTCATAGAATATGGTTAATGCATATGATTCATGTTTTTTGCGATAAATGGTGAAAATAATTTTGTGCCCCATGATTTCATTGAATTGAGTGAGATGTAGGCTTGTATTGTCTGTTATATTCGACGCGGTTCTTGACTATTGAATCCCAGTAACTGGAATTATGAGCCTTATCGCAATAGAGATGATCGGCTGAAGACGTACCACTCTTCAGATCATGTGTACGTGTATAGGCTGGGTGGGCTCGAGCGAATATGTGTGTGTGTGTGTGTGCGTGCGTGGGGTGCGTGCATGCGTGTGGTATGTGGTGTGTGTGTGTGTGTGTGTGTGTGTGTGTGTGTGTGTGAAAGAGAGAGAGAGTCGAGTGGAGTGGGGTGATAGAGAGTGATTGTGATTCTTGGATGTGAATACCGATTCGCCAGATGCTGAGTGCAGGTAGGTCACTCTTCAGTGAGATTATGTCATCACACACACACGCACGCACGCACGCACGTGCACACACGCACGCATGCACACACACACACACACACATATGCACACACACACACTACGCCCTCCGCGCGCGCACAGACACGCACATACACACCATACACATGAATAAATGAGCGCACCCACACACTAGGTCACACACATACACACACACCACACACACACCACCGCGCGTGCGCGGCGCACACACACACACGCACATAGATTGGCTGAAGACGAACCACTCTTCAGATTATGTGAATACGAGCGTAGGCTGGCGGGCTCGAGCGAATGTGTGCATGTGTGTGTGTGTGTGTGTTCGTTCGTTCTTTGATTTAACGTCTTTTCACTCTGAGTGATATTAGACGGGGGAAAAAATGGAGGATGAGAGTTGGGCGGGTTGGATTGGGATCAGAGGGGAGACAGTAAGAGACATAAGCAGGTGGGAAAATAGAATAAGATCTTAACACTAACAATGAACACTAACAATCAACATCAACAACGTGAACGGAAAATTTTAACGCTAAAGCATAAACATCATAAACTTAAAGCAATGCATTAACAGGACTGTGAACCAATGATTCTGAAATTTTAACTGACAAAGATTGATCTGAAGTTATTTCTTTAAAATGAGTTTCAGAATAGTTTTCTTCTGTAAACATATTTGGTAAAAAAAGAACGTAGCATTTTGTAGTAAAATAAACAGTGAAACAGCGTGAATTGTTCGCCGCAAATACACTTGACATTTTTACAATATTTTGTTTTCAACGCGTTAAGATGAATACGAAAATGACCAGCAACAATCGATCTCGAATGATATATAGAAGAATACTGCAATTTTTTACATACATTTTGAAATGAAAGTGTTATCATTTCTTTTGTCACAAACTTTTCATTGAAATGATCATGAAAACGAATCCATGAGGCTGATTCTAGCAAACTGCAAACTTCTTTTACGGAAGATTTAATACATAATTCTACAGTATTATCAGATTTGTGTACACCTTGCTTAACTGCTCTGTCAACTACTTCGTTGCCGTGAAGACCAACGTGAGAAGGCACCCAGCATAAACTGATATCCGTACCTTTTATTATTCTTAAACGATGTATAAGATGATTAGCCTCAGTAATTAATTCAGGTGTTGTGTCTGTATCAAAAGACTGTAAGGCATATAATACAGATTTTGAATCAACAAAGAGAACCACTTTGAAATATACAGGTTTAAGGTTTAATAGATAATGCAACGCTTGTATAATAGCGACTAATTCCGCTGTAAACATAGATATATTTGGCCCAATGAAAAATGACTTTTGTATTTTAAATTTTGGGATTTAAAATGCTGCTCCAACAGATTTATTTTCTAAGACCGATCCATCGGTAAAAATATGGAGGTGGGTACGGTATTTTTCATCGATATGTTCTCTTGCAGTGCATATCGAAATGTTGATGTTTTCGTATTTCTTAGCATCTGTATAATCAATACCAAAAGCAGCTTTAATCATTTCCCATGTAAGGATAGGTGTTGTGGATGGTGTCTCAGCTATTTCATCCAGATTTATGTTAGACTGTTTGACCAAGTCAGATACATAAGTTGCAACAGTCATTTGTGATGAAATGTTGTTTGTTCGTTTTGGAAAGTTAACATCAGACCTGATTTTAATTTCCTTGCTCACAAAATTGTCCGTTTGTGAAGTAGTTCTAACGGCAAACTTTGCTGTCGCTAGCTCACGATACTTGTTCAGAGACAGAATACCAGCAACTTTGTACGTTTCCAGATTTGAAGCATGGGCTGGTACACCTAGTGCAATTTTAAGACTTTTGCAGTCTAAACTTTGAATCTTCTTTAGTAAATATTTTGGTGCACTGAAGAACACTTCTTGCACATAGGATAATTTGGATCTTACAAGTGCTGTTGATAGATGAAGTAGTATGTTTGTATCCATTCCCCAGGGTAATCTGCTTACTATCTTTAGAAAATTTAAGGCTTTTCTTGCTTTTGTTAAAATAAATCAAAATGGACATTCCAGTTTAATTTCGATGTTATAAAGACTCCCAGAAATTTTACAATCTGTTTGTAATGTATCACTTCACCATGCAGTCTGAAAGTAGGCAAGTTACTTAAAGTAGGCTACCACCAGGATTAAATAGCATCATGTTAGTTTTTTCCACTGACAATGACAGACCATTTTCTAACATGTAGTTTCCAAGACTTTCAAGATCAGATTGATACAACTTCCTGATGTAATTCTGCGCTCTCTGTGGAGTTGTCTTTTTTAAAGTAATATTCATCCAGATATATATATATCATCAGCGTACTGTACCAAAACAACGCGATTTGAGAGTGCATGAGGAAGATCCTGTATAAAGATATTAAATAAAATAGGTGCTGTCACTGAACCTTGAGGAATTCCCAAGTCAAGACGTCGCGAAGTAGAATAACTTGTTCCCACTCTTGCCTGAATTGTTCTATTGGCTAAATAGGACTTAATATAATTATACATATTGCCAGATAGACCAATAGATTTCAGCTTGCACACTAAACATGTATGCCAAACTTGATCATAAGCTTTTTTTACATCAAAAAAAGTTGCTAAAACATTTTTTTCTACGGGCAAACTGTTGTTTTATCTGAGTTGTAAGTTTAACCAGATGCTCAACTGTGGATCTCCCTTTTCTGAAACCTGCCTGGTTTAACGGAATAACGTTATTTTTATCACAGTAATATATAAGTCTGTTTAGGACCAATCTTTCCATTAGTTTACTCGTATGGGACGTCAAGCAATAGGTCTGTAACTGTTTTTGTTGTTTTTTAGGCTTTCCAGCTTTTAATATGGGTATAACAATAGACTTTTGTGTAAGAAAATAATAAAGTTTTCTGGAAGATGTTTAATCATTTCAGTTGAAACAGCATCGATACCTACCGAACTCCTTTTGTTGTGTAGTGACAAGATAGTGGATTTTAGCTCTTCTAAGGTGATTGGAGAATTAAACCAGCGATCATTTTGAGGTATTGGATCGGTGAAGATAAGTTGGTAACTGCCATTTCTCTGTAGTGTTTGCAGGTAGGAGACAAACCGTCTACTTTACTATTTTCAGGAAAGAGTTCTACAAAAGTTTCAGCTTTGTTCATGTCGGAAGGAAATTTGTCACATGTATCAATCATTATCGGACACCTAGGTAAGTTGGCTCCATTTTTCATTTGATTCATTTTTGTCCAGACTTTATGGAAATCATTAAAATCTGAAATTTCTTTGGTGCAGTGTGATGCCCAATAATCTTTCTTTGCTTCAGCGATGACTTTATTACACTGGGTGTTAGCTTTTTTCATTTCCTTATGATCTTCAGATTTTCTGCTTTGGATGTAGATTTTGAATTTCTCTTTTTTATATTGAACTGCTTTTTCACATGCCTCTGTCCACCAAACATTACCCAAACGATTATTGGACTTAAAAGTTTTGAGTTTCGGGATGGAGAGGTTTGCAGCAGCTAGAACTGACTCCTGGAACTTAAAAAACATAGCGTCTACATTTTCACTTTCATAATGCTTATATTCTTGTTTAGCAAGAGCAGTCTGAAACAAGGACCAATCAGCGTGCGTGTAATTATATTTTGGTATAATGTCAGGAGTGCTGTCTTTCATCCTGTTGTTGTCATTAGTTATTGTTATGATGATAGGTAAGTGATCACTTCCCAAAGTATCTCTGTGAGTTCCCAGGTACAGCATGGTACTAATTCTGATGATATTAGGGACAGATCGATGGCTGTTGCCCGGTGTTTGGAAACATCAGGAATTCTAGTGACACTTCCATCATTCAAACGGTAAAGCGCACTGTCAACTATAATGTCTACCAATCGATTGCTTGAAACAGTACAACAGTCTTTTTTTCCAAACCGGGGAGTGGGAATAAAAGTCTCCACCTATTGGCCATCTACCGTGCTCCAGATCCGGAATCGTACGCAGCCAGTCTGTGTTGTGGTCATTTGGACCTGTTAGTATGTAGACTGACAAAACGTTCAGGATGAAAGAACTACTGAATTGTACTGTGGCGGCACAAGCGTATAAGTCTTCAGTTGATGTTAAAACTGGGGAAGTAAATATGTGTGATATTGTAACTCTTTGAGTATATATATATATATATTGTAGTGGCTACCTTCTTCCCGGGATTTCCCAAGGCGTATATTGGAGGATAATAATAATTTTGGAAATTAGGAAGTTTGGTTGGAATAACACTTTTGCCTCAAGCATGCCAAGAGTGTGTGTGTGTGTGTGTGTGTGTGTGTGTGTGTGTGTGTGTGTGTGTGTGTGTGTGTGTGTGTTGTCTGTCTGTCTGTGTGTCTGTGAGCGCCCGCCCGTGTATGTGCACGACCGTGTGTGTGTGTGTGTGTGTGTGTGCGTTTGTGTGTGTGTGTGAAAGAGACAGAGAGAGTCGGGTGGGGTGGGGTGGTAGAGAGTGATTGTGATTCTTGGATGTAAATAACAATACACCAGGTGCTGAGTGCAGGTAGGTCACTCTTCAGTGAGGTTATGTCATCACACACACATAAACACAAACACACACACACTCACACACACACACACACACACACACACACACACACACACACACACACACACACCACACACACACTATGCCCTCAGCACGCGCACAGACACGCATACACACACCACACATATGAACAAATGAGCGCACCCACACTCATTAGGTCACACACACACACACATACATACACACACACACGCACGCAAATACACGCAAACACATACACACTCACGAACGCACGTGCACACAAACACACACACACAAACATACGCGCACACACATTGAGAGTCCTGATATTGCAGGCTGCTTACGTGCAAGGGAGAGTCTTTGGTTTTGTATGAGGAAAAACTTTTAAAAATCAAAGGATAAGTTACGTTTTTGTCTCAAGCATGCCAAGAGTGTTTTTCTAGCGTCAGAGGAGACAAACTGTGTTTATTTCGATGCCACTGAATTTTCCGTCACAAAATACTAACAGATCAAAGGACAGTATTGTAATTGCACTGTTTGGTTCAAATTATATGATGCACTTTTAGTCATACCATCACCGTCATGTACCATTTCGCATGGCCTTGCCGATCATGCCCGTCATACGAATCTACCTTATGTCGCCGCAAGTAAATCTACCCTTTTTGTCCCCACCCACTCACCAAAACTAATGTTTTCTCTAGCTTTCCTGTTGTGATTTGGTGCTCAAATGTCTTGCTTTACGAAATTTCCTATAAATGTTGCTTGTCTTTTCCTAATCTTCTTCATTAATGTACTTTTTATGTTTGCTTTTCTTCAAGACCGTCTCGTTTGTTTTCTTTGCTATCCGTAGAACTCTTAATGTTGTTCATAGAAACCAAATTTCAGCTGCCTCGATCTTTGTTTTGACTTTGCTTCTTTCTGATGATGTGTTTTTTCTTTTTATCACCGCCAAAAAGCCCATAAAAATAGTACCGTCTTTTGATTTTATGCAATCAATTGTGCCTCCTCGTGGCGACACATGGTAACTGAGCACCTTACGGACTTGGGATAAACTCTAGAGGCACTCACATGAGGTCTGATCCTCAGACACGCAGGCCTACTGGCTTGTGGACGTGCCCCGGTACCAGCGAATCAGACCCGCAGCTATGGGTATATAGCACCACTGCCTTGCCTTGGCAGATTCTAAGGTTAACGGGAGTAAACCCTAACAGAAAATCACCACTGCCTTGTCATTACCTCGGGAGAGACTAAGGCTAATAAGGGAATAAAACCTGACAGAAAATCCGATAGAAGGCTATGGGAGACCACCATCGTGACTTTCTTAGAAAAATAGTCATGCCTCAAAACAATAACTGCTTTTAGGACATGTCTGAAATTCTGAATGGTTACTTTGACACGCCGATAGAATTTTGAGGGGTGCGTGCGTGCGTGTGTGCATGCGCGCGTGTGTGTGTGTATGTGTGCGTGCTTGCGGTGTGGCAAATACTACACCTTAGCCGATCAGTGGGATGTTTTGTTTCCATTATTGGCACTGAAATCATAAATCAAAGTCAGTCAGATGTCAGTCAGTTTGATGCCATCTTTCTCTTTCTTTGATTGATTACAGTATTCATTCGATTTGTTGTTGAGAGAGTCAGATACATTAGTAGCGTATTGCAGAAAGGTTTCATGGACATCACGTGGCCTGGCATTCGCCTAATCTGAAACCCCTTATTCTTATGTCCTTGTGAATGTTATGGGCAACGTGTGGTCGCCCACTTGAAACCCCTCACTTCTGTGCCTTTGTCACATTATGGACAAAAGTGTGGTCGTCCACTTGAAACCCCTCTCTTATGGGCCTTTGTCATGTTATGGGCAACTTGCGGTCGCCTGACTTGAAACCCCTCACTTATGTGCCTTTGTCACGTTATGAGCAACCTGTGGTCGCCTGACTTGAAACCCCTCACTTCCGTACCTTTGTCACGTTATGAGCAACCTGTGGTCGCCTGACTTGAAACCCCTCACTTCCGTACCTTTGTCACGTTATGAGCAACCTGTGATCGCCTGACTTGAAACCCCTCACTTCCGTACCTTTGTCACGTTATGAGCAACCTGTGGTCGCCTGACTTGAAACCCCAAACTTCTGTGCCTTTGTCACGTTATGAGCAACCTGTGGTCGCCTGACTTGAAACCCCTCACTTCAGTACCTTTGTCACGTTATGAGCAACCTGTGGTCGCCTGACTTGAAACCCCAAACTTCTGTGCCTTTGTCACGTTATGGGCAACCTGTGGTCACCTGACTTGAAACCCCTCACTTCCGTACCTTTGTCACGTTATGGCCAACGTGTGGTCGCCTGACTTGAAACCCCAAACTTTGTGCCTTTGTCACATTATGACAAGGTGTGGTCGCCCACTTGAAATCCCTCATTCCTGTCTTGTGATATTATAGAGAACATATAGTCACCTGACTTGAAACCTATCATTTATGTGTCCTTGTGACATTGTTGGCAACGAGTGGTCATCCACTTGAAATCCCTCACTCCTGTCTTGTGGACATTATGGGCAACGTGCAGTCACAGACTTGAAACCCCTCATTCCTGTCTTGTGGACATTATGGGCAACGTGTGGTCACCCACCTGAAACCCCTCATTCTTGTCTTGTGGATATTATGGGTAACGTGTGGTCACCCACCTGAAACCCCTCATTCTTGTCTTGTGGACATTATGGGTAACGTGTGGTCACCCACCTGAAACCCCTCATTCTTGTCTTGTGGACATTATGGGTAACGTGTGGTCACACACTTGAAACCCCTCATTCTTGTCTTGTGGACATTACGGGTAACGTGTGGTCACCCACCTGAAACCCCTCATTCTTGTCTTGTGGACATTATGGGTAACGTGTGGTCACCCACCTGAAACCCCTCATTCTTGTCTTGTGGACGTTGCATTATGGGCAACGTGTGGTCACTCACTTGAAACCCCTCATTCTTGTCTTGTGGACATTATGGGTAACGTGTGGTCACCCACCTGAAACCCCTCATTCCTGTCTTGTGGACATTATGGGTAACGTGTGGTCACCCACCTGAAACCCCTCATTCTTGTCTTGTGGACATTATGGGCAACGTGTGGTCACACACCTGAAACCCCTCACTCTTGTCTTGTGGACATTATGGGCAACGTGTGGTCACCCACCTGAAACCCCTCATTCTTGTCTTGTGGACATTACGGGCAACGTGTGGTCACACACCTGAAACTCCTTATTCATGTGTACTTGTGATACTATGGGCAGTGTGTAGTCACTTGATCTGACCCCCCCCCCCCTCATTCCTGTCTTGAAACATGATGAGCAACGTGTGTCACTCACCGTAAACCCTCATACCTGTGTCCTTGTGACCGATGAAGGAGTGGGAAGGATGGTCGTTGCCCTGGAGTTTTAGTACTCTTTCTATTACTCTCGTTTCCTCCCATCATCTTTTTCCCTGCGAATCTCCTGCTCCACTCTACCCTTCACCTTTACTACACCATGCGGACAATCCACCTAGAAAACTAGTTGTTTACGAGCATGGTGTTCTCTTTGCGTTTTGGATAAACATGACCGAGAAAGTTAATCTAGTTTGGATCAGGTGCCTGGTGAAGAACAGCCCTTGCCTTGTGTTTCATGAAAAGGATATCACAAGATCACTGAACTCTCTCAAAACAGATGATTAATACCGACTCGGAATCCTGAGTGATGGCCTGGGTAATCGGCTTTTTATTTTCAGTCCAGATACGGACACTTTGCCGCAACAGTTACGGATTTGAAATATCAAATGACAGTAGGAGGTTAGGTAGCATACCAGTGTGGGGAAATATATATCCATGTTTGTGCCTTCAAGCGCGCCTTTAGAACGAATTCTTGAGAGCCTCAAAACAAGATGAATGCTCAGCGTGGACGTCGGTCAGCAGATAGGCTACACGAGTATACAATTACGTGCGTCTAAGGTAACATGATCTTTGACTTGGAAGGCAAGAGGAAACTGGATGATGCTGAATCTGTACACAAGTTCTAAATACTCCGCATGAGAACCCTTTTAGAGACTACTTTCTATTTATAGTGTGGCACAACCTATCATATGTCACGATCGGATTACTTAATTTTATGGAGCGGCGCAAAAGCAGGATCAACATTCTTGTGTCTGAAATGCGATACAAAGCAAATATTTATGATAACCTGCGGCCGGCCAGACCACGCCAGCACGTAGGGTTTATGTGCAGGCTAATAGCATTTGCCATGAACATTTTGGATCTGTTTCTGTCATATGGCATCTGCAGTTTTAGCGCATAAGGAATTTGCCGAGCGCGAAAACGTTGCCTTAAATATCGTCAAACTGCATCCAAAGCGTGCATTGTTAAAGGGGCGTATGTTGCCAGGTCTGTTCTGTTTCGGAGATGATGGAATTTAGTACAAACAAGATCATCATCACCATCATGTGCCATTTCGCATGGCCTTGCCGATCATGGTCCTCTGTGTGAATCTATCTTTTGTCACTGCAAATATATCTCCTACCCTTTCTGTCCTCATCCACTCTGCAAAACTCTGGTCTGTGTGGTGCTTTTTACGTCTCCAACTTTCCAGTTGCGACTAGGTTCTCAAATTCCTTTTGCCTTATAGTTTGTCTTATAAATGTTGCTTGTCTGTTCCTAATCTTCTTCATTAATGTTCTTTTTGTATTTGCTTCTTTCAAGACTGTCTCATTTGTTTTCTTTTCAGTCTGTGGAACTCTTTTAACATTCTTCTCAGAAATCACATTTCAGAGGCTGCACTCTTGTTCTGACTTTGCTTGTTGATTGTCTAGGTTTCACATCCATACGACAATATTGGTTCTATATAACACAGAAGAACTCTCTTCCTGATGTCAGTTGATATGCGTTTGTTGGTCAGAACGCTTTTCATTTTCTTGAATACTGTTTTAGCATGGCTAATTCTGCTGAATGTTTCTAATCTGCATCTGCCGTCTGGTGGGATGACTGTTTCCAGATATTCAGGTTTATCAGCTTGTCTCAGTGTTGTGCCATTTGCCGTTAGTTTACATGAGGGGATTTCTTGTTTTTTGCTGATTACTTTGACTTATGACTTCAGTCTTCATAATTTTTGGCTCCAAACTTTTATTTCTGCCTACCATTCTTTTTGTATTCGCAAGATTTTGTAGGTGTTTTTCATTTTATGCAATTAGAACAGTGTCATCTGTATAAAGGAGATTGTTCATTAGGTTCAGCCTGAG
Organism: Monoplex corrugatus; assembly: GCA_030674185.1. Taxonomy (NCBI): domain Eukaryota; kingdom Metazoa; phylum Mollusca; class Gastropoda; order Littorinimorpha; family Ranellidae; genus Monoplex; species Monoplex corrugatus. Next base: position 70,281,467 of record CM060309.1, on the reverse strand, counting down.
CCCGAGTCCATGAGGTGCTGTTACCGTGTGTCGCCACGGGGAGGCACTACGTAGGGCTTCCTGATGGAGAGGCTTTGTACTGACAGAGAGACTTACGCACTCTCCTGCCTTTTATGCAGAGCTTCATGCAGCAATGCTAGCTAGCAGTGCGTGCTGAAGGCGAGAAGTTAAAAGCACACCATCACTAGCCAACACAGTACACGCATCACATCAGCCAGTAAGAAGAAAAGCAAGCTTATTATATTTAGCGCTTTGTTTTCTCTTCTCTGTGTTGTTCTTGCTTGTTTTTTGTTTTGTGTTTGTGTTTGTTTGTTTTTTTTGGGTTTTTTAGCCTTCCGTCCTTCCTGAGCGCACGAATCGTGGTCAGTACCGTTTCTTACTTTTCTTCTGCCTTTATCCGTTTGTAGCAGATAAGCTTCGGTGTGGTAGGGTGGGAAAACTTGACAATCAGCAGCGAGCTGTAAGTTCCCAACATCAGTACGTATTACCGGAAAGAAGACTTGGCGTGTCTGTATGACTGACTTTTGCTTCATTCCTTCGAACTTTTGACATTATTCATATGTATGTGGTTCGTTGTTCAGTGATGCTTCAGCTATGAAAACTTCAGTACAAGCATTCATTTATACCAATTTAATCAGTCCAACTTACTGCATAGGCACAATTCAGTTTGTCGGTCAGTCAGTCAATCAACCACTCAATCAGTCTGTCAGTCATCCTGTCAGTTAATCCATCCATATAGTTTTCATGTCATTTTATTCTCTCCATTTCTTCAGTTATTCCTTTCAAACTATTGCCACACAGACACACACACACACAGACACACACACACACACGGACACACACACACACATACATATGTATATATATATATATATATAATATGTATATATATGTATGTATATATGCACACACATATCTATACCTATATCTGTATACGTACATAGATATATATATGTGTGTGTGTATGTATGTCTCTCTCTCTCTCTATATATATATATACATATATATATATACATGTATATATATATATATATACATGTACATATGTATATGTATACATGTATATATATACACATATGTATGTATACATATGTATACATATGTGTGTATATGTATACATATATATATATGGAGAGAGAGAGAGAGATTTTATCGGACATATGTTTCCCCAGAAAGTAGCATGACATCTATCATACTGCACAAAATTCTGTCTACGACTGTGCGTCCGTGATGGGGCGTATGTTCAACATAAAACTGTTGCCGAGTAATAAAATGCGTGCAGAGAAATTAATAGTTGCAAAGGTGAACACCTGGTGCTATTGTCAGCGCATTTTATCGTCCACAGCTGGGGAATTGCGAGAATCCCATTGTGCATCTACTGTACTTCCCACTCCCTCTTCTCCTCAGCATGCACAGACACACAAGACAAATTCACATACACACACACGCACGCATGCACGCACGCGCGCACACACATGCACAGACACACACACACACGCACGCACGCACGCACACACGCACGCACACACACACACACACACACACACCCCTATTGTGGTTGCAGACTGGTTGCATTAAGAGGATGTCTTTGGATTTAGAAGTAAAACTCTAAGAATCAAAGGACAAGCGCAGTTTTAGACTTAATTGTTAAATTAACGTGTCGAAAGTGGCGGGGCACAGCTCGTATTACCTGCCGTCTGATTCTCTCAGCATAGATGGAACCATGTATCGTACGAGTGCAGATAAAAAAAGAGTATTGAATCATGGCTTCCAGTTTACACAGCTGTGAACGGATGCATGACTGTTCAGGGTTAGGGAGGGTAAAAGCAAGGGAGAGATGGGCCGCGCCCTCACAGTGCTGGCCCTAACAAAAATAGATATATCTACCACTTCATTCCCTTACGATCTCAAGGTTATGGGACAACTGTTACATTAACTGTTTTTCCATCAGTACACGAAATTGGAGTGAAGGCTTTGTGTGTATGTGTAATTAATTCCACGCTTAGTTTTTCTTCATAAATCTTTGTTGTTGTTGCTATTAGTATAGAAATCGGATCGTTGTTATTGTGCTGTGATATTTGAACCATTAAAACGTATAAACACTCAGTGACTGCACTCAGTTTTTCTCCATCCATTTACTGCAACTCGTTTCACACGCACAAGTCAATTGGTAAGTCAGTCCAATTAATCAATTAATCAACCAGTTAGTGAATTGGTAAGTCAGTCAGTCAGTCAGTCTGTCAGTCGGGGAATCAAGTAAGTAAGTAAGCAAACCAGCCAGCCGGCCAGCCAGCAAGCTAATCAATCCATTCATCATGTGTGTTAGTTTCATGTCGGTTGATTCTGTTCGTACCTTTACTTATTCTTTTAACAATGCTGCAGTCAGTATTTTATCGCACGTCTCCGTTTCCTCATAAAAAAAATGACACCTATTACATTGCACACAGTTCTGACTGTACGGCCGTGATGGGGCGTAAAATGGTTGCTGAGTGGTGGAATGCGTGCACAGAAATGTAATCGTTGCAGGGGTTGAACACATGATCCGCAGTGTCAGGGTTTTATTGTCCGCAGCTGGGGAACTGCGAGAATCCTATTATGCGTCTACTATTCTCCCCGTTCATTCTCCCTACTCTTCCTGCTACTCCTCTGCACTTTCCTCTTTTTCCTGTCCCGTTTTGTCACTGCACCACACTATGGGTTTGTATTTTCCTAAACAGCTTCCTTCCTTTGTCCACCCCCCCCCCCCCCACCCACCCCCTGTTGTTTTTTTTGTTTTGATTTTTTTTTTTTTTTTGCTTTATGATTTGAAGATTGTTATAAACTATGTTCTACATATTAAGACTGGTTGATGATAACTGGTTGTTATAAAATATGTTCTTCATGTTAACACTGGTTGACGATAACTGGTGGTATTTGCATTTGTTTCAAATATTCAGTTTCAGCTATCTTCTCCATCCCTGAATTGAGTCAGGTACCCCTTCACAGGCGGATGAACTTGAAGGCTGCGTGCACAAAAGTTTTCGAGGAGAAGTGAACTCAGGGATGACTCACCCGCACACAGTGAACAGTGAACAATCTCAAACGTGATTCTCACCAGTACACAGTGAACAAGGAATGATTTCAACCTTTATTTTCACCATTGTGCAACGAACAATCAGTGTACAAGTTCAAGCGTGATTCTCACCAGAACACAATGAACAGTCTCACCTGTTTACAGTGAACAAATCTCAAGCGAAATTCTTACAAGTACGAACGCAGTGAACAATGAACAGTTTCAAGCGTGATTCTCACCATTATACAGTGAACAATGAACAGTCTCAAACGTTACTCTCTGACTGAACAGTTCACAATATTAAATGTGATTCGCAATGTGCATTTGACAAGTAACAATTTCAAGCATGATTCTCATCCTTAAACTGTGAAAAGTTCGTCCTTTCAGTCCCTTGTTCTACCTACCAGCTTCTTGTTGGAAATTGGTGGGTGGGATGAGGAAGTGCAAGGGTTGTGAGGGAGTGAAATATTTAAGTTGTGTTGTTATCATGGTTGAGATAGTGCAGGACACTAGCGGATAAGCTGAGAGATAATCGATTGTCTCCAGCGTGATTCGCACCCGTGCAAATTTATGCAACTACCACGATACAAGTGTACGATAAAGTAAAGCAAATAGAGTATAATAAACAAGAGTACAATATTGTAGAGTGCAGTCTAGTACAATAGATACACTGCAGTACAGTAGAGTGCAGTCCACTCAGTACAACACATGGAGTCCAAAACACTTCAGTAAAATTCAGAATAATACAGTTCAGTAAGTACAGTAGACTAAATCATTGTTCTGTGAGTAAAGTGCAAAGAGTACAGTACAGTAGAGTGCAGATCATGAAGTAAGCGCGGTACAAATATTGGTGGGACTGGTATTTCATTCCAATCCTCTGTGAAATACCTCGGGGTCAGGTTGACCGAAATTTGCCCCCGCAAGAACGCGTCGGCGTCATCTGCCGTAGTCCTTATCCAAAGCTTTAAGGAGAGTCGCCACACTCTAATCAAATCTACTAAAACAGCAGGTAAACGGCCTGTCTCTGCTTCAGTAACTTCCCGGCGAGACTACTGTAATTCGGTGCTAGCTGACTTTCCAGCAGAACAAATTTCTCGACGGCAAAGAGCTCGGAACAGCGCAGCGCGTCTAATCATGAAATCACGAAGAAAAGAAGGGATGTGCATGTAACACCATTACTGAAAGAATTCCACGGTTAGCTAATCAAATCTCGCCGCCACTATAACTATATAATTACAAGAACCAGAAAAACACGAAAACAGAATCAGAACGCGTATTTGATACAACAAGACAAGACAGGCGCAAATTTTCGGCCAACTGGCCTTTGTCAAGCGTGAACGTAAGATCTCAAACAAACGCCAAATACAAAATTGAGAGAAAAAGACTAAAACTTCCCAGCTGCTTCGGCAGTCGCACTTGTTTTGGTTTTTTATAAAATTACAAGCCTTACATGTCACCATTTTGATGGATCTTTACCACCGTATCTTTCAGATCGCCTGTGCATGTATCAGACATCTCGCACGCCGCCGTCCTCAAAACAAAAGCTTTTGATTGTGCCAAAACGCAGTATTAAATCTGCTGATGAGTGCGCTTTCATTTTTTTCATGCCATCTCTTTGGAACTCATTGACGTGGGATTTATGCCCCCCCCCCCCCCCCAACTGGCTCCTACAAAACGATTAGTGTTCTATGGACCTACCTGGGAAGACTGTGGATCACACATTCGAGTCTCACCCACTTCACGGGTGCATTATTGAGGGTGTCGGTAAACTGTCCTGACAAAACTGAAGGTGTCTGTATCTATTGGGCTTGGTTGACACCAGAATATATCGTGAAAGAAATCGAAGAGTATGCTACTGACTCTTGTCACGCAGTCTTAGTTCTGGAATCCGTAGCTTCATGATTATCACTTCCAATCGTCATGATCCATCATAGCGTCATGAAAAAATTGTCTGAGACTCTGTGACCATTGAAATGGCATAGAGGATAGGACAGAAAAAAGGCCATCTTGATGGCATAACCCTTGACCCCTCCGTTACTCCGTTATCAAACCATGGTGCTCTAACCAGTTGAGCCAATAGAGCCATGCTACAGTAGAGTACAATTTTTTAGAATTACAATTCAGAATAGTACAATGACATCTGCTGAGCTATTTTTATGTCACGTGTTCCAGTAACTACCGGTGGGGTTTCTGCGGTCCATGCTGTCCATTCTGGTGGTCATGGTAACGGTAGACAAAGGCAGGTCGAAAAGTCGGGTCGCAGGACTGGCAAGATTTCTTCAGGGAAAATCCATGTGAGGCAACGCGACCAGGTGTGTGTGTGTGTGTGTGTGTGTGTGTGTGTGTGTGTGTGTGTGTGTGTGTGTGGCGTGGTCTGGTGTGGTGTGGTGTGGTGGTGTTGTATTGTTTTGTGTGTGTGTGTGTGTGTGTGTGTGTGTGTGTGTGTGTGTGTGTGGTGTGTGGAGAGAGAGAGAGAGAGAGAGAGAGAGATTCAGTCTTTAATTGTCAAGATTATGTGTAATGGTTGACGTGACGCGTGTAGGTTGTTGGCTACTGATTGCGCGCCTTTTGTCATCTCTCACTTTCAGCTTCCACCGTTGGCTTGCACTGCCGTTTGCAGCTCTGCAAAAAAGAGAACAGAATGCTTAAGTCTCTCTCTGTCGATACACAGCCTCTCCATCAGGAAGCCCTACTTTGTGCCTTCCCGTGGCGACACACAGTAACTGACCACTTCACGGACTGAACATAAATCCTGGAGAGACTCGGAGGAGGTCTGGCCCCCAGGCGTGCGGCAAGCAGGCCCATCAGCTTGTGGACATGCTTTTAGTGCCCAGTGAACCGCGACTTTTGATCAATAGCACCAATGTCTTGTGGGTGTCCCGGGAGAGACCAAGGCTAAGGGAGTAGAACCTAACAGAAAATCACTACTGCTTTTTGGTCATCTCACAAAAGACCAAGCCTAAGTAAACGCTGACTGAAAGTCACCCCCACTGCTTGTGGGTAGTCATGGGAACGACAGAGGCTAGCGGAGAGTCGGTACAAAAACCGATGGAAGACAACGGGAAACCACCATCGTATCCTTACATGTATCATAGCCAGCCAAAGGAAAAGAAAAGAAATGAAAAAGTATTCTTACCAACAAATGCCAATTAACATCAGGAAGAGAATTCTTGAGTATTATATAGAAGCGATATTGTTGCACGGATATGAAGCGTGGACAGTCAACACGCAAAGTCAGAACAAGATTGAGGCAGCTGAAATGTGGTTTCTAAGAAGAATGTTAAGAGTTCCAAGGACAGAAAAGAAAACAAACGAGACAGTCTTGAAGAAGGCAAACACAAAAATAACATTAACGAAGAAGATTAGGAAAAGACAAACAACTTGTACAATGCATTTTATGAGGCAAGAGAAATGTGAACACCTGGCCACACAGGAAAGCTGGAGGGGAAAAGAATACCAGGTAGACCCAGGAAGAAAATGTTAACTGACTTGTGGAGTGGATGAAGACAGAGAGAGTGGGAGATGTGCTCGTAGAGACAAAATATAGATGCGTATGAAGGGCCATGATCGCCAACACCATGCGGCAGGACACATAATGATGATGAAAATTCTGATTTGTTATGTTCATTAAGAAAAGATAAAGATCAACAGCAAATAATACTCTGCATTCTGTACTCATTGTCATTTATGTGTGTTCGCGGGTGTGCATGCATGTGTGTATATGTTATATATCTATTTCTATATCTGTATGTATACATATATGTATATATATGCATATATATATATACATATATATATATATATATATATATATACACACACACATGTACACACACACACACACACACACACACACACACACACACACACAAAGAGAGGCATGTATGTTTGTGTGTTGTGTCATACTTTTTTTTTTTATTAAAAGGTTGATACAGTAAATTTATAATGTAATTTATTGTAGTCATCTGGTATGCACTGTATTCAGATAATGAAACGAGACTGATCGATTCATCTCAAGGATTCTTATTTTTGAATGCGACATTTCCATACACAGGTTACTTACACTTTTGGGGAAATAACAAGATAACAAGATAACAAGATTTTATTTCAGCCCAGTGCACAGACACAAGGAAAATGTTTTGGCTATGCATACAATCACACTCACGCCTCACAACAATTACAGTATTCAACATCATAAAAGACAAATTCGTCGGTCATCCACGGAATCGAAGAAACACACGCACACAACACACACACACTCTCACGCCAAGGCGCCCATATCCAAGCCACCTTAGCTGGCCACTACTTGCTGGTTCTGCCCTGCCAGCTAATTAATTTAATTTAAATAGTTTCTGGGGGGTATAGTTTTCAGGGACCACTGATCTCACGGAAAACATCTAGAAAAGGACAGGGCATGCTGCAACAAGTAGAAGAGGAAATATCAAAACTGAAAGAACAGACCAATCGGAAATACTGCATGCAGGGGAACGTGGAGCAGAGTAAATGTCATTTGCAGCTTGGAGTTCGTCACAGGTTCAGGGGGAATCCATCGCACTTGGACAATTCCATATGCGCTCAACCCAAATTTGCCAGCAATTATCTGGCAGACTCCCCGAGCCTGTGCAATGCCATATGCGTTCACAAGATCATGAAATGGGGGAGGGGGAGGACATCGTGAAACGCTAAGCTCACACCACCAGAATAAAAGAAACAATAAGATGGGTCAACGATCAGTGCCGTTTTTTTTTTTTGCGTTATACACACTACCATGTCCAACTTATGCTGTGTGGATGGGAATGAACTCGAGATATCAGACCTGCAGCCCACGGCTCTATCCAAAGAACCAACAACCCGAGAATTGATCGTCATCAGCTGATAAATGTCATACATCACCACCAACCGAAATGCAGAAACTTCGTAAACATATGACCTGGATGAACGCAGTCTTGGGAAATATAGGACACCTGGAACATTCAGCATCATGTACCTTGCTGCATGGCGTTGACGATCATGGCCCTCCATACGAATCTTTCCCTTGTCGCTGCAAGTACATGTACATCTCCCACCCTCTCTGTCCTCAGCCACTCTGTAAGTCCGTTCAATGTTTTCTCCCTGGGTCTACCTGGTGCTCTCTTTCCCTCCAGCTTTCTTGTTGTGACTAGATGCTCTAATTTCTCTAGCCTCATAAAGTGGCCTAAAAATGTCGCATGTCTTTTCGTAATCTTCTTTGTTAATGTTCTTCTTATGTCTGCCTCCTTCAAGACTGTCTCGTTTATATTCTTTACTGTCCATGGAATTCTCATCATGTTTCTTAGAAACCACATTCCCTCAATCCTGTTCTGACTTTGCGTGTTGACTGTCCACGCCTCATAACTGTTCAACAATTTCGGTTCTATATAACATTGAAGAACTCTCTTCCTGATGTTAAGTGATAGGCATTTATTGGTAAAAACGCTTTTCATCTTCAACCTGGAACATTGCTGTCATGGGAAAACTCGGACGGACTAGGGAGAAAAGGTGACATGTGGAACATTGTCGCTCGGGAATTTGGGATCTGAACTTGAGGAATGTTAAGTCTAGGGGTATATCGATGGGTTCAACTGAATTTTGTATGCAGTCAGTTTGTATGCATCTTTTCCATACATAGGAAAATATGTCAGGGGAAATGGACACAAGAGAACAAAGACCTACTACAGACTTGAGTAGAGGGGAATAAGATTTTGGGAGCACAGTCTGGAGGAATACAGAATCGGGAGGAAAGAGGAATCTGTAGGAAAACACACTTGTGGGAAGATTGGAACTGGAGAGACAGATCTGTGGAAACGTAGGAAAATGGAGGTGCGATCATGACCGAATATAGCCCTGTGGAACACCAGAAATTGAGGAAAATAAACTGACGGCACATGGACCTTGGAAAACGTAACACATGGAAGATTCAAAACAAGTGCGACTGCCCGCGTCCAAGCAAACAGGAACCAGAAGAACAAGTAAACCAAAAAGAACGCGTGTTAAATACAAGACGAGACAAGCGCAAATTTTCGGCCAACCGGCCTTTGTCATGCCCGAACGCACGATCACAAACAGACATCAAACAACGGATAATAACAAAAAGACTAAAACGTCCCTGCCGCCTCGTCCATTGGATAAAAAGGGACAGAATGGAAGATTGCCTGGAAAAGCATACATTTGAAAGAAGAAAGATCCGAAAGAACAAAAGTCGGGGGATAAATTGCAAACCTAGGAAAACATAGATCATCATCATCAGGTGCCCTGCCGCATGGCGTTGGCGATCATGGACTTCCATCTGTCTCTGTCTCTCGTTGCCCCTAGCATCTCTCCCAGCCCCCTCGTCCCCAGCCACTCTGCAAGTCCGTCCAGCATTTTCTCCCTGGGTCTACCCGGTGCTCTCTTTCCCTCCAGCTTTCCCGTTGTGACCAGGTGCTCCAAATCCCCCTTCCTCATAAAATGGCCTATAAATGTTGCCTGTCTTTTCCTAATCTTCCTTATGAGTGATCTACTTGTGTCTGCCTCCATCAAGACTGTCTCATTTGTTTTCTTTGCTGTCCATGGAACTCTCAACATTCTTCTTAGAAACCACATCTTGGCTGCCTCAATCTTGTTCTGGCTTTGTTTGTTGACTGTCCACGCCTCACATCCGTACAACAGTATTGGTTCTATATAACATTCAATAACTCTCTTCCTGATGTTAATTGATAGGCATTTGTTGGTAAGAATGCCTGTCATCTTCCCGAATGCTGTTTTGGCTTGGCTGATTCTGCCGGCTATTTCTGATGTGCATCTGCCGTCTGATGAAATGATCTTTCCCAGGTATTTGAATTTATCAGCTTGTGTCAAGGATGTGCCATTTGCTGTTATTTTGCATGAGGGGATTTCATGTTTTTTACTGATCACCATGGCTTCAGTCTTCCTGCTGTTTAGTTCCAGCCCCTTACCTTTGCTTTCTATTTCTAGTACATTCACAAGGTTTTGTAGGTCCCTTTCACTTTTTGCAATTAGCACGGTGTCATCTGCGTATCGAATGTTGTTTATCATTTTCCCTCCAACCTTTAATCCAGGGTCTTCTTCTAGGTTTCTCAGATGTTTTCGCTGTAAAGTAAAAACAGATCTGGTGACAAAACACAACCCTGTCTGACTCCTCTTTTGATGTTTTGGAAAGAGCTTACATTGTTTTCTATTCTCATGGCAGCTGTTTGTTCCCAGTACATATTTCTGATTATTCGTAGATCTTTTCCATCAACTTTGAGTCTCTCCAGTTGGTTGATCAATTCATCATGTCTTACCCGATCGAAAGCCTTGGTGTAGTCAACAAAGCATAAATACAAATCCTTATTCATCTCAATTGACCTCTCTATGATAGTTCTTATGATGTATATGGCATTAATAGTTCTTTCCCTTCCACAAATCCACACTGTTCTTCTGCTATTTCTCTTTTGATTCTATTCCTTGTCCTCATCATGATTATTCTTAACAGGATTTTTGTTACATGACTCATCAAACTGATTGTGCGATGGAGTTCGCATTCTATAGCCCCTGTCTTCTTTGGAAGTGCGATGAAAATTGATTTTGACATATCTTTGGGGATTTTTCCAGTGTCGTAAATTTCATTTAGGAGGACTGTTATTTTTTCTATGCCAAATTCCTCCAGGGCTTCAATCATCTATGTAGTAATGTTGTCTGGTCCTGGGGCTTTTCCTGGTTTCATCTTTTTCAGTGCTGCTCTAACTTCATCTTTCATTATGGGTGGTCCTTCAAAGTTCTTTTTCATAATGTATTCTTCGTTTCTGACATCCTCAAAAAAGGTCTTTAATGTACTCTCCCCATCTATCTAATATTTTGTCCTTTTCCATGATGAGCGTGCCATTTTTCGATTTCAAGCACCAAGTTGATGTGCATGTATTTTTCCTGTGGACAATTTCTTCAATTCGTCTGTACATACCCTGAGGATCCGTTTTGTGTCGGTCTTCCATTTCTTTGCACTTTGTTTTCAGCCAACATAGATATGGTCGTCTAATTAGTGTTCCCGTAACCCGTCATGGTCGTAGAGCAGTGCGTTAGTGAATGATGCACTGACTGACTCCCTTTCTGGTGGTTGTGGGCAAGTGCCTGGTTTTCAGCATTGCAGCACATCTGTTTCTCGTCTGTTCATCAGTGTCATCAGCCCATCTCATTCTCTGTCCTGTATTTTTCTTTCCAAGACCTTTCCCTGGAGTAATGTCTTGGAGAGTGCTCATTGACACACGAAGTAGACTGTTGAGTTTGAACTTCGTAGTCCTCCACTCATTCATTTAGTTTGACATCCAACCATTGTAGAAATCATTTTGTGTTGCCTTTGTGTTGATAGCGCCACGCTCCGTTCCTAAGAGCTATGGAAAAACTCAGAGAAGAGCTGTCAGAAATACGACAACGTCAACGATTTCTGAACCAAAGTAAGCACTCGTGTTTTGCCTGTTTAAATGCTCGGATTGTAGTGGCCGGTTAAGCGGGTTAATTGATTGATTCACTGTAGTAGTTCGTCAAGTGATACGATTAGTTGAATCATTTTTTTGTAGTGTTTTTGTTAGTTTGGTTTTGGTTTATTTTGGTGAGGGTTTTATTGTTCAGAATGATAGGCCCTTGTGCAACTTACTAGATGGTCGGTTGTTTGATCGTATGTTCCAACGGAAAGTGCATTGATTTAACAAGTAAGACTACACTTACACGCATGTACATACGTACACATACACACAATACACACATATGTACACGTACACATGTGCTAAGATACACGCAGGCACACACACACACACACACACACACACACACACACACACACACACACACACACACACACACACACACACACACACACACACACACACATTCTCACTCTCTCTTTTTCTCATACACACACACGCGCTCACACACATACACACACACACGCACGCAGAATGTGACAAGAGACACGTGGTGTTTCGCATGTTACGTATGCCAGGTGTGTGGTAGACAGTCGGTACGTGACACAGAGCACGAACGACAAGATAACCGTACCAGTTATTAATGATGTCGCCAGCCGTCGCCCATTGTGTATGATTATTTGTGTGTTTTGATCGAGTTTGATTAATTGTTTCTGTTATTGAAATTATTGGATTGAATGGGGGGGGGGGGGGGGGGGGGTTCTTTGTTCTGGGGTTGTATTTCTTTTTTTTTTTTTTTAACAATCAACTGGAGAGAAGTGTCTGTCTGTGTGTCTGTCTGGGGGAATGCCTGTATGATTTGAAAAAAAAATGTGTTAGTAAGATTTTCTCTTCTGGTTCTTTATAGACCTTTACCAAACTTTTTTTTCAGACTTCAGAATACTTTAGTACTCAAGGATAGTAGCAGC
>CM060309.1:70251533-70264033 GCA_030674185.1 Monoplex corrugatus | reverse complement strand
TTTACAGTTGGCTGATTAGTTGCGCGGTACTCTTCTTACAGATGAGTCATTCAGTCAGTACTCTGTTTACAGTTGGCTGATTAGTTGCTCGGTACTCTTCTTACAGATGAGTCATTCAGTGGTTACAGTACTCTGTTTACAGTTGGCCGATTAGTGGCGTGGTACTCTTTTTACAAATGGATCAGTTAGTAGCTACAGTACTCTGCTTACAGTTGGCTGATCAGTGGCTCAGTACTCTTGTTATAGATGGGTAAGTCAGTGGCTGCAGTACTCTGTTTACCTTTGGCTGATGACTGGTTCGGTAATCTTCTTATAGATGGGTCAGTCTGTGGCTACATTACTCTGTTTGCAGGTGGCTGATCAGTGGCCCGGTAATCTTCTTATATATGGGTGAGTCAGTCGCTACAGTACTCTGTTTACAGTTGGCTGATCAGTGGCTCGGTAATCTTCTTATAGATGGGTCAGTCAGTGTCTACAGTACTCTATTTGCAGGTGGTGGTCGGTGCTACATGCATTACTTGCAGATGGTCAAACAGTGGCTACAGTACTCTGTTAACAGATGGCCTACCAGAGACTACAGTACTTGCTACAGTGCACTGCATTTAAAGATCCTATCAGTGGCTACACCACATTGTTCTGCTTACAGTTGGCCAGTCAGCAGCTATGATACTCTGCCTATTGGTCTCCAATAAGCATTTACAGTACTGTGCTCACAGACTACTGATCGGCAGCTGTGCAAGTTAGAGGATGCATACATTTCAAGTTTGTGCTTTGGCAAAATCAGGAAATCTGTAGTCTGCACAGTCAAAATACTAACAGTAATTGATGAACATAATCGCTTCAAAACTTGAAAACAGTTTAGCACTTAACGGTAGTAGCACTACATCTCACAGAACCTGTCTCACATCAAATCCTAGTGGCTGTCTGTTCGATGGTGGAACATTATTGTTCTGGGTCATGTCCGGCGTCTTGGGTGTTTCTTGTTAACAACATAAGTATTAAGACATAAAGAGGAAATCATCTTCAAGAACATCAGATTTATTGTAAGACGATGCCTTCTCACACAGCTTGCTCTTTTTTGTCTCTCTCTCTTAATTATGAATGTTAGCATTGAAAAGTATAGGGTACAGCACTGGACCTCCCAAGCCAGTGACAACCAGCTTTGGAAATCCCAGAATTTGCCGTTTAAAGACAATATGTAGAAACTTTCCAAATCGTCTGCAACATGCTAGTGTTCCACGTGACTTTCAGTTACAGCACAAGAAAATCAATCTAGTGGAGGGAGTGTGAAAATAGACTTATTTATCTCTGGAAGCCGACCCATCCCCGCGTTGAACTCATCTTTCCCTGGGTAATGTAGACCTCTGTGTTCTGCTGATTCATGCTTGTCACGCTTGCAGAGTTCACGTGTTGAGCAGGCGTGGGTCGATTTTCTCATTAATTTCTCGTCTGCTGTCTTCCCTGACACGAACTGGATTCCTGGTCTGCAGATTGGAAGACAGATGTCTGTTTTTGGAATTGTTAAATGAAACTTTGAAAACTCGCATTGTTTTGCTTTTAGATTTATAAAACGAGTTTGTTTCATGTCAGCTAGAGTGTGTGTGTGTGTGTGTGTGTGTGTGTGTGTGTGTGTGTGTGTGTGTGTGTGTGTGTGTGTGTGTGTATGTGTGTGTGTGTGTGTGTGTGTGTGTGTGTGTCTGTGTGTGTGTGTGTGTGTGTGTGAAACAAAAACGTGTGAACAAAATTTTCTGAGCTGTTTATCGGTGGATTTCTATCAGTTTTATCAAAGCTGGAAGTTTAAGGCCATGGTTACATGGACACAAAAAATGCATAAAATAGCAAGTTTTGAGGGAGATGGGTGACGTGTCAACAGCACTCTCTTAGGAACGTCTGATAGTCTTTACTGTCAGATTTCACTGTTGTGACAGTCTAGTATCGTTGTCGCTTAACGTCAAGAAAACACAGAATTGAAATTCGTATAAATATGGAGATTGTTAGAATGGCTTGACCCGTCTTAGAATGTGACTGAATGTCTTTTGTCTGTTTGTCTAGTCTCGATAGGTACTTTGCATTATTCCGAACTGCATCATTTAGGTTCACGTTAGATACACCGTATACTAGATCAATTCGTATTGGGTTCAGAAATCTAATGTGATGCTGAAGATAAGATAAACGAAATAAATGGAACTATTAAGTCTGAAGACCGATAAATTTACTGAGTCACAATACCATGTCCCCAAGAGCATCATCGTTGCACTGAAACTCTCTTCAACCAATGTAAAACAGCACAACGCAATACAACTCTGCACAACACAGCACAACACAAAACAGCACAACACAACACAGCACAACACAACACAACGTAAGACATTCAGTAGCATACATCACAATACCATACGATACGATACCGTACGATACGATATCACACGATGCGATTCAAAGAAAACTTGGGAGTAACGAGAACTGCAGGCAAAGAGAAAGAAAAGAGTGTCTGACACTCGATCTGGTTTCCGCGATTGAGCGATTACTTACGTTAAGTTGGGGTGGGGTGGGGGTGGGGGGATGCTGTTACGCAGTGTCTTAAGTGAGCTGGACCAGAACGGGCACCGTGTTGGTGTCGTCGTCGTCGTCGTTCGCAAGCTAGACGATCATCATTGTTGGGATGATAAATAGGGCCGTCTTCTCCTGCTTGTGGTAACTTGGTTGTCATTGGAGTGTCTAGTGGCCACAGGTCCCGTCCCTAAAGGGATTTCTAAAGGGGGCATTTGTGGAACCCATGCTCCACAGTCTCATCTCTCATGCCCACAGGGACAGTTTGGTGAGAGCACCAGTTCTGGTACATGTGAATGTTCAGTTTGTTGTGCCCGGTGTTGATCTCACCAGAACACTTTCGCTGCTCTTCAGACAACAAGCTGTCAGACTACGTCCATCGAAGTGAGACGTCAACAGTGGACGACCCACAGCGATTCGGCGTCACTTGTTTATGTGGACTTACTGGCACAAGGACTTCGATTGAATCAGCTTGGGGTTGGCGGTGTGTTGTGTTGAAAAGCTGGAATGAGGGGCGTAGGATCAGCGTCATTGAAGTGGCGCTGAAAATTGGACCACACGTACTCAGCACTCACACAGACACACCACATACACACACACACACACACACACACACACACACACACACACACACACACACACACACACACACACACACACACACAGAGACCCACGCGCACATGCACGCACGCGCACATGCACGCACGCGCACACACACGCTAAATTGAAACGAACTAAAAACCAAAGCATCCCCCTCAACACAGACACACACACAATCATACAGAGGAGGAGAGAGAGAGAGAGAGAGAGAGAGAGAGAGAGAGAGAGAGAGAGAGAGTATGTGTGTTTCAGTTTCAGTTTCTCAAAATAACGTTTCTCGCTCGAATTGAATTTCATATGCACTGACCACACACACACACACACGCATACACACATACACAGAGCAGGCACCACACACACACACACACACACACACACACACACACACACACACACACACACACACACACACACACACACACACACACACACACACACACAACACACAACACACACACACACACAACACACACACAAACACACACACACACACACAACACACACACACACACACACACACACACACACACACACACACACACACACACACACCCCACACACACTCCCCCCAATCAACTAAACAAACATAAAAACAAGAGAGAACGAGAACGCGTGTTCAATTGTCGAAGCAGTGCAGTGCCAACGAGTTTAATTAACAGAGTCAGCATGGAAAATACACTGGAAGGTGCGAGGGCAGGAGTCATAAAGTTAAGGACGCTGGAGATGCGTTGGCGCGAGCGTACATCGTCTAAATGAAGTTAATCAATCCTGAGTAACACGGGGTATGCACTAAAGTCTACTTTGCAACACTGCGAGTTGAGGGTGAGTGGGTTCTTGAAGGATTGGTTTACATAATTCATGTCTCATGCTCGCTTTTGCTTCAGCGCTGGGTTTTAACCCTTTGACTCACGCACCCTGTCCATCCTCCTCCTCCATTGCCAGTCACGCTTGCAAAGCAAAAACTTAACCCTTTGATTCCCTCGCCCTATCCACCAGCTTCCTGCAGGAAGCTGGTGGATAGGGTGAGGAATCAAAAGTGCAGGAAGCTGGTGGATAGGACGATGGAATCAAAGGGTTAAGTTTTTGGAGTTGGTGGATAAGGTGCAGGAGTCAAAGAGTTAAGCCAGCAGAGGGAATAGCGATATGGTCAAGCCATTCTAACGATCTCATACAAAAATTATTGCAGTAAATCCAGATTTGTGTAATATTCAAGTACATAATATTTTTTTGTGACCTTGACGAAGCTTCAGTTGAAACAAAAGTTGACCAACATCCAAGACAACAATGGACTGTCACCATAACGAAAAACAGAATTTTGATATGGTTAGAAGTTTTTAAGAAGGAACTGTTTGCCTTTCTTTCTCAGAAAGCGCTGGTTTTAAGCCTAGTTTGGGTCCGTTAAGATTAGAGGTGTATCTTGCAAACTTGTGTTTTCGCGACTCCTGAACAGTCTACAGTTTTGACCAAAATCGGATATAAGTTCGCTCATAAAGAGCTGAAAAAATCGTGTTCACATAGTAATATTACAGACGTACGCATGCACGTTCGCGCGCAGGGACACATACACACACATACACAAATACACACACATACACACACGCGCGTGCACGCAAGCACGTATGCACACACACACACACACCACACACAAACACACACCACAACACACACACACACACACACACACGTGCGCGCGCGCACACACATCTAGTCGGTATGAAACAGTCTCCCATTTTTAAAGAGAAAAATAAGAAAAAGAGAAACAGTGCCATATGGTGAAGTGAGAACCATACAGACGCACGACTGCACTTCATGATAGTTATTGTTGTGTGTATGCGCGCGCGTGAGTGATGGGGTGCGCGCGCGCGGTGCGTGTGTGTGTGTGTGTGTGTGTGTGTGTGTGTGTGTGTGTGTTGTGTTGTGTGTGTGTGTGTGTGTGTGTGTGTGTGTGTGTGTTGATGACGTGTGTGCGTGTGTGTGTGTGTGTTGTGCTGTGTTACGTTTCATCAAAGGTGGAGGATTGACTGGAGGAGTTGGGATAATGGAGATGATGCCTAATCACGTTCGTGGGCAGATGAGGCTGTGTATCCTATTGATTGGGGACTGCTTTGTATGACGTGATTTCATAGGACGTTAGTGGGGTAAGTTTATACTAGGAGACTGGTTGTGTTTTCGTCTGTAAGCGCATAAGGTTTTGTGCAGGCTCAGTAAATCTGTCAGATAATTGTTGGCGGATTTAGGTGGAGCGCATATGGAGCTGTCTGAGCACCGTGAACCCCTCGTGAAATAACTCCAATAACTCGTCCTTTTCCATTCTATTTTTCAGATTAATTAGGTTGAAATATAGACTTCACTTCTTCAGAGCCTTGATTGTTCCATTGATAGACTGATACAAAAATAAAACCTACACGCTAAGTAAAAACTCAAGACTCTTCCAAGGCATAGCGCTTAAGTGCAGGCATATGCCATGGTCATTCTGATCTTCTCCATCACTGGTATCATTGGCATCAGTGCATATGAAATTTGTTCCGAGTATGGAAACATTATCTTGAGACACTGAAAGTGAAGCTGAAACTGTGCCATAGTTTGTTGTCCCTAGTAGTTCCTGGTCACAACAGGAAAGCTGGAGGGAAGGAGAACACCAGGTAGACCCAGGGAGAAAATATTGGACAGACTGGCAGAGTGGCTGAGGACAGTGAGGGTGGGAGATGCACTCGCAGCGACAAGGGATAGATTGGTATGGAGGGCCATGATCGCCAATGTCAAGCGGCAGGGCACATGAGGATGCTGATGAGTCGTTCCATTAGCTGTACCAAATAAATGAGCGCTGGTTCAGAGGCCTGGATATGGTTTGGAATGTTAGTAAGCTGTTGGCATAAAGGAAAAAGATAACAGGAATCATAATATTCCAAACATGTAGGGTTTATTTCCACATAATAAATTCCAAAGGGCTTTGTTCTTATAAAAATGATTCCCACAAAATCCACTGTTTTGCATTTAAACCTCTCTCTCTCTCTCTCTCACTCTGTCTGTTTCGCTCTCTCCCCTTCCGTCTTCCTCTTTTCCTCTCCCTCCTTTTCCCTCTCTCCCCTCTATGTCCCCTCTGTCTCTCTGTCTCTGTCTGTCTGCCTCTGTGTGTCTGTTTGTCTCCTTTGTCTCTCTATCGCTCTCTCTGTCGCTTTCTCTGTCTCTGTCGCTCTCTGTCTCTCTGTCTGTCTGTCTGTCTGTCTCTCTTTCTCTTTCTCTGTCTCTCTCTCTCTCTCTCGGCTTGTCTGTCTGCCTGTCTTCAGCGTCTCTTTCAAATGAAATGGGCCCATTCTTCTTTTTCATGCTCCTCTTCTTCTTTACAGCCATGTTGCTATTATGAACTGCAGAATGAAAATTGCGAAAGAAAGTGTATCGATGTGGAAGGATAGG
The DNA here is from genome assembly GCA_030674185.1 of Monoplex corrugatus. NCBI lineage: Eukaryota > Metazoa > Mollusca > Gastropoda > Littorinimorpha > Ranellidae > Monoplex > Monoplex corrugatus. The sequence continues at coordinate 70,257,469 of CM060309.1, read as the reverse complement.
ATCAAGAGGTAACCCACTTCACTGAGGAGCACGGGACGTAATTTGTTTGTGATGTTGACCGGATCGTAATAAGCTGTAAGTCTAAATAAAATCTAAATCAAAGTGACTTCGAGCATTCAGGAAAACAGAAAATAGAAACCACAAGAAAACAGCATGAGAGAGCGTCTTTTAATTCATGAAACAAGACAGGAGCAATCTTCCGACTGGCCTTTGTCAGATCTGCACACACACGCAAGCACACATGCACGTACGCACGCACGCACGCACGCCCACGCACGCACACACACACACACACACACACACACACACACAAACACAAAACAAAACAAAAAATATGCTAATACACAAATCGTAAGAGAGAAAGTCAAAACAAAACGAACCCAAACAAACAAAAACAAAAACAAACAAAATAAAAATACACAACACACAGCTTACAGACACACACATACTCACACACGCGCGCGCGCACGCGCACACACACACACACACACACACACACACACACACACACACTTACACACACTCACACACACACACACACACACACACACACACACACACACACACACACACACACACACACACACACACACACACACACACACAGAGAATTTTCCTGATTATTTCATTAAGCAGGAGAAAAATGCTCAGCAAGAACAGTACAGTTTTGGTTCCCCATCCCCCCCCCCCCCCCCACTCCGAAGTTTAGTGCATTTATTGCTTTGTTGTCTTTTGTGTACCCTTGACAAAGACCAGGTGGTCGAAAATGTGCGCCTGTCTTGCTGTGTAAGGCTTAATAAAAACAATGGGGTGCTCCTTTCCCATCGTAATTGTTATTATTATCCGCTGAACGAAAACAGGGAAACAAGGTAGATCGACGTGGAAGGATTAGACCCACAGTTCGAGACGCCCCCGCATAGAGACCACCGCTCCATTGAGGAGTGTGCGGACTTAATTGACTATACGTTGTTGACAAGGCCGTCGTAAGCTTAAGTCTTCAACAATAGGCCGCTGTGCTTAGGCCACTGGATTTTATATGCTGCCATACACGAAGCACGTGGAATTTCCATTTCTCTTGTGATAAGTCATACCCAGCAACCTCACCCTAGCTTAGGAGGTTCTTTAGCGGGGTGTTACAAGTTAGACTGATTAATATCGAGCTCGCGCGTGCGTGTGTGTGTGTATGTGTGTGTGTGCGCGCGCGCGCTCATTTGTTTCGCTAAAGAATAATTTGTTTGTACGATTTTCTTACAGACGGACTTTTACAAACATTTTTAATTTAGATAGATGGTGCGGGCGAATAGGCACAGGTAGACATGCCATCTGTTACGAATTGGTTGTTATTTTGACTAGTCGAAAGTTGTTCCGGCGTGGCGATGGCATCAAAATTGTTCCGAAAAATTCATTTTCGTCTGCATGGCATGGGGAAGGTCTTCTCTCTTAGTCAAGAAGACCAAGACAGACTTTAGATCTTACATGCAGAGCAAAAGGTTATGCTCACAGTGAAGTCAAAGACTGAGTCAGTGAGTGTGCCTTTGTCTAATAAACCCTTGAAGAAACGTAAACAGAGCACTTGAACGTTTCTAGACGATGCTGAACAGATAAATTACAAACTGCCTTCAGAAACAGATTCTTCTTACTTTATGAAATGTGTAGTACAGATAATCTGTAGATAAATGTGCCTAAAATATTCCAGGTATTCCTAAAAACAGATTCCAAACTGTTTCTAAAAAGGAGGGGTTGGCACCTATTGCTGGTACCTAATTATGAGAAGGCGCTGTGTATTGGTGATTGGGACCTGATGAGCTGTAAGTTTTTAACAACGGACCCATATACTGAAGACACTTAACTGGACATTACGTGCCACCTTACCTGAGCATTTTGGACTTTCCCGAGTTTCTCGTTAACAGATCGTACTCAGTCGTATTGCACAAGTTCAGGGCGAGAGAGGGGGGGGGGGGGAAGGAGGGGGACTGGTTCAGTATCGCTCAAGTTTTGTGTTTGTGCTTGAATGTGTAGTAACTGTGTAAGATTTCCTTTGCTACTTATTTATACACGGATTTTTATTAGATATGAACAGATAGCTTCAGCTAACAAACATACTTGTCTCTGTGCTTTACATAACACTACACCTGAAGCATATTTATAATGTTATGTACTTTTCCTCCCTTTTTCTTTTCTTTTTATAAGTCAGATCTGATCAGCCCCACCCTTTAATGATTTTAGGGCGTGGGAGGTACAGGAAAATGGAAGGAGAGAGGGAGTAGGAGATTGAATCAGTAGTGTGTGTGTGAATAAATGGGCATGTGTTTCTATTTATGTAAAACTCTGTTAGCAAGATTAGTCCCAGCGGCTCATTACTCGACTTTTATAGACCAGCCGACCACACAAGGCTATTTTCCCGGTCTGCCTATAACTGCTTGTAAATAGATCTTTACCACATCTAAATAATAGGTTTCTGTCATCCCCCGTGGGAATGCGGCAGACTTTCAGTATAAACAGTATCTCCACCATCTGGACATTCTGTGCTCTCTTCTGTCACTCGCTTTGTTTCCCTTGCTCCTTTGTTTTCTGCCATTTCTTCCTGTCATTTTCTGCCTTGCTGGTCCATTCATCTGTATGTGTTCAATAATGCCTTAATACTTTCTCTTGGGAATGGGATTGAGAATTGATGTATTGTTTGCAGTTCTGGCTCAAAGTGAATGTGACGTGCAGAAGCAGTTTTAGGTAAATCAGGCCATATGTTTTAGTGTTTCTTGTTATATTTACTTGCACATTTGTGTGCAGGCGTATTATATTTTTAACCCCTCTGGTGATAAATTGGACGGAATGATCAACGCCAGAGGCATAGCCGTAGATTATATGCACGAGTGCATTGATATGTGTACTTGATTTTCTTTTGCAGGTGGTTTTTTGTTGTTGTTTTTGTTTTTGTTTTTGTTCTTCAGCGATGTGTTGTGTTCGTTTTGAAATGTTTACAGTCGCGATATGCCTCTGCGCGGTCGTGTGGGTTTTAAACGATTAGAATAATTAAAGGGTTTCAACCAACACTACAGAGGAGAAAATGCAAGAACGTTTTGAAGAGAATCTCTCAGATAGTCAGCTTTTGGAGAGGATGGTGATGAAGAAGTGGGGTGGGGGGTGGGTGGGACCGGAGATAAAGAGATGGGGGGTGGGGTAGGGAGGGGTGCGGAGGCAATTTGGGTGATCAGCACATTCTCATGAATCTAATTTACAATAATATGATTACCCTGTTTTCACGGCTGTCTCAGTACTTCAGCATATTTGTGAAATGAGAGCTTTCACAAAAATTCGGGAAAAATAAGTCACCAGAAAAGGCTCTCTCTCTCTCTCTCTCTCTCTCTCTCTCTCTCTCTCTCTCTCTCTCTCTCTCTCTCTCTCTCTCTCTCTCTCTCTCTCTCTCTCGCTCCCCTCACTCTCTTCAGACTGTTGTTTTCGTATTGTATGTATACTATGATTTTAAAACTCAGGGTTTACCTACCAGAACGCTGTATCTCATATGGAATAAAGAAGAAAGGTATACCATCGCGGTAAAAAGTACCGTGTGTGTGTGTTTGTGCGTGCGTGCGTGTGTGTGTACAAAAGAATAAAGGAGTGGGGTAGGGATTTGTCAGTGTTAGCGCATTAACACACATAATGGTCGCAACCCCCACCCCAATCCCTACTCAACACAGTTAATTTTACGTGTCTGTACAGTTGGTAACAGACACTCCCACCAGCACTCATTGTTTGTTCATTCGTATCTGACACTCCTACTAGTATGTCTTGCATGTCTGTTCAAAACACTCCAGGAACTGCTGACCAGCGCGAAAATCTGAAGACAGGCAAGCTGACTTGAAGAGCAGCCAGTTAGACACGCGTGACTGACGGACTTCGGTCGCTGAATATTGCTGACTTGGCCGTCAGAAGCTCCAAGTTTTAACCCTTTCACTCCTTCATCCTGTCCACCAGCTTCTGTCAGCTTCCTGCAGAATAGAGTGACGGCTGTGAAAAGGGTAACCTTTTCACTCCCATCACTCTATTCTACAATAAATTACTTTTCTTTTTCCTCGGCGTAAAGAGCTACGAGTATGCCATGAAGTTTGTAGTTTGTTCAAAAGGGATTCTTTGCACTCGAACAGTTCCATATGTGGTCTACCCAAATCTGCCAGCTATCATCTGGCAGACTCCTTCAATCTGCGCCAAACCCTATGCGCTGGCAAAGTCTTGAAATTAGGATGGATGGATGGGAATAAGTGACTTGTGAAACACTAATCTAACACTGTCAGAATGATGGAAACATCAAGATGGGCAACGAACAAACTACATGTACTTTCTTTTTAATGTTCGGGGGTGGGATTGAACTAAAGATATTAGATCTTGAGTCTTGAGTCCACGCCTCTATCAAAAGGAATGTGCTTTGATTTGAAGTGTTTGTGCTACACAAATGGAGTTATTATTATATTATCATCGTCATCATGATCATCATCATCATTATTATTATCAGTTTTAGCATCAGTATTAGTATTATCATTATCATCATCATTATTATATTTGTGAAGGGATGAAAGACAACAGGCCGCTTGGTTAGGCCATAGGGCTGGTACTTCAGCACACCAAAAGTAGTGAGACTTTTCCCGTTTTAATTTCAAAGATCATACCGACCTCACCACATCAGACATTCCTCTTATGATAAATGGACGTTTTCATAAAAAAAAAAAAAAAGCAAAAAAAAAACAAAAACAAAAAAAAAACAACCTATCACATGCCCATTTAAATTTTTTTATTTTTTTATAAAATTGATAACAGCGTATTGCTGAATCGGTTTATCTGTTAAGCTAACTACAGTAGGGACACTTAACCCTTTCAGAAACTTGCGTGATGATCACAGGATAAGATTTTTTCCTTCAGACTGCTTGAACAGTAGAAAGCAAGCCATGTTAAGCCTTTGACTTCCTCACCCTATCCGCCGGCATTCTGCATTGTCAGTCATGGTAGCAAGGCAAAAATTTAACCCTTTCATTCACTCTTTCTCTCAGGAAGCTAGTGGATAGGGTGAGGGAGTGAAAGAGTTACGTTTTTGCAGCTGGAGGATAGGGTGCGGGAGTGAAGGGGTTAAAAGACCATCCTTCAGGTACCTGAAGTTGACAGAGAAGAGCTGGGTGGTAATATCTTTTCTTCTTGAGCGGGTTCGTCGGATCATTTGACATAGCTGTGGATCTTGGTGTATGATATATTTCCGTGTGTATCTCGAGCTCAGTCCCTGCCCGCAGTATTAAAAACTGACTTGTTCGCTGCCCATCTGAATGTGTTCATCGTTCTAGTTATTGTGTTTTATAGGTCCCAGACCACCCCTTCCAACTCCCTTTTTCAAAACCTTGCCAGCGTATAGGTTTTTGCCCGGGCTAAAGGAGTTGGCCAGATAATTGCTGACAGATTTGGGTGGAGTGGATATGGAATTGTGCGAATGCGATGAATCCCTTTTGAACAAACTCCAAACTCCAAAACACTTGTGCAAATCGCAGTATGTCTGAACTAGTTGCTTATTGCTATATCCCAGACAGAGAGACCTCATCAGTAACCCATTTCCGCGCCTGTCCCCACCGATCACACCGGATATAAGGTTTAAAAACAAATACCACATTTGTCACGCGACGCAGAGTGAAAAAATAAAAGGAAAATTTATGTCGTAATCCTAGTCGAAGAATTGTGAAGTGATATAAATTCAGTTTTTCTCCGAGCTTAGTTCAGGTTCAGGTTCGCATTGCTTATGGCCCAGCCGACTACTAGAGCCATATCAGAGCTGACACCACGTCAAAAACGACAACCAGGTTAAGATGAAAGACAACAGTTATAAACCTTGCACACCGTTATTCTTGCAAGTCTAAAATGCAATTAAGCTTAGTTATGAGGGCGGTACCCGTTTCCTCTTCCTC
>CM060309.1:70214033-70244033 GCA_030674185.1 Monoplex corrugatus | reverse complement strand
ATGTTGTCTTATTTGTACGCTTGACAAACCCACTTGGCCGACCGTGTACACATGTTTTGTCTTGATGCATTAACTACACGTTCTGATACAGGTTTTCCAGTTCCTTTCACTCCGTCCTCAATCCACCAGCTTGCGTCACTGTCAACCAGCAGTGGCCATAGTCCTTTCAATTCCTCACCATGTCAGCCAGTCTCGGTTTCAGTTTTCTCAAGACGACGAAACAGCGTACGTGGTGTGAGTGTGGCCTAAGTGGTGTGAATGTGGCCTAGTGGATAAAGAGTCTGCTTGGGACAGGAGAAACATGGGTTCGATTCCTGGTCAGGCAGAGATTTTTCAACCCTTTCTAGTAGAATTCTCTTAATTTCTCTTTTGAATTTATTTTGTTTTATTTTGTTGTATTTTATTTTATTTTTTTCATATAATTATTATTCTTTTCTTCCAGATTTGCGAGCTTGGCTTTCTGTTTGGCCAGATCCATAACTTCCTCGCTGATGTAAGGCTGAATTGGTTTACTTTTTTCCCAGCTTAACCTTTCTTCTGCTACTTCGATGTAGGTCTTCTTCATATCTGCCCAGATTTCTTCTGGATACTAGTCATTTAATGTCCACTCCTGGAGTAAAGCTGCAAAACGGTTGCTGACTTCGATCTCAAAATCAGATGCAATATCTTGATTTTATCAGTTTCTTTAGATCAGACTTAGGAGCTGGCTTGGCTTTGTTCTGTTTATAAGCTTTGAGTCTACTTTTTGCTGCGACGTGAAGATGATCGCTGTCACAATCTGCCCCTGGTTTTGTTTTCGAACTTAGAACAGTAGTTCTCCTGGTCCTGTCTATGATGATGTAATTTATCTGATTTCTGATTTATAATTACTTGTTATTATTGTCTGTTTGTTTCAAGCCTCCAGGTATATCATCTGCAATAATGCTACTTAAAGAAGGTATTAGTGATGTCCAATTTGTTGGCCAACAAACAGTTAAAATCAAGAAAATCCCCAAGACTTGAGAGTGCTCCAGGAGAATTGTTAAAACATGCTGGAAAAGGAGGCCTAAAAGCAGTGCACCATCTTTGTTGTAAAATCTGGAATGCTTATCAGTGGTCAACAGATTGGACAATTCAAGACTTCGTGATGCTTTATAAAAGGGGCAATGTCAAAGATTGTAACAAGTATAGAACCATTACCCTAATCAACCATGCCAGTGAGATTTTACTCACAATTATTCTCAACAGATTGAAGCCCAAGATAGAAGAAGAGCTATCTGACCGCCAGGCTGGCTACAGATCCAACAGAGACATAACTGACATATACAAATACACATAGAGAAAATATAAAGCACTGATGAAGAAGCTTTTATCACCTTCACAGACTATAGCAAAGCATTTGATAGCGTCATTCATTGCCACCTATTCAACGCAGTGGTCAAGATGGGCTGTCCTAAACATCTCATCTCAATAATCGCCTCACTATGCAAAACCAAAAGGCTACAATTCGAGCTTGGTGCTAATGGCAAATCTGACTTTTCGATTTGCCTTCTCCAACTTCCTCGAGCTAAGTTTCGTCGCGAATCTGGTCTCACCTATGACTACTACATCAATCATGTAACGATGCAATATCCTGGCGATAAGGCTGTACGCTATTCTGATACATCATCCTTTTCTCAAAAGGTTTAGAAATTCCATGCACCAAAGTTAGAAGTGCTTTCTTTCTTTTCTTGTTGATGTTGTTTCAACCGCAAAGGTGATGGCTGTGCAGATATTAATACCTATCTGCAAGCTACACATGAAACAGGCTTTACAATGGATTCGTCTTATTCCCGTTCTCCCTTCCCCATCTGTTGAGAGCAGTGCTGTCCCCGGAAAAGGCTGCTGTCGCCGTGAGAAAATTGAACACCTTCTCATCTGCCTCAGCTCTACAGTGGACTACCATCACCTCACAACTACTGCGTGCAGAGTCATAGATAGAGTTAAGAGAATAAGTACTATACCTGAATGGAAAGGGTACTATGCTATACATGTAATGGAAGGGGGACTACATCATAGTCGAAGAGGGGCTACGGTATAATTGATATAATGTGCCCATCCGGGAAAGCGAAAGATATGGAACACTGGTTCAAATCTCGACAGTCCTTTAAACATAGATTTCTCTTCTCCCAACCCAACTCCCTTCCATGGAGCTTGGGTGAATTTCATATGCATTAACACTACAAATATCAGTTGATGAAAGGATCTGTACTGACCATGGCACAGTCATGTCTACATGAATCCTATGCTCTGACGCAGAGGTCTTAATGTTGAATTTAATGAGTTCTATGGTTTGCTTTACAAATGATTTACTGAGAGTCCCAGCTCTGCAACAGTGCATTTCCTGAAAATCTTTCAGCTCGTCTTTTGAAGCTACTGGATGGTACAGAATAAGCTACAGTTGAACGGAAATAAGACTGAAGCAATGTTCATTGGCACCAAGTACAAGCTTTCCGCTGTAAAAGTTTGTTGTATCCAACTAGGGGACAACACTGTTGTACTTTCTGATTCAGTCAAACATCTTGGCGTTGTACTTGATCCTCAGCTCTCCATGCAAAAGTTCATCATCCATACCTTTCGGTCATGTTACTGTCAACTGCGACGTTTCAGTTCTGCTGGTCGTTATCTTTCATCTTCAGCAGCATCTAAACTCATATCTTACCCCCATATACATCATTGTAACTCTCTGCTCATTATCTTGTGAGCTTCTTCTATTGCATACCTCCAGCGTATTAACAATTCTGCTGCCCGTCTTGCCCTTCGTAAAAGGGGCATGATCATATCACCCCCTAGATTCACTCTCTCCACTGGTTGCCTTGTTTGTCAAAGAATTCGATATAAAATCAGTATACCAGTTTTTTTGCTACAATGTATCAACGGTACTGCACTTATTTATCTTTGTGACTACCTCTGAACGTACACTCCTGCCCAACCTCTTCGTTCTGCTTCTGATCCTACCCATTTACAAATTCGTCGATACAGATATTCCACTGTCGTCATCATCATCATCATATGGACTTCCAACCATCTCTATCTCTCGTTGCCCCCAGCATCTCCCCCACCCTCCTCATCCCCAGCCACTCTGCAAGTCCGTCTAGCATTCTCTCCCTGGGTCTACCTGGTGCTCTCTTTCCCTCCAGCTTTCCCGTTGTGACCAGGTGCTCTAAATCCCCCTTCCTCATAAAATGGCCTATAAATGTTGCTTGTCTTTTCCTAATCATCCTTATGAGTGATCTACTTGTGTCTGCCTCCATCAAGACTGTCTCGTTTGTTTTCTTTGCTGTCCATGGAACTCTCAACATTCTTCTAGAAACACATCTCGGCTGCCTCAATCTTGCTCTGGCTTTGCTTGTTGACTGTCCACGCCTCGCATCCGTACAACAGTATTGGTTCTATATAACATTCAAGGACTCTCTTTCTGATGTTAATTGATAGGCATTTGTTGGTAAGAATGCTTGTCATCTTCTTGAATGCTGTTTTGGCTTGGCTGATTCTGCCAGCTATTTCCGATGTGCATCTGCCGTCTGATGAAATGACCGTTCCCAGGTATTTGAACGTATTAACCTGTGTCAAGGATGTGCCATTTGCTGTTATTTTGCATGAGGGGATTTCATGATTTTTACTGATCACCATGACTTCTGTCGGTCACCGCTATTTTCCTGTGTCTGGTCTGAACAACTGGAACGAACTTTCCCTATTTGACTGTCACACACACTGTCTTCCTTCAAGTCTACCTTAAAGACACTTTTCTTTTGTCCAGCAGTGATTTCCCTTTCTGTGTGACCACCCTTTCGTCTTACTCCCCTTCTGTCCTCCCTCCTCCCAGTTTGTGTGTGCTGTGTACCCATTGAGTGTTTGTCATTATGAGTGAAAGTCTGATGAATGATGAGAGTGTACGCTTTGATTTGATTTATATGTGAAGATTTAGCGCTATGTAAGTCTTTAATATTAAATCGGGATACTCTCAGCACGTACAGTGCATAGAGACAGTTCAGGGCCACCTTTTTTCCTGCAGGAAGGTGGTGGGGAAGGTACGGAAGTGAGAGGATTATGGGTCATTCTGGTTGACAGGGAAGGGACACCACTCACCGACCATCCCTCTCAGGTCCTACTATGTATAGTCATTCCATCTTCGCTTTTGACACACTGTCGTGAAGGCTTCCGCGAAACTGACGCATGGACAGCCTTGACCTTGGCATGACCCGCCGTCCAAGTGCACAGTGAGGGACAGAAAAAAAAAAAAAAGATTGGTTATATCCGGTGCTATTATCTTCAGGGACTATAACACTTTATGAGTCATTCACCGTTGCAGTGACAGTCCACTGACTCCGCGCATTCTCATTGCATCGAGACAGCTCATGTCTATCGTCCCTCACCACCTGTGTGTCTATATACAGTTTGCCTTCACCGATTTCTCTTCGATCCTTGTTCAGGGTGGGGAAGATAAAGCACCAAGAGAGAGGTGATGGCCACGGCAGTGAAAAGTTGTGATCTGTATTTTTTCCATTATTCTAGGAACGCAGCTTTGTGGGACGACCCTTACCTTTTTGTCTTGTTTGTTTTTGTAGACTTTAATCTCTTGACATTATGAGGATATTGATTTCATTTTCTTGAGATTGCATCTCTCTGTGTTCGGAATAAATCTCATTCTCACTGACACGAATAGATGGATGGAGATCTTGACATGGAGGACAAATCTGAATTAACTGATTGTTCAGTTTATGCCCAGTACTTGTTATCTGGCCAAACAGACACAAATGAAATACAAGATAGAGGTTTCCATATTTCCAAAATAACTTTAAAAGCTTAAGTATTTTTACAGCTTTGTGAGTGCAAACCTTAGATCATATTTAAACAATGTTGTGGTTAATTTTCTCTATTCCAAAATCCGTTTATATTTCAATTCTTCAGTCACGTGTCGCGATCATAAGCCAGATACACAGCGTTTCGTTCAACCGTTTTACACACGTGATTTCGGTCAGCAAACGGTCTTTTTTTTTTGGTGAAGATACCTTAGGTCTATGAAACATGGTGATTTATGATCACGTCTTGCTAAGAGTGGGTTTGCAGACTGATTTACATATCAATGTCATGATCTCCAACTGTGTCATGTGCGGTAAGCGTGTGGTCCACGTGATACCGACGTGACTGTTGAACAGTTGGCGGCGCCTGTGTCCAGTTACCACGTCAAGATATTGTAGAATATATTACGATTGTTCTGAAGTATGATGAATCTGTATTATATACAGAATATGTTATAACTTTATAATGTTATAACGAGACAGTCTTGATGGAGGCAGACACAAGTAGATCACTCATAAGGATGATTAGAAAAAAGACAAGCAACATTTATAGGCCATTTTATGAGGAAGGGGGATTTGGAGCACCTGGTCACAACGGGAAAGCTGGAGGGAAAGAGAGCACCAGGTAGACCCAGGGAGAGAATGCTGGACGGACTTGCAGAGTGGCTGGAGATGAGGAAGGTGGGGGAGATGCCGGGGGCAACGAAAGATAGAGATGGTTTGAAGTCCATGGTCGCCAACGCCATGCAGCAGGGCACCTGATGATGATGATGATGTTATAACTATTGTGATCTATGATGAATCTACTTTATTAACGCTGAGTCGTCTTCCTGGTGATGGCATTGTGCTGTTTCCGTGTTAAGTCAGCTGCTTCATCAAGTTGTTAAGTTTCTTTGTTTCAATGAATTGGAAATTCCTGTTTAATCTCCCTTAAAAAGAAGTATGTGTGTGTGCGAGGGGTGGGGAGGGAGGAGATTATGTCAGATTACCGGAGGAGGACTGGTGTGAGTGTGTGTGTGTGTGTGTGTGTGTGTGTGTGTGTGTGTGGTGTGTGTGTGTGTGTGTGTGTGTGTGTGTGTGTGTGTGTGTTAGCAAGATTTTTTTCAGCTGTTTCTGAATGGATCTTTACCACGTTTTTTTTTTATCAAAGCTGTGGACAATCGAGGAGTTGCGAATGTTCAAGAGTGGAGGTCAAAGCACCAGCATCAACTCACACTGACAATAGATAGATAGAGAGATAGATAGACAAGATAGATAGATAGATAGATAGATAGATAGATAGAATAGATAAATAGATAAAGTGCCAAGAACCAGTACCTTCTGAGGAATGTATTGAAGAACGCTTACTGGAGAACTTCTTAGAATACTTAAATCCTCTTTTCACTGCTCTGACAGTCTACCGTTGTCCTTCATGGACGTAACGTTTATTTCACAGTAATGTTTGAAACGTACACACAAACTGTGGATTTCCTGTGTAAAAATGGAGATTACAATGGCTTGACAGTTCTTGTTTTGTTTGCTGCTTTTGTTTGATCGTGGGATGCAACTTTTATGTGCACTTGAATATATAAATGTGCAGTTCCCTGTGTGGGCTTTAAGAAAAATCTGCCCTCCTTTATTAAGGCAGTCAGACTAAGTTGTCAGCAGTGTGCATGCTGTATGTGTGAGTGAGAGAGAGAGAGAGAGAGAGAGAGACTGGTGTGTGTGTGTGTGTGTGTGTGTGTGTGTGTGTGTGTGTGTGTGTGTGTGTGGTCGTCTTTGATTTTATGTCTATTCACTAAAGTGATTTTAGACACACAAAAAAAAAAAAAAAAAGGGGGAGGGGAGTGATAGAGGAGGAGTGAAGAAGATATTTGAAAATTGTCAATTTTGAATTTGAGAAAAGATGATCCAGAAAACAACTGTTTTGAAGAGGGGAAGGTAAAACTAACAAATAATGTTACCATAATTATCGATTTAAACAAACAAACTAACAAACAAAATTAGTAAATATCCGGAAGAAATGAATAAAAAGTAAAACTAATAATTGACTAACCACAACAGTGAACAAGTCAAATAACATTTTAAAGGTAATTCGCTATAGGACTTTTTGACAGGCTAACAAAAAATTCATACAGTAATGATGATGAGGCAAATATGTCAGAAACTGTACTCACAGATAGTGTTGGAATATGTCGTTTTACCCTAACGCAAGAAAGAATATGACTATGTGTTATCTTCTTTCCACACAGACACATTATGTTATTGGTATATTTTGTTTTGAATGCATCAAGTTTCCATCTGTACATAAGGGACTGTATAGTTCTGCTGGCATGAAGCTGCTTAAGTATTTTGCTAACTTCAAAGTTCATGTGACATTTATCATACTTTTTCTGTTTTAATTGGAACTGCTTCCAGATGTAGTTGTCCACTAAAGTGTAATTCTCGTGCAACGAGAGAGAAAGCTGGATATTGTTTGAATCTGGTGAGTTATTAGCTCCCCGTTTGGCAACCCTGTCAACTTTATCATTATAACTAAAAGAACTATGAGAAGGTATCCAGCAGAAAGTAATATCAGTGCCTCTTAAAGATAAATTATGAATCAAGTGACTTATTTCCAGAATCATTTCTGATCTTGTTTGTAATTTGATAATTCAAGAGCCTGAAGTACTGATTTTGAATCAACGCAAAGAAGTATCTGAAAAATTGTCCTAGGAAGACTTATCAGAAAGTTTAAAGCCATTAATATTGCAAAGAGTTCAGCTGTAAAGATAGATTTATCAAGTCCTATGTAGAAAGATTTTTCAATTTTGAGAGCAGGTATTAAAAACGGTGAGCCTGCTTTTCTTTCAATTACTGATCCATCAGTGTAAATTTTCAAATGATTGTTTTCAAATGTGTGTGTGTGTGTGTGTGTGTGTGTGTGTGTGTGTGTGTGTGTGTGTGTGTGTGTGTGTGTGTGTGTGTGTGTGTGTGTGTGTGTGTGTGTGTAAACCACCGAACACTGACGTGGCATACACAATCTACGCGCGTAGTTGATGTTCTGTGTACATGTATACATGAATGGGATTAGGAACTAGCAGGTCTGCACAGATGTTGATATAGGAGAAATCAGTCCCCACCCTTTACCCACATGCGGTACCCAAACAGGTTCGAACCCAGTTGGAAGACAAGTGTGTAAACCACTCGACTATCGCCCCCGAGAAAAAACCCAAAAAAACTCATGCCCTGACAGCACGTAGGCTTTATGGACAGTTCATGATCTTTGGTATGATTATTTGGGTTCTTCCGTAGGATTTATGCACCGTCTTTGGGGATGCCGGTGGTGGTGGTGGTGGTGGTGGGGGATGGTGTCTTTCAGTATAAATAGTATCCCCCACTTTCTGGAAATTCTATGCTAGAAATTGCCTCTTTTCTGTCACTGTCTTTGTGTGCCTTGTTCCTTTGCTTTCTGTCATTACTTCCTATCATTTTCTGCCTTGCTGGCCCATTCACCTGTATGTGTTCTTACGTACTTTTTCTTAGGATTGATAAAAGGGTACATGTATTAAGTGCGTTTTTGGCTTTAGGGAGGTGAGATATGCGGAAGCTGTTTTAGGTAACTTGTGCCCGTTTTTATATATGTTTTGGTGTCTTTAGGTATGCTTAAATTTGTATTCAGGTATGTTTTTTTTAAAAATCCCCTGAGCGATAAATTGGACGGAATGGTCAACGCCGGGGGCATGTCCTTAGATTATGTGGGCGAATGCATTGATTAATTTCCTTTTTTTTTCTTTTCCTTTTTTCCTGTTGAAGTTTTGTATGTTTTGAAGCGGTTATTAGCCTGATATGGCTCTACGCAGTCGGCTGGGCGTTAAACAACAATAACAACAATAACTGTATAAGGATTTATGCGCAGTCTGCTACATTTACCATGATAAAACACCACTTCTATAAAACACCACTTCTATGCTGATGACACCCAACTTCAAGACAGTGACTCACCTGACAATATACAGCGCCTCCTGACTCGCACCACTGAGTGTTACTCGGACATTAAAAATTGGATGACATACAACAAACTTCAGCTAAATGATGACAAGACAGAAGCTATCCTCATTGGCACCCGTCAGAAACTTTCTCAGCTGCCTCCTCTTTCTCTCCCATTATGTAACACATCAGTCCCAATTTCTGATTCAGCTAAAAACCTTGTTGTCTGCATTGACTCTACCCTCTCCATGAACAACTTTGTTTCTCAAACTGCCAGATCTTGCTACTATCACCTCCATCGTATAAGGCTGATCAGGAAGTATCTCTCTGTCGAAACAACTGCAAAACTCGTTCTCTCCTTCATAATGTCTCGCATTGACTATTGCAATTCACTCCTGTCCGGTCTTCCTGCCTCCACCACTCACATCCTACAGCGCATTCAAAACAATGCTGCACGCCTTGTACTCAAAAAGAAAAAAGCTGACCACATATCTCCTCTCCTGGCACAACTTCACTGGCTCCCTGTATCAAAGCGCATACAGTACAAACTAGACACCATGTGCTACAAAAGCCTCAATAACGCAGCCCCCGATTACCTGTCAAGCCTACTTGAGATCTGTGTTCCCTCACGTACCCTCCGCTCTGCCTCCGATCCTCTGACTTTTCGCTTTCCACGCACTAAGCTCAATACCTATGGTCCACGAGCCTTCTCTGTTTCTGGTCCGCTCTCCTGGAACAAACTTCCTCTCTCAGTCCGTCAGCAACCTACTTTTGTCTCCTCCAAGTCCGCTCTCAAAACTCACCTTTTCTCCTCTGCATAAAATCCTGACCTCATTCAATCCCGTCTGCAGCCTGTCTCCACTCGGAGGGGAATCACATTGCAATATATAATTGTATATAATATGCTCTCTATAATTTTCCATTGCTTTTATTCTTTCTCCCCATTTATAGCCGTGTGCGTGTGTGTGTGTGTGCGCGCGCGCGCGCGCGTGTGTGCGTGTGCGTGCGTGCGTGTGTGTGCGTGCGTGCGTGCGTGTGTGTGCGTGCGTGCGTGTGTGTGTGTCTGTTTCAGCGCTTAGATTTGATTTTATCAAGATTTTGCGCTATATAAATATTGTAATTATTATTATTAATTATTAATTATTATTATTGTGTTTTTTTCCGTAGGGTTTTACAGTCTCTGACTTGTGTTTGTCATAAATGTTTTGGTTCTTCCCTAAGATTTATGCACAGTTTTGTACATTTGCCATGCTTGTTATTTGTTACTTCCGGTCCTTCACATTAATGTGAGATATAGTAGCGGAATAGAGTCATCCGACATCTGGAGCGGAGTTTCGAGCAAACCTTAAACATACTTTCATTGTCCGATATATTGCTTGCTGCCATGCGTACCATTTCTAAAGGGATGGGCACTTACTTTTGATGCCGGGGGCTCTTTCATCTATATAGGATCCCCACCTTCTGGAAATTCTGTGCTAGAAATTTCCTCTTTTCTGTCTTTCTCTTTGTTTCTTTCTTCCCCCATTGCTTTCTCTCATTTCTTCCTATCATTTTTCTGCCTTGCTGGTCCATTTACGTTTGATAAAGTCTTACGTACTTTCTCTTAGGACTGATAATTGGATACATGTATAAAGTGCATTTTTGGCTCTTGGGAAATGAGATATGTGGAAGCGCGTTTAGGTAATTTAGGCCGTTTTTGTATGTTTTAGTGTCTTATTTGTGTTTCAGTTTGTATTCAGGTATGTTTTTAAATCTCCTATGCGATAAATTGGACGGAGTGGTCAACACCAGGCGCATATATATTTAGACCATGTGCGCGAATGCATTGATATGTGTACTTAATTTTCCTTTCCATATTTTTTCTGTTGAAGTATTGTGTATGTTTTCAAAATGTTATAGCCCTGATATGGTTGTATGCAGTCGGCTGGGCTTTAAACAAAAATAACAACTTTGGTCAGAGAGTTACGTACGTGCTGGTGATGCTGATTTCAAGCGTTATTTCGTATTCTAGTGGGGGTTTTTTGTTTTTTGTTTTTTTACCGACTTCCTCTACATGCCAGTGGTTTTAGTTTCAAAAATCACCAAGTTATGTACCACTGGTTTCGGAGCTGTTTGAGTCCTGATGATTATTATTCATGGTTTGGGGAGTGGGTTACATTCGTACGTCGTAAAGTTTCTGTCAAAGATCCCTGCCTGTAAACCGAGTTGGGGGTTAAAGGAACAGTCAGATCTTGGGACATATACATAATCACTGTTACCAAACCTGTGTGGGAGACTTACTGGCGGGACAGAAATAGAAATGGCTGGGGGTCATATGAATGTAAATGACCTGACCGCAGGCGATGAATCCTCGCTGGCTTTCGTTCTCTTTAACGGCCGTGGATTAGTCTAGTCATATTTGGACATAAAATGGCCGAACCTTGAACAAATTTATTTTAAATTGATTCCTTGTTTTTTGCACACTACACACACTGCCCTTTCACATATCCAAAATGTAGAAAAATATATTGTCGGAAAATATACTTTTTGCGAGGCCAAATATAGGAGGTGTAGAAGTCAAATAGCTGAAGAGCTGACAGTCAGGAACAGTCACTCTTTAAGCATGAAATGCACAGTCAGCTTGTTATTTATTCCAAAAGTATAAACGTTTTGTTTCCTTATAGTCCAGTGCATACTTCCACTGAATTTCCTACGTGAACTGTCAACAGATTTTAATTTAACAACAAAAGTGATGGCAAATTAACTAAGAATTTGCATACGAATAGGCGTAGTACTAATGAGGCACAAAATAAAGTGCTGTAATATTATATGGACGAAAAGGTTCTACACGTTTTCAGAACATTAAACATTTTTCTTCAGTGGTAACCAGGCATTCACAAGGTAGGTCTGAAACGATAACAAAAATAACACATCAAAAACAAACAAACAAACAAACAAACAAAAAACCCACACGATTTCAGTCGCTCAGTACTGTTCCTCACTGTACACCTCAACATAACTGACTCTTCTTCAGTCTTGAACGCTCAGTGAGTTCATGCAGCTTTCACCACGGTATTCTCCACATCCCACAGTGCAGACCAGTCCGTGTCGTCGACAGGAACACCTCACAGATGCACAGTCTGTCTTGCAATTGCATTTCACCACGTGAAGAAGATCTTCGGGTGCAGCTGCAACATCTGTGCAGACAGGAGCCATGATGTCGTCGTTTATATCCCAGCCCCACTCTGTTGGA
Source organism: Monoplex corrugatus (assembly GCA_030674185.1). Classification (NCBI taxonomy): domain Eukaryota; kingdom Metazoa; phylum Mollusca; class Gastropoda; order Littorinimorpha; family Ranellidae; genus Monoplex; species Monoplex corrugatus. Next base: position 70,232,033 of record CM060309.1, on the reverse strand, counting down.
CTCAGTGGCACCGACCTCTCATCCTGGAGTCTGATCCATACTTGAATCTGGAAGTAAGTTCGCAACGAATGGAATTTAGCAGCTGCCGCAGATGGTGGCAATCGTTTTGGCTCAATGACTGATGTAGAAGCGGACAACTGACGGAGATATTTGATGTAACGGAGGGTGTTCAGTTTGTCGTCCTCTTTCCCTCCATACAACCCCACTAGAGCCTTTTCGCCTGCTTCAATGATCACGTCTTGTGACTGTGACTCTCGTGCAAAAGCTTTCCGCTTGTTGGAGAAGAAAGGAAGATTCCTTCAGTCTCTCAACTGGAGCTTTCTTTCCTATGGAGAACAAACTGCTGGTCGTATCACAGCCCCCAAAGGCATGGCCGAAGAGAATGTTACTGCAGACAGATTGACCCAATTCTGTCTGGACTTGCTTTATGTCCCAGACTCTAGTTCCTGACACAAAATACACATCAAAGCTCTGTTATTGGAAGTGATACAGAAGCAGCACAAGTAAGTCTGTGTCCCGTCCCACAAGACAAGTTGATCTTTCTTTGGCCTTGGCGAGGGCTGTACCAACAATGAGACAGTCAGCATCTCTATCAGCATGCTGCACTCCAATGCCATTTTCCATCAGTGCATTGCTAAGCTTGTAAATTAAGCGTTGTTGTTGATATTAGTCAGGAAGCTTTGTTTTGTGTCACACAATACCGCTGGCATACCCATCGAAAACAATGATTGCCTGTTTGCCAAGGTTCCTGATGAATTCCACGCAGCTTTGAACAACCTGGTTGTATGTTGTACCTGCTCCAAGCCTCTTTCTTCGCAGATGAGTTGTGTCCTTAATGGAAGGACCGCTGGCATACCATCGAAAACAATGATTGCCTGTTTGCCAAGGTTCCTGATGAATTCCACGCAGCTTTGAACAACCTGGTTGTATGTTGTACCTCTGCTCCAAGCCAAACGATGCAGAAGATGGCCACCATCAAGGACAAAGAAGACGTCATCTGGTAGCTTGCTGTTGTGTTGGCTGGTGACTGACCATAGATAGTCAGCCAACACGTGCTTCTTTGCAGGTCTTAGAAGTCCAGACGTGTCAAACGATGATGTTGGTATGTTTGTCAGCTCAAATTCAAAGACTGATTGGAACGTTTCAGGACTGATCTGTGCAATTTTCACAAGTCGCTGGAACAGCAAAGTCGAATCCATGCTGATTGTCTCTCTCTCTCTCCTTTGTCGTAATGGGCATGTTAGCTAGGGTAATAGCTTGATCTCGTTTTTTTTCAGTTTTACCTCAGAAACTGTTGATCCAGTCATGCTGTCAAGGATGGTCTTCCCCAGTTCTTCGGCTGTGTCCACGTTTACATCTTCTGTAGCATTTCGTCCACTTGACAGGCTTCGCAGACTTCCACACATGTTGAATCGATTTCGCTTCTGGAAAAAGCCAAGGAGTGTTTTTGTGTCCTTGTGATCCTGATTTTGCCTTGATCTGCTGGAGTCTTTGTGCTGTTCACTTGTTGTAAAGGACACTTTGGTGACAAGCTGCATTGACGCACTGACTTCAGCACATGCAGGCATACTTAGCAACCATATTAGGTGTTCTTTCTCTCCCATTCCCGAACCCCTGGTGAGGCCTCCAGTCGTTTTCAGGCTGCGCATTAGTACTCTAGTACAAGATCTGTTGACAGGCCAGCCCAGTAACGGTCACTCTGTCTGACACTGTGGTGACCCTCCAAGAATCGTTGATACAGATGACGATGAGTCTCTTCCAGCATCATCATCTGCTGCAGGTATAATCTGGCAGATTTTAGGTAGTTGTTGTGGCCTGATGCAGCAAGATATGGCAACATATCCTTGACACATTGCAAGTGAAGAAGAAAGTTCCCTTCCTTTCAGCCTCGATTGAGCGACGAAGAATTGCAATCATGTCCATTTACATGAGCCAAAAACTACATTCTCTGCAACTGGACAGCCGATCTTTGTATATTGCTAGCTTAACTGAAATTCTTGACAAAGCTTCAAGAACATCTTCCCTTGGGATAACGCTCTCTTCAAGTTCAACATTTTTTTCCAAGAAACCTGCCATGGTATCAAGATCGGCATCTCCAGTGGTGGTATGTACTTCAGTAAAGGTGTCAACTGGCAGGACGTCTGACTCTGGGTCATTGGCTGATTTTTCCTCAGAAGAAGCATTGTCACCAGGCTCATCTACTGATTCTTCCTGCTTGTCTTCTTGAACATCATGGTGGACCAAAATCCATGGCAGTTGGAAGGCATCAGCAGTAAGCATGGCATTGAGTGCAGCATCCACAAGTAGATGACCACGAACTGCACGGTCATATGCCTTGCCATTTAACATGTGGACAACTGAGTTTGGAGCCAAAACCAACTCCAGTGCCTCTTGAAGACCAGAACCGGTCATCAGGTATCCAATGCTTTCTAGAAAACTCATCTGCAAATGGAACTTTCCCAGACGAAGAACAACAGACTGTAGTTCACAACCAGCCTTCTGACTGGAGAGAATCAGCTGAGCTTTCTGGTACAATGGCTGGTCAAAAGTGAGCACTGGTTGTGACATTGTACTTTTTCGCCTGGTTGTGTCACAAATCTCAGAATGGAGTAGATGCAAGACAGATCACCAGGATTCAGGTCGATCATGGGCACAAAGCACACTTGAGAATATCCCTGCATGATCACCACTATGTAGAGCTTGCATCATGCCCTTCCAAGCAGGTCGAGGGGACTTCAGTGGTCAAGAGATGTCCCCAAGTGTTTCGTAGTGGCTGGTTGGATCTTTTAAATACAATATCTCTGGCAGCTCTCTGAAGATCAGTGCTGAGGAATTCTTCCACTCAGAACTGTTAAAAGTATATTCCAGTCCGTTCAGCGGCAACGATTTTCTTCCATCTTGATGTCTCTCCTGGGGGTCTTCTTTCTCTCCTTTTTCTTTGGTGTCATGACAGCTATAATGCCCATACTATGAAATGTGTTCACACCGTTCAGGGTGTCATGACAGCTATAATGCCCATACTATGAAATGTGTTCACACCGTTCAGGGTGTCATGACAGCTTTTAATGCCCATACTATGAAATGTGTTCACACCGTTCAGGGTGTCATTGACAGCTATAATGCCCTATACTATGAAATGTGTTCACAACGTTCAGGGTGTCATGACAGCTAAAATGCCCAATATAAAAATGTGTTCACATTTCAGGGTGTCATAAACCTTAATGCCCATATATGAAAGGTGTTCACACCGTTCAGGGTGTCACGAAGCTAAATCCCATTATGAAAGGTGTTCAACCGTTCAGGGTGTCACGACAGCTATAATGCCCTATATGAAAGGTGTTCACCCCGTTCAGGGGGTGTCACGCAGCATATGCCATACAAAAAGGTTTCCCCCGTCAGGGTAAACTGTTATGGTCGACTTTACGTTATAAACTGGACGGTTTTTTTCCATCTTTTGATAAGGAGGAAAGTTCTATGCCTTGTTTTTCGTGCATTCTTTCAAAAGCAAAAAAAGTAAATATATCAGTATTTGAAAGCCTCTTTCCCCCTTTTCCTGCATCATTTGTCAGTTTTTAAAAAAAAATGAAAAAAATAAAAAACAAAAATTGAACATCTAAGCACGCAAGCACTAATCCAAACTAAAGTTTACCCAAATATACGAAAAAAAATTAGTATGGACAAACTAGTTTACCAAAACCCACACGGAAGAGAAAGCACGAGCATCCTTTGCAGACGAAATGACCCATGTTGCTTTTTTCTCAACCCCCCGCTGACCCCGCCCCGCGACCCTTTATCTCTTTTCGCACTGAACAACAACATCGCTAATTTAATATACGTTAGTCGTTCTGACAAAATAAAAATAAAGCATAATTAATCAACTCTGGTGGTCGTCAGGGAAAAAAAAAATAAGAAATTGTTATGTGAACGCCGGGTTCTCTTTCCATTTTTTCGGAGGTAAAACATTTCCGCTTTGGTATACCCAAATTTCCCCGACGCAAAATAATCCCCTTATGAATTGTTTTTTATATTGGACTTTTAAAGTTAGTGTTTGCATATCTTTGTTAAAGAAATTTTAATATTGATTTAAATTTTTAGAGGCTTAACAGCCAATTTTCTTTACTGGTATTTAAAATGTCATTTAGCCTTTGGTGTAGTGGTACGTGCAAAACCACCCCTTTTGGGTTTCCCTGAGGACACAATGTAAGAAAAGAGTGCTGAATTTTTCTTTATTTAATTTTTTTTTTCACAAACGCGCATACATTTTTTCATTTTTTTTCTATGTTAATTTTATGAATTAACAAGAAGTGTTTCATTAGAAATTTAAAATAAATTTTGTTCAAGGTTTAAATAAAAAATTTATCAGACTAATGGCTACGCGTTGACCCCGGAAAGGGTGAGGATGGGCACGGTCAGTGAACACCACTGACTGAACAGTTCAAAATTTCTGACACTACACAATGTCAGGGGACCCCAGTAACTCTGTTTTAAACCCCCTTTTTATTTTTTCCCCTATCCACACTTCCCATGGGGCGTGTAAGAGGTAAAAAATACGTTCGTAGATAGCGTAAAGTGAGAAGGGGGTTAATTCACCGGTCATTGGGTTCTCCGTCTGGTGAAATGGGGTTAACCCAAAAAAAAACAAAAAAAACAAATAAAAAAAAACAAAAAAAAAGGGAAGTTTTTTCATATTTTACAGGGGAAAAGGGGTAGTAACCCTTACTTCCATAGCAAAGAGGAAATCGCCAAACTATTTCTTTGCCAAGGGGGTATCCCAGTCCCTATTCCCCCCTGAGATAGGGAATCCCCAATCCCCATTTCCTTTCAAAAAGGGAATCCAAACCATTTTCCTCAGTTTTTTGTGTCACAGAAGTAAGTTCGCAACGAATGGAATTTAGCAGCTGCCGCAGATGGTGGCAATCGTTTTGGCTCAATGACTGATGTAGAAGCGGACAACTGACGGAGATATTTGATGTAACGGAGGGTGTTCAGTTTGTCGTCCTCTTTCCCTCCATACAACCCCACTAGAGCCTTTTCGCCTGCTTCAATGATCACGTCTTGTGACTGTGACTCTCGTGCAAAAGCTTCCGCTTGTTGGAGAAGAAAGGAAGATTCCTTCAGTCTCTCAACTGGAGCTTTCTTTCCTATGGAGAACAAACTGCTGGTCGTATCACAGCCCCCAAAGGCATGGCCGAAGAGAATGTTACTGCAGACAGATTGACCCAATTCTGTCTGGACTTGCTTTATGTCCCAGACTCTAGTTCCTGACACAAAATACACATCAAAGCTCTGTTATTGGAAGTGATACAGAAGCAGCACAAGTAAGTCTGTGTCCCGTCCCACAAGACAAGTTGATCTTTCTTTGGCCTTGGCGAGGGCTGTACCAACAATGAGACAGTCAGCATCTCTATCAGCATGCTGCACTCCAATGCCATTTTCCATCAGTGCATTGCTAAGCTTGTAAATTAAGCGTTGTTGTTGATATTAGTCAGGAAGCTTTGTTTTGTGTCACACAATACCGCTGGCATACCCATCGAAAACAATGATTGCCTGTTTGCCAAGGTTCCTGATGAATTCCACGCAGCTTTGAACAACCTGGTTGTATGTTGTACCTCTGCTCCAAGCCTCTTTCTTCGCAGATGAGTTGTGTCCTTAATGGAAGGACCGCTGGCATACCCATCGAAAACAATGATTGCCTGTTTGCCAAGGTTCCTGATGAATTCCACGCAGCTTTGAACAACCTGGTTGTATGTTGTACCTCTGCTCCAAGCCAAACGATGCAGAAGATGGCCACCATCAAGGACAAAGAAGACGTCATCTGGTAGCTTGCTGTTGTGTTGGCTGGTGACTGACCATAGATAGTCAGCCAACACGTGCTTCTTTGCAGGTCTTAGAAGTCCAGACGTGTCAAACGATGATGTTGGTATGTTTGTCAGCTCAAATTCAAAGACTGATTGGAACGTTTCAGGACTGATCTGTGCAATTTTCACAAGTCGCTGGAACAGCAAAGTCGAATCCATGCTGATTGTCTCTCTCTCTCTCCTTTGTCGTAATGGGCATGTTAGCTAGGGTAATAGCTTGATCTCGTTTTTTTTCAGTTTTACCTCAGAAACTGTTGATCCAGTCATGCTGTCAAGGATGGTCTTCCCCAGTTCTTCGGCTGTGTCCACGTTTACATCTTCTGTAGCATTTCGTCCACTTGACAGGCTTCGCAGACTTCCACACATGTTGAATCGATTTCGCTTCTGGAAAAAGCCAAGGAGTGTTTTTGTGTCCTTGTGATCCTGATTTTGCCTTGATCTGCTGGAGTCTTTGTGCTGTTCACTTGTTGTAAAGGACACTTTGGTGACAAGCTGCATTGACGCACTGACTTCAGCACATGCAGGCATACTTAGCAACCATATTAGGTGTTCTTTCTCTCCCATTCCCGAACCCCTGGTGAGGCCTCCAGTCGTTTTCAGGCTGCGCATTAGTACTCTAGTACAAGATCTGTTGACAGGCCAGCCCAGTAACGGTCACTCTGTCTGACACTGTGGTGACCCTCCAAGAATCGTTGATACAGATGACGATGAGTCTCTTCCAGCATCATCATCTGCTGCAGGTATAATCTGGCAGATTTTAGGTAGTTGTTGTGGCCTGATGCAGCAAGATATGGCAACATATCCTTGACACATTGCAAGTGAAGAAGAAAGTTCCCTTCCTTTCAGCCTCGATTGAGCGACGAAGAATTGCAATCATGTCCATTTACATGAGCCAAAAACTACATTCTCTGCAACTGGACAGCCGATCTTTGTATATTGCTAGCTTAACTGAAATTCTTGACAAAGCTTCAAGAACATCTTCCCTTGGGATAACGCTCTCTTCAAGTTCAACATTTTTTTCCAAGAAACCTGCCATGGTATCAAGATCGGCATCTCCAGTGGTGGTATGTACTTCAGTAAAGGTGTCAACTGGCAGGACGTCTGACTCTGGGTCATTGGCTGATTTTTCCTCAGAAGAAGCATTGTCACCAGGCTCATCTACTGATTCTTCCTGCTTGTCTTCTTGAACATCATGGTGGACCAAAATCCATGGCAGTTGGAAGGCATCAGCAGTAAGCATGGCATTGAGTGCAGCATCCACAAGTAGATGACCACGAACTGCACGGTCATATGCCTTGCCATTTAACATGTGGACAACTGAGTTTGGAGCCAAAACCAACTCCAGTGCCTCTTGAAGACCAGAACCGGTCATCAGGTATCCAATGCTTTCTAGAAAACTCATCTGCAAATGGAACTTTCCCAGACGAAGAACAACAGACTGTAGTTCACAACCAGCCTTCTGACTGGAGAGAATCAGCTGAGCTTTCTGGTACAATGGCTGGTCAAAAGTGAGCACTGGTGTGACATTGTACTTTTTCGCCTGGTGTGTCACAAATCTCAGAATGGAGTAGATGCAAGACAGATCACCAGGATTCAGGTCGATCATGGGCACAAAGCACACTTGAGATATCCCTGCATGATCACCACTATGTAGAGCTTGCATCATGCCCTTCCAAGCAGGTCGAGGGGACTTCAGTGGTCAAGAGATGTCCCCAAGTGTTTCGTAGTGGCTGGTTGGATCTTTTAAATACAATATCTCTGGCAGCTCTCTGAAGATCAGTGCTGAGGAATTCTTCCACTCAGAACTGTAAAAGTATATTCCAGTCCGTTCAGCGGCAACGATGTCTTCCATCTTGATGTCTCTCCTGGGGGTCTTCTTTCTCTCCTTTTTCTTTGGTGTCATGACAGCTATAATGCCCATACTATGAAATGTGTTCACACCGTTCAGGGTGTCATGACAGCTATAATGCCCATACTATGAAATGTGTTCACACCGTTCAGGGTGTCATGACAGCTATAATGCCCATACTATGAAATGTGTTCACACCGTTCAGGGTGTCATGACAGCTATAATGCCCATACTATGAAATGTGTTCACACCGTTCAGGGTGTCATGACAGCTATAATGCCCATACTATGAAATGTGTTCACACCGTTCAGGGTGTCATGACAGCTATAATGCCCATACTATGAAAGGTGTTCACACCGTTCAGGGTGTCACGACAGCTATAATGCCCATACTATGAAAGGTGTTCACACCGTTCAGGGTGTCACGACAGCTATAATGCCCATACTATGAAAGGTGTTCACACCGTTCAGGGTGTCACGACAGCTATAATGCCCATACTATGAAAGGTGTTCACACCGTTCAGGGTAACACTGTTATGGTCGACATTACAGTTATAAACTGGACGGTGTCATCTTTTGATACTGGAGGCAGTTCTATGCCTTGCTGTTCTGCTGCATTCATTTCAAAAGCAAACAGAAGTAAATATATCAGTATTTGAATAGCCTCTTTCGCCCTTCCTGCATCACTTGTCAGTCTATCAAATAAAATGAAACAAATAAATAACATAAATGAACATCTAATGCACGCAAGCACTAATCACAAGCATAAAGTTTACCCAACTATACGAAAAAAAAATTACGCTATGGATCAAACTAGTTGACCATACAACCCACAGCGGAAGAGAAAGCACGAGCATCCTGTTGCAGACGAAATGACCCAGCTGTTGCTTTACTCACCCCAGCCTGACCGCGCTGCTGACCCAGTTATCTCTTCTCGCACTGAACAACAGACGATCGCTAGATTTAATATACGTTAGTCAGTTCTGACAAAATAATATAAAGCATAATTAACTCAACTCTGCGTGGTCGTCAGAGGAAGAAAAATAAGAAATCTGTTCATGTGAACCGCCGGGTTCTCTTGCCATTTTTTCGGAGGTAACACATTGCCGCTTTGGTATACTCAATTCCGCGACGCAAAATAATCCTGTATGAATTGTTGTTATATTAGGACTTTAATGTTAGTGTTCAGCATATCTTTGTTAAAGAAATTGTAATATTGATTTAAATTTCTTAGAGAGCTTAATCAGCCATATTTTCTTGACTGTGTATTTAAAATGTACATTTAGCCTTCGGTGTAGTGAGTACGTGCAAAACCACACACCTATGGTTACCCTGACGGGACACAATGTAAGAAAAGAGTGCTGAATTTTTCTTTATTTAATTTTTTCTCACAAACGCGCCAGTACATTTTTCTACATTTTTGCTATGTTAATATTTATGAATTAATCTACAGAAGTGTTGCATTAGAAATTTTAAATAAATTAGTTCAAGGTTAAATAAAAATCTGATCAGACTAGATGGCTATCGCGTTGACCCATAGGAAAGGGTGAGGATGGTCACGGTCAGTGAACACCACTGAGCTGTAACAGTTCAAATTGCTGACACTACACAATGTCAGCGGGACCCTAGTAACTCTGTTTTAACCCTTTTCACTTTTCACCATATCCACCAGCTTCCTACTGGTGAGCGTGTAAGAGGTAAAAACTACAGTTCGTAGATAGCGTAAAGTTGAGAAAGGGTTAATTCACCCGGTCAGTTGGTTCTCACGTCTGGGCTGAAGTGGGAGTTAACAAAGAAACATACAAACAAACAAATAAACAAACAAACAATAAAAAGGGAAGTTTATCACTATTTCTACAGGAAAGAGGGAATAGTAATCCTTACTTCCATAGCAAAGAGGAAATCGCAATCCTTATTTCTGTTGCCAAGAGGGTATCCCAGTCCCTATTCCCACTGCAGATAGGGAATCCTAATCCCCATTTCCATAGCAAAGAGGGAATCACAATCCATGTTTCCTGCAGTTTTTGTGTCACACACGTCATGTAACGACTGCAGCGTTGTATCTGTTTCGCCTGGTGAAAGGTGAAGTTCTTAACATTGATCTTGTTGATGCTTTCTTCTCTTTTCTTTTCTGTCCGCATTAATGTCTGCGTCGTGAATACCCGCTGTCTCCTGTTGTGTTGCCAAGGGCATTTTCTTGTTTTGTAAACATGTGCCCCACTTTTCAGACGTGGTTTAGTCACTTGTTTGTGATATTTAGTCTGTCTGCCATTTTCTTTTCCTAGGCACACCTTTATTAACCTGTATTTTGCCTCAAGAATAATATTCCTTTAGATATCAGCCATAACTGTTCCACTTTTGTACCCAGTTTGGCAATGAAATTTTTAACATTGGGAAGGGGAGTAACTGGCCGATATGTCGGGATGTTCGCCAATCTAGAGTGCTTGTATTTTTGGAGTAGATGTATCATAAAAGTTTGAATTCATTGACTCCTTTTCTTGTTGTAATCTGGCCGTTGACTAGGTTTTAAATGCGTATGTTTACGTTCTGCCAGGCAGGAAGTAAAGTTTTTTAAAGGTCGGGCTTGTTTATTTATTGGTTTGTTTGGCGAGGTTTTGAACAACCCAGGAATGGCCGTATTGTGGTTGAACGTGTAATAATTTTATGTAGCCATATCTTACAAGCGCATAAGCTCAGCTGATGCAGAAGACCATACTGATTGCGAGATAGTCGATCAGTGGTAGAGAAATCGGTAAAAAGAAAAAAAAATAATGTAAAAAACGCATGTTAAAAATAATTTTGTTTTGGACTAGATTCGACTGGATTTTCCCCCATTTTTTTTAATACCGTGATAATCGACATTTTGCGTTTTCCCGAATTTTCACAGCGTATTTAAAATTTCCTCCTGTGTTTGCTATTTTTTCCCCAGTGAAATCGGATTTTTACTTCAGAGTTTCGCCAAAGATTACTCCTTAATTGCCGTGGTATCTTTAAGATGCTGCACACAGGGCCTTGGTATATCGTCTCTTGAGAAGGACTAGCACCCAGACCACCTCTTAAAGTCTAATGGGGGGGGGGGGGGGAATCCCTGTTTGGGATTCGAACCCATGTTTCTCGTATCGTAGGCTTTATCCACTAGGCACACTCTCACGGAATTCAAGTAAAGTTATAACTGATGCTTAAAAAAAAAAATCAATCTTCAAGTGATTTTTCTGTGTACTGAGCAAAATAGATGACCGACATACGGATACTGAAATCTTATGGAACCCGAATATGACTATTTATACTCTGGGCCTTTCTGCCAGCTGTTTCGTGTTTTTATTATCCAATTTTTGTCGTGACTTGGCCAGTCGTGAAATTGCACGACAAGATGTTAGCATCACGTTTAGTCATGAGCTGTTCTTATTACGAGCAGTACTGATTTGAACTGGGTCAAGACAGAATTGAGATATGGCACGCTGTCCAACATGTGGGACGGTCTCTCTTTCTCTGTGTGTTTCTGTCTGTCTGTCTGTCCGTCTCTCTCTCTGAGTCTGTCTGTCTGTCTGTCTGTCTGTCTGTCTGTCTCTTCTCTCTCTCTCTCTCTCTCTCTCTCCCCGTCTCTCTCTCTCTCCCCCGTCTATCTATCTCTCTCTCTCTCTCTCCCCGTCTCTCTCTCTGTCGGTTTAAATTGTTGTCGCGCCACTTTCTAAAAAATTATGATAGTTGTGATAGGAAAGATCTTGTGCTCTTTCACTCTAGGTCTCTTTTAACACCCCCCCCCCCCCCCACACACACACAGAGTCAAGGAAAGATTGATTGGTTGACTGTTTTATTGATTGATTGATCTTTATTTTCCATCGGTAAAGACAGTGATACAGTTCAGCTGTGTCCAGTCAGTTTTCTCTGTCACGAGAGAGAGAGAGAGAGAGAGAGAGAGAGAGAGAGAGAGAGAGAGAGAGAGAGAGAGAGAGGAGGGGAGGGACGAGGGATTCGCATGATTTATTCATAGATTCGGCCTTGGCCCCTGACAAAGGGTTTTGTACACAAAATACATATAACACGTTCACGACAGATTCATCAAAAATAAGAAATACAGAATAAATTACTTACTTGTGGACAGCATCATGACGTTGCTATGTTGGATTCGCTTTGATATCTCTTCCTGGTGGTGATAAAAATTCGAGATTTTTCCGTTCTCCCAGGTCAACATGTGTCAGCGCCTAAACCCCCTTCTTGTGTGTATGCATGCAAAATATCAAGTTTTCACGTTAAAGATCCTGTAAGTCATGTCAGTGGCCAGCTTGTGAAAACACGAAAACACCCAGTTTGCACTTGGTGTTTTCTTGTTTTCACAAGCTACCCTCGGCGTGCCTCACTCATGCTGGCTAAGTCTGAGCCTGACCTTGAAGATGCAGCCTTTGTACTAATATTGTGCGGTGTGGTCAGTTCGCCTAACAGCTTGAGTTCTCAGTATTCCATCAAAAAGTATGATAATATTCAAATGTATGGTGAGTCCTGATAAGTTTGGAGAATAGTGCTATACAAAAATGATTTCTAATCATAATGGTAAAAATATCAGGTTGAGTTGATGGCATCAATAGGGGGAAGAGTGAGAGAGAGAGAGAGAGAGAGAGAGAGAGAGAGAGAGAGAGAGAGAGCACAAAATACAGGAACCCATTAATTTCCAGGGCAGTGGCATAAGCACATTACTACGCTTTTTACATCCAGCTATCGTCAATAGAGGGTCTGGGGGGGGGGGGGAGGGAGGGAGAGAGAGAGAGAGAGAGAGAGATATGTATTTCTCACAACGGATGGAGAGCGAGAGAGAGAGAGAGAGAGAGAGAGAGAGAGAGAGATGCATTCTCACAACGGATGGATACATTTCTCTTAAGTTTCTCACAACGGATGGATGACGAGAGAGAGAGAGAGGAGAGAAGAGAGAGAGAGATGCATTTCTCACAACGAGGATACATTCTCTTAAACGAGAGAAAGCGCTCCTCCGGCGATCTAGCGAGAATGATATAACACGAGAATGACTAACAAATTGAATGTGACTGGCAACAGCGGAGTCAACAACTAACCTAGCCTTTACTTTAGAGAAGGTGGTCACGGTGTGTCCGGTGTGTCCGTTTCGCCTCACTCATGCTGGCTAAGTCTAACCTTGACTTTCCTCTGGGCTGGTTACTGTAGGGGTCAGGTGGCTCTCTCTGGTTGACAGATGTCGGCTTGCCTGTCAGCTGCTGAGACAATCCTAAGGAATTTAACCCTTTGACTCACCGCCTGCAGCATGTGGAAGCTAATGGATAGAAGATGTCAAAGGATTAAGTAGCATTGTCCAAGACGAGTTGTATGTTAGTGTAGCAACCGGTGGGCGGGTCAGGGTGTCGAATTCACTTGACAGAGGACTTAGTAATAGGAAGAGAAGAGTTCAGGTTCACAAGAACGGTATAGTATAGCTAGTTTTCATACCGAGCTCGAAACAAGCATAACCTTTAAGACAAAATTTTAAAGTACTCGGTTTTTGACAAAATAAACAAATAAACCAACAAACAAAATCTTTTCAGACAGAATTAACTACCTGGATTCTATGGGTTACTAATAACAATGAAGGTATCTCAGGTAGCTTATGAATGGTGCTCATGACACTTCTGCATCAGTAGGACAAAAGCATACAGGTAAAACTGCCAGTCAATGATTCCAGCAAATCTGACGAGTTCTAAACAGAACGAAACATGACAACTGGTTTGTGAGCAAAAAGACCTGCCTTTGAAGGATCTAAACACTGACAGAGCGTTCTACAAGGGTCACAAGACTGCTTCCTAATCGCCATTTTTTTTAAACAGCGTTATCCTTCTCAAAGGTTTCTGTTTTATTTTGTGTTTTAAACCAGTTAATTTTGTCGAGTGAAAGACACAAGAAGATCATTGATAAAGAAGATTAGGAATAGACAAGCAACATTTACATGACATTTTATGAGGAAAGGGGAATTAGAGCACCTAGTCACAACAGGAAAGCTGGAGAGGAAGAGAACACCAGGTAGACCCAGGGAGAAAATATTGGACGGACTTGCAGGGTGGCTGAGGACAGAGAGGAAAATGTACTTGCAGCGACAAAGGATAGATGCATATAGAGGGCCATGATCGCCAACGCCATGTGGCAGGGCACATGATGATGATGATGAAAGGTGTGTTCTGTTTGTTTGATTTTGTCTTTCAGTTTGTTTGTATTGTTGCAAGGGAGACAAACTTACTTTTCGTAATTTGGAGACTGTAACACCTACATTGATTTTATGTGGCAGCGTATTTCCAAGCAGTCATTCGTTTTTTACGAATGAGAATAATATAACTACAGTGACAGGAACAGTTACAAATAGTGATATAAATGGTGTTAAATACTACTAGTGCCATGGACTCTTATCAAATATTTCGATTTCAGTTTTAGCCTGCAGCATACAAAAATAAAATTTTGACTTCTTGCTTTTTGGCTAACTTGACAGTCATTCTAGTCTGTTGTTGTTGATTGACCTTTATTTTCCAGCCATAGGGAACACAGTGATGAATAGTGGAAGTTGATAGAATGCATGTCCATGATACAAGCACGTGTGTGTGTGTGTGTGTGTGTGTGTGTGTGTGTGTGTGTGTGTGTGTGTGTGTGTGTGTGTGTGTGTGTGTGTGTGTGTGTGTGTTTGTGTGTGTGTGTGTGTAGCATGCAAATAACCTGCTTACAGTCAGCTTCAAGAGAGATATGAAGCAGTGAGAGACTCATACAATAGATTACTGAACTTACACCGTGACCACAATGAGGTCTAATGATGACAGCCACCAGTCATTAGTACGGTAAGAATCTTTGCTATCACTCCCAGCCGGCAGGCATTCCAGCTTGGACATGTTCCAAGTCAGAATCAGACAGATCCTGCTGTCTCTACAGTCTTTCTGTAAATTTTGGACGCCGTCTTTTTGACAGTGCAAATCAGACAAAACGAGGGAGTTTCGTGATGAAAGTCAAATGATGATTATGAAAAATACAAATTAGATACTTTGGATAGCTCTGACGGGATACTTTTAGCGATGCAAATGAACTATCAGAAGATAGTAGAAATTATAGGCTTTATTCGGTTCAAACTGGAAACTTTTTTTGCAGTGGAAATGGAAGGCATTTGACAGTGAAAATTACAGACTATGACGATGCACATGAGAAGAACTAGAACCCAAGTACAAACTTCAAAGACATTGCTCACACCGATAATCGTACTGCTCACAGTATTTATAGGGACATTTTTTTTAAGTCAAGTGAAGTTAGCAAGGCATTTTGGCAGTTGGTGTTCTGCTTTCTTCATGCAGATCTTCACTGCTTTTATTGCATTGTCTGTTTTCCCCTTGGACTGCAGGTACTGTGGGGAACTTGTCAGGCGTTGAAATCTGTGTATTGCTGAACTTGTCGAACAGGGCTGACGTAAACTGTGTCCCACTGTCTGTTATTAAACATTCTGGGCATTTCACGTCTAGGTCGTGTTCTTTCAGATATCTGATGACCTCTCTGGGTTCTTTTGTTTGCAGGCAATCAGTTTCAAAACAATCCAAATAATGATCGACAATAATCAAGAATCTGCAAATAATTATTGGCAGATCTGGTCGGAGCCCATGTGAAATTGTGAAATTGTCTGAGTGCAATGAATAAATCCCTCTTGAACAAACTCTAAACGTCAAAGTCTGTTACTGTTGTTACTGTTACCGTTATTTTTGTTTGAACCCCAGCCGACTACGTAAAGCCATATCAGGGCTATGACCATTTCAAAACATACGCAATACTTCAACAGGGAAAAAAACAAGGAAAAGAAAGTGTAGAAAGTGCTGTGATATGTTTGCGTGTGTAAAGGCTGTGTGCGGTGATGACGATGTTTGTAAGCCTAATGAGACGAGGCATTGTGATTCTGTTCTCATAACCGTCTCGTCTTTCAGTGTGTCCAGTCTGGGGTCTCGGTGACCAGCCAGCCACTGACCCACAAACCTAGTTTCAAGCCAACGCTTAGACGGGTCACCGACAACTGCTCTCGCAAAGCGCGGCAGTACTAAAGCACTCCATTTTCGCTAGAGCAGCCCTATCACCGATAGGTCTAATATGGATTGGTTGGTTCCAGCACAATAATTAATGTAACCTTTCGACTCGTGCACACTGTCTATCAGCATTCTGTATCGTCAACCATGCTATCAAAGCAAAAAAAAAAAAAAAGTAAAATAACCCTTTGACTCCCTCACCCTTTCCACCAGTTTTGCATTTGGTGGATAGGGCGAGGGAGTCACAGGGTTAAAGATTGGAGACTCGCTTCTTAGTGTGTCTTTGTAGTTTGAGAGTCGCATGTTAGGTAAAGATAATGACATCCGAGCATATTTGGCCGTCTTTTGTGCAGTATTGTATTTGACTGTTTTGGGGTTGGGGTGATTACATTGCATGATATCTGCGACATCTCTCTCTCTCTCACACACACACACGCACGCACACACACACACACACACACACACACACACACACACACACACACCACACACACACACACACACACACACACACACACAACACACACACACACACACACACATTTCCGCTCGCTGTCTTGCCAAAAAATACAGCCACGGGGGGCTTTCTGTGTTGCAGTTCTAGTTCGCTAAGGGAAAACTGCAATTTCTTTGTGTGCCTTGCGTTTGGATATGCACAACATCTGTAGACAGAATACAGCCCCCATCAAGATCACCATCACTCTGTGTGTGTGTGTGTGTGGTGTGTGTGTGTGTGTGTGTGTGTGTGTGTGTGTGTGTGTGTGTGTGTGTGTGTGTGTGTGTGTGTGTTTTAGATTCGTATATATAGTTTTGTTTTGTATTACTTGAGCGATTCAGTTTTTCGGATGCGTGTACGCACGCTGTTTTTCGCCTACAATGTGTAGATAGTATGTTACTGCCCATTCTGTATACTCTGACTTCGATGGACGTGCACACTGGGGTTTTCATGACCCTAAGCCATCGAAACTTTATATGACTTACAGAATCTTTAAACCTTTGACTCCTGCACCCTATCCAAAACTGCAAAAACTTAACCCTTTGATTCCCTTACCCTAACTACCAGCTTCCTGCAGGAGACTGGTGGATAGAGTGAAGAAGTCAAAGGGTTAAGTTTTTTCTTTCCTAGCATGGCTGACTATGCAGGATGCTGGTGGACATGATGCAGGAGTCAAAGGGTTAACGCACACATTTAATAGTCTGCGTGTGTATACTATACACAAGAAGAATGTTTAGGCACTAACAGGTCTGCGCACATTGTGACTGGAAGATCGGAAAAATGTCTATCCTTTTCCCACCAGGCGGAAGGAGCTTAAGCGGGATCGAACTCGGGTCTTTTGGTTGAAAGTCTACCACCTTACCCACTTGACTATTGTGTCCGTCCGTTGCTGTATATGAATCTGACAGATGCAGTTGTCAGATCACCCTAAACCGGATCTAGAACACAGCAACAGGGACCGAGAAACAGGACAAGAGGTATGTACTAGCCAGTCCATTATTGTCAGAGTTAACAAGAAATTTGAAAATGGCCAGTAGTTCGTCACAAAGAGGACTAATTTCATATTTTTGACATTGCATCATATAAACTATACCATAGAAAACGTCCGACGAAAGTCTGGGAAATGGGTCTTGCCAAAAAGAAAGCGTTCCTGCCATAGACGGTGCTCGCGATCTTGGCATACCAGTGTTTTTATCGTCTGTCTTCGTATTCATGTCTGTTTATTACCCCCAAGAGGCTCGCTTTTCGTTTACAGTGTTTCGTTTCTTGTGCGGCTCTAGGGGAACTTGAACTACTTATTTGATGATTTCCATTATTGATGCAGACTGGTTTGCTCCTATTTGATAGAGCCGTGGACTCAAGTGTGATATTTCGGATTCATCCTCAACCTGCAACATTAATGAAAAAATTGGCCTTCTTGTGGTGTGAGCTTAGAGTTTCACATGATATGTATCTTCTCTTCCCTCCCCATTTCAAGACATTGCGCTTTAAGCAGGCTCAGAGAGTCTGCCAGATGATTGCTGGCAGATTTGGGTGGAGCGGATGTGGAATTGTCCGAGTGCGATGAATCCCTCTGAAACAAACTTCAGAATCTACAAACTCCGATTTCTTCCCCTGGACTAGGAAGTGGTTTAATTCCAGAAGTGTTGCTATCCTGCTAACTCTTATTGCTGCTTTCTGATGACCACCTGATGACTCCCAGTGACCAGTAAAGCACTGTCCAACGGGTAGGGTTCCTGCCATGGTGATGAATGCAGCCCAT
>CM060309.1:70196533-70209033 GCA_030674185.1 Monoplex corrugatus | reverse complement strand
GAGCTGCTTCATAGGATTATAGACTGATGCGCCTATCAGTCCTATTCCTCCAACGTCTGTGGCGAAGATTTTGGCTTGAAAACCAGATGTCCTCAAGTTGCTGGCTAGACTAGCATACATTTCGAGAATAATACTGATATATACAAAAATAATATAATATAATATAATATAATATAATATAATAATATATAGAAAATATATGATATAATATGATATGATATGAATATGAATATAATATAATATAATATAATATAATATAATATAATTAAATAATATAATATAAATATAATGTAATGTAATGTAATGTAAGTAATGTAATATAATATAATATCGACATGCCTGAATAACATCGAGGTAGGATCTTTCACTTACTTACTCACTGCCTTTATGTTACTGGCATATGCAGGGCAGCAAGGAAAATCCGTCTCTCTTGTCTGTTCTGGGCCAGCTTATAAACGGTACCAGAAGAACAAGCAAACCAAAGCAAGCGCGTATTCAACACAACAAGACAAGACAAGACAAGCGCATCATCCGATATAAACGGTGCGATAGTATCTTTTAGGGCTTTTCGTTTCTACTGTTTGTCGTCAGGTGTGCTTGGGTCTTCCTGTCATGTCTCTTCCTTCTGGTGTCCAGTGAAGGGTAGTCTAAGGGATGTTATCTTGCTCTTATCAGATGGTTTGCTCAGTCAGTCTTCATGGCCACTTATCAGATGGTTTGCTCAGTCAGTCTTCATGGCCACTTGTCAGATGGTTTGCTCAGTCAGTCTTCATGGCCACTTATCAGATGGTTTGCTCAGTCAGTCTTCATGGCCACTTATTAGATGATTTGCTCAGTCAGTCTTCATGGCCACTTGTCAGATGGTTTGATCAGTCAATCTTCATGGCCACTTATCAGATGGTTTGCTCAGTCAGTCTTCATGGCCACTTATCAGATGATTTGCTCAGTCAATCTTCATCGACACTTAGAGGATTTGCTCACTTATCAGATGATTTGCTCAGTCAGTCTCCATCACCACCCCGCGGGGATACCGGGAGCTCTTTCAGTATAAATAGTATCCCCATCTGCTGGAAATTCTGTGCTAAAAATTGCCTCTTTTCTGTCACTCTCTTTGTGTCTGCCTACCCTCCTTTGCTTTTCTGTCTTGCTGGTCCGTTCATCTGTATGTCTTCGATAAAGTCCGCATTTTCGGCTCTAGGAAAATGAAATTCGGAAGGAATTTGAAGGTAATTTAAGCCCGTTTTTATGTATATTTTACTGTCGTTAGTTATGTTTAAATCTGTATTCAGGTTTGTGATTTAAATTCCCTGTGTGATAAATTGGGCGGAGTGGTCAACACCAGGGGGATCTCCTTAGATTATGTGGGCGAATGAATTGATGTGCGTACTTAATTTTTTTTCCTATTTTTGTTTTGTTTTTGTTTTTGTTTTTTGCCTGTTGATGTATTGTATTTTACAACAGTTATAGCCCTGATATGGCTCTACGAAGACGGCTGGGCTTTAGCCCTTGACTCCTGCGCCATATCCACCAACTGCAAAAACTTAACCCTTTGACTCCCTCATCCGATAGGATAGGATGAGGGGAGTCATAGGGTTGAGGTTTTCCTTTGCTAACATGGTTGACACTACAGGATGCTGGTGGACAGGTTGCGGGTTCCAAAGGGTTAAACAAAAATAACAAGAACAATAACAAACTCCATTGCTTTCTCAGGATGATGGCGTTCTTACTGT
This sequence comes from Monoplex corrugatus, assembly GCA_030674185.1. Taxonomy (NCBI): domain Eukaryota; kingdom Metazoa; phylum Mollusca; class Gastropoda; order Littorinimorpha; family Ranellidae; genus Monoplex; species Monoplex corrugatus. Next base: position 70,207,303 of record CM060309.1, on the reverse strand, counting down.
CTTGACTGCGTTGGGCGAGTAGTTTGTTGCCTGAAAGTAGTCATGGGCCGGAAGATTCCCATGATTTCTCAGAGGTTTCTTGTGTGGAAAGTTGACAGATTTGGTAAACTCATTCTCTGTGTTTCCACAGAATTTTATGCAAATGTCTGTTCTTTACAAATGTAGAAGAAGATATTATCATGGATACTCTCAAAATGTTTCCAGAAAGGAAGATGATGTGCTGACCAAACATTCACTTTGCGCAGTGTCGTCGAGCAGTGTACAGAATGATAGAGAGAGCTCTGCATCGATTTTGAGAAAGCAGGATCTTTGATACAGCTAATATTGCCCGGCATCACACAGCACAAGGATCCCACTCACCACTTTGTTTGAGTTTTTAGTTTTGCCTGGAAAAGAGAGAGAGAGAGAGAGAGAGAGAGAGAGAGAGAGAGAGAGAGGAGAGAGAGAAATGTGTGTGTATGTGTGTGAATGGTTCCTCTGGTATATGGTTAATTAAGAAATTATAATCACAGTTTGTCTCAAGTGAAATACTCATCAGTTGGTGGTCAGATAAAATCACTAGGCCTCATCAATACGCGGTATTTAGGCCTAATTTTATGAAATTAACAGCTTTCTTTGGTGCTCTTTAGCAAGCTGAAACTGAAACTGTGCGCTAATGATACCAGTATACACGCACGCGCGGACGCGTATGCGCTCTAGTTCACATGTTCTCTCACGCACACGCATACACACGCAGTACACACACACAACATACACACACACACGCTCTCTCTCTCTCTCTCTCTCGTATACACACACACACACACATACACACACACACACACACACGCCGCGCGCGCGGCCCCCCCCCCCCCCCCCCCCCCCCCCCCCCCCCCCCCCCCCGCTCCCCAGGATTCCCTCGATTAACAGAGAAGAATGCACATTTCAAGTCGAAGGGAGAATGTCACTGCCAACTGCTGTAACTGTTGTATAATGATACCATTGTAACTATATTGATTGCAGGAACACACCCGTCGCCTGCAGCTTCAATTAGCGTTGCCAGAGTTTGCGGTTTTCAGTACCTTCAATCGATGTATGTATGTGGGTGTGGAGGCCAATGATCGGCTTGGCACGGAACTTGTACAATACCGTTGTAGCTAATGATAAGGAATCTGTCTTGTGTAGTGCTATTCTACAAACTCATTTACACTCCCTGCGTAGTGCTCATATACATGACAAACGGTAATTCAAATGGAAGCACAAATGCATCACATGATAAGGAACACACATTAAATACACGTACAGAAGTGAGTATGTATTAACAGTTTCTGACGATACAAATACATATACCTGTGGTCATAAACGCACATGTACATGAATGATTATGCGATGGTTAGTCCAAGATCGGTGGGGAGCGAGGCGTTAGAGAATGATCTAGCAGCCATCTGAAATAGTATGTCTCTGAGCATGGAATTGGTGAATGATTGTGCGATGCTACAAGATCGGTTAGAAATCAGCATGAATGTGTACTCTGAGCATGGAATTGTGTGAATGATTGTGCGATGCCACAAGATCGGCGTTAGAAGTCAGCATGAATGTGTACTCTGAGTATGGAATTAGGGTGAATGATTATGCGATGCCACAAGATCGGTGTTAGAAGTCAGCATGAATGGTTATGATCGATAGAGCAATGAAGCTAAAGAAATTTGGATAAAAACAAAGTGCAGATACAAACACACCGTAGGTTTATGTACAGAAATATTGAAGAAAATTCTCACTTCAAAAAGATATGTACATCAACTGCGTGCGTAAAATCAAAAGATGATACGATTATTATGGAAAAGATAAAGTATTAGGTAGTTGGGGAGAATATATTGAAGACCTTTTTGACGATGACTAAAGAGAGGAACACATCATTAGACAGAAATTTGAAAGACCACCAATAATAAAAGATGAAGTTAGAGCAGCAATGAGAAAGACTAAACAGTGAAAAGCCCCATGACCAGACAGTATTACTACAGAAATGATTAAGGCTCTAGATGAATTTGGTATTGAAAATGCAGCAGCCCCCCTAAATGAAATTTATGACACCCGAAAAATCTCTAAAGACATGCCAGAGTGTTTTCGTTGCATTTCCAAAGAAAACAGTTGCTGTAGAATGCGAACCCCATCTACAATCAGCTCGATGAGTCGTGTGACAAAGGTTCTATTTATAATAATTATGATGAGGACAAGGAATAGAATCAAACCAGAAATAGCAGACAAGCAATGCGAGTTTGTTGAACGGAAAAGAACTGTTAATGCCATTATATCATAAGAACTCTCATAGAAAGATCAGTTGAGTTGAATAAGTATTTATTTTATGTTTTATTGACTTTTTTTTAGTTGAATAAGGATTTCTATTCATGTTTTGTGATAATACCAAGGTTTTTATTCTGCTAAGACACGAAGAATTGATCAACAAAATGAAAAAACTCAGTGTTGATGGAAAAGATCTAACAGCAGTAAGAAATATGTATTGAGAACAAATAGCAGAATGAGAGTAGAAGATGATATAAATTCTCTTCAAAATATCAAAAGAGGGGTTGGACAGGGATGTGTTCTATCACCAGATTTGTTTCCACCTTACAGTGAAACTATCTTGAATATATGAGAAACTTAAAAGAATACCCTGAGATAAAAGGTCGAGGATTACCTTCAGTATGCAGATGACACCGTTCTAATTGCAGAAAAATGAAAAAGATCTACAAAATCTTAAAAATATAATAGAAAGCAGAAATAAAGGGCTAGAGCTAAATTGTAAAAGACTTAAGTCATGGTAAACAGCAAAAAATAAATCCCCGCATGTAAAACAACAACAAATGGCACGACATTGAGACAAGTTGGTGAGTTCAAATATCTGGAAATAATTGCTTCATCAGACGGCAGGCGCACATTAGAAATATCCAGCAGAATTGGATTAGCTAAAGCAGCATTCAAGAAAATGAAAAGCGTTCTTATCAAGAAATGCTTCCCAGTTGACATCAGCAAGATAGTTTTTTTTTTCAGTGTTATATAGAACCAATGCTGTTGTACGGATGCGAAACTGGGACAATCTGTGAACAAAGCCAGAACGAGGACAGCTCAAAATGTCATTTTTAGGAAGAATGTTAAGAGTTCCATGCAAAGCAAAGAAAATAAATGAGACAATCTTCAAAAAGCCAACGCAAAACAACAACAAAACAACGACAACAACAACAACAACAACAATAAAAACGTTAATGAAGAAGATTAGGAAAAGATACACAACATTTTATGATGTTTTTTACGAAGTGATAGAAATTTGAGCACCTAGTCACAACAGGAAAGCTAGAGGGAAAAGGAGCCCCTGGTAGACCTACGAAGAAAAGGGTAGTTTTGCAAAGTGGGCGGGGACAGAACGAGTAGGAGATGTACTTGCAGCGACAAAAGATAGAATCATATGGAGGGCTATGATAGCCAACACCATGCGGCTAGGCACATGATGACGATGATGATGATGACGACGAGTTTCAAGACTAGTAGTACCAGAAATAGTAGTAAAAGTAGTAGTAGTAGTCGTTGTGGTAGTAGAATTAGTAAGTGTGTGTGTGTGTGTGTGTGTGTGTGTGTGTGTGTGTGTGTGTGTGTGTGTGTGTGTGTGTGTGGTGTGTGTGTGTGTGTGTGTGTGAATTCCTGAGAACTCGGACCAAATTTATTTGCCATAACAACCCAAAATGGGGCTACAAGACACATATTGAGTTATAATCAATTGACCCAATAGTAAAGTTAATGATTTCACGTTATCATCATTATCAGCGGATATACAGATGTACGAGTAAATAAGGATCTGACAGTTTTCCCACATGCAGGAAATCATGGAAAATTTTGAAAAATGTATTTGAAAATTATCTGCCTTATGCGAGTCGCTTGGATTTAGCATAATCGATTTAGAGCAATCACTTATTGAAGATGCAGATTTTTCCCTCAGTGTGTGTGTGTGTGTTTGTGTGTGTGTGTGTGTGTGTGTGTGTGTGTGTGTGTGTGTGTGTGTGTGTGTGTGTGTGTGTGTTGTGTGTGTAAACAAAGAGGGACAGACAATGCAACTAGAATTAATATTTTCCATCATTGACAAGAGTACAGCCAGACTTCGTGATGACAGCAACTGGATTGATAGATTAAACACTGCTAATGTAATCTTCGTGCGCTGACAGTAGACTGCATTCTTTGTATTTTGTAATTACATTGTTTATGTCTTTCTCATGCACAAACGCGCCCGTAGAAAAGAAAAGAAAAAAAAAAAAGAGAGAGAGAGAGAGAGAGAGAGGAGTGACTGTTTAAGTGATTGTGTAATGTCAGTGTACTCATGTGTCTGATACTTAAGAAAACAAAGTCTGTTTTAGTCTGTCTGTCCATATATGTCAGCTACATGTAGTATGTTTCCAGTCTTTTGGTGAATAATGTTCTCAGGTGTTCTGATAGGTTTTCAAAGTGCGTAATATTTGTTCTATTATTAATCTTGCATGCATTTAAAAAAAACATATTTGCATTTTGCTTTATTATTTTACCATTATCCTGTATATTTTGGCAACGGCAGTTATGGAAAATTGACACTTGTACTTGTATTGTGTCATTGACGTTATCGTTAAAATGAAAGACCAATCAATATCAATCAATCAATCAATCATCATCCCCAAACAATCAATCAATCAATCGATTAATCAGCCTATTTGTGTCTCTGGCTGTCCGTGTGAATGGATAGCCTCAGTTTAATAGTGGATCATTTTACTTTGCTGACTTAGTGTATTTTGATTGGTTCATGTATTGCGACAGATTTCAATTTGTGTCTTTCAGCTTATGAAAAGCGATGCGTATGTTGTGGTTGGAGCCTAGTTGATTCAGGCTTTAATTTGCGAATGTTGTGTTAATAAACAATTGTTGTGTTGTTATTCTGTTGCACTGCACTTTGCGTTATGTTATATTGCAATGTAATATTGTCTTGTGTTTCATAAACGTGTTTGTGAATGTCTACAGTCGTGAGAGTGATAGACAAGTAAAACATTTTTTCCTGTTTCAGTTTTAGAAAATGATAGACGACGACCTCGCAAAAACCTGTGTCAGCCGCTGTCTCCCGTCACACTACCAACTACGTCACTGCTGGCGCCATCGATGGTGATGGATGTGATGTCACAACTCTGATGACGTCAGCAGACATTGTAGTGACGACAACGGCCCCTCCCAAGCCCTCGCGAGTGTCCACCAGAGATCAGGCTCGGCGATTTCAGTTATTGCTCAAACGTCACTAAGTTTCAGTGTTTTGTTTTTTTTGTTTTGTTTTGTTTTTGTTTGTTTGTTTGATTTTTTAGGTGTTAACCACATTTCGGTATTTGCTGAGACAGTAATGGAATTCAGTTATTGCTCAAATGTCAATGGATTTCGGTCACTGTTGAGACATTGAACAGGTTTACATTATTTCTGAAGCATTAACAGATTTCAGTTATTGTTGAAGCATTAATAGATTTATGTTATTTTTTAAGCATTGATAAATATCACTTATTGCTCAAGCATTGATAAGTTGAAGGTATTATTGAAGCATTAATAGATTTCAGATATTGCTATAGCATAAATAGATTCCATTTATTTCTGAAGTATTAATACATTCGAGTTATTTCTGGAGCATTAGTGGATTTAAATTATTGCTGAAGCATTAAAAATTTCAGTTATTTCTGAAACATTAATGGATTTACGTCATTGCTGAAGCAATAACAGATTTAAGTTATTTCTGAAGCATTAATGGATTTAAGTTATTGTTGAAGCATAATAGATTCAAGTGATTTCTGAAGCATTAGTAGATTTTAGTTACTGCTGATGCATTAGTAGATTTCATTTATTTCTGAAACATAATGAATTTAAGTTATTGTTGAAGCTTTAATATATCCTGTTATTTGTGAAGCATAATAGATTTAACTTATTGTTGAAGCATTGTCAGATTTAGTTGCTGAGGTACTAATAGATGTAAGTTATTGCCAAAGCATCAATGAATTTCAGTTGTTGCCCAGGCCTGAGTAGATTTCAATTGATTTTCAAACATTATTAGGTTTATTTATTACTCAAATGTCAAAAAGTTTTACTTTTAACGTGCTCTGAAAAACAGGTTTCAGTTTTGTGTTTAAACATAAGTTTCAGTTACTACTCAGATATCATTAGGAGGCATGCAAAAGATCAAGTAATAAAAATTGGCACAAAATACAAACTTTCCACTCTAAAGTTTGTTCTATCCAACTAGGTGACAACACTATTGTACTTTCTGATCCAGTCAAGAACCTTGGCTTTGCTCTTAATCCTTAACTCTCTATGCAGAAATTCATCACCCAAACCTATCAATCTTGTTAATGTCAACTGGGACGTTTCACTTCTGTTCGCCGTTATCTTTCAACTTCAGCAGCATCTAAACTTACGACTTCTCTGATCTTATCTTGCATTGATTATTGTAACTCTCTGCTCTCTGGCTTGCCTGCGTCTTCTTTTGCATGCCTCCAGCGTATCCGAATTCTGTGGCCCGTCTTGCCCTTCGTTAAAAGAGGCATGATCATGACACTCCCTTGCTTTGCATTCTCCACCAGTTGCCCGTTTTCAAAAAAAAAAAACAAAAAACAAAACAAAAAAAAACATCGAAACAAAATCAATACATTATGCTAAAGCGTATCAGTGGTACTGCACCTGTTTATCTTCGTGACCGCTTCCGAGTGTATAGCCCTGCCCGACCTCTCCATTCTGTTTCTGATACTAGTTCTTTACAAATTCCTCGATACAGATATACCACAATAGGTCGCTGCTCTTTCTCTATGTCTGGCCTATACAACTGGAACGTTCTTGCCTTGTGTATTCGGCAGTCACACATACTCTGTCTTCCTTCAAGTCTAGACCTTTTTGTCTAGCAGTGATTTCTTTTCTACATGCCCACTCTTTTGCTCTGCTCCCCTCCTGTCCTCCTTCTCCCAGTTTGCATGTGCTTTTGTGCCCCGGAGTTTTGTTCGTCGTCAGTGATTGTTTGGTGAATGATGAGAGGTAGCGGTATGGTTTGGTTGCTGGATCAAAACTGGGCGCCTTTGAAATGTGATCATTATTCATCATCGTCATGTGCCCTGCAGCATGGCGTTGGCGATCATGGCCCTCCATATGCATCGATTCCTTGTCGCCGAAAGCAACGTCTTCCACCCTCTCTGTCCTCAGCCACCCTGCAAGTCCGTCCAATATTTTCTCCCTGGGTCTACCTGGTGTTCTCTTTCCCTCCAGCTTTCCTGTTGTGACTAGGTGCTCTAATTCCCCTTTCCTGATAAAATGGCCTATAAATGTTGTGATCATCATCATCATCCATCATCATCATCATTATTATTATTATTATCATTGTTATAATTAAATGTCGGTCAGTTTAACTTGTTATTCAAAAGTTAATAGTTTCGTTTATTGTTCAAACTGGATAGGTTTCAGTTACTAGACAAACATTAATATAAAAACAGGAACCAGAAGAACAAGAAAACCAATCTAAGCACGCATTCAACAAAACAAGACAAGACATGCGCAAATTTTCGCATTTGGTCCCTTTTTATCCACTGGACGAGGCGGCAGGGAAGTTTTTAGTCCTCTTTTTATTATCCGTTGTTTGGTGTTTGTGGTCTGTTTGTGACCGTGCGTTCGCGCTTGACAAAGGCCGGTTGGCCGAAAATTTGCGCTTGTCTTGTCTTGTTTTGTTGAATGCGCGCTTACATTGGTTTTGTTCTTCTGGTTCCTGTTTGCTTGGGCGCGGGCAGTCGCACTTGTTTTGGATCAAATATTAATATACTTCAGGTTTGCATATGGGGTGGAATGCTTATGGAATTGTCCGAGTGCGATGAACCCTTCTTGCATAAACTCTAAACATGTCTAAACAACTTTGCTCAAAAATCATTATCACTTTTATTTTACAATAAATAAGTGAATGAATGAATGAATGAATGAATAATAAATAAATATATTAATGAATGAATAAATACATAAATAAATGAATGAATAAATAATAAATAAATAAATAATAAATAAATAAATAAATAAGTAAATAAATAGATAAAAATGAATGTATGAATGAATGAATAAATAAATGAATGAATACAGAAAAACATTCTTCAGCTATTACTCAAACGCCAGAAGGATTTTATCATTCAGGTGTTATAAGCCCTTAGTTATTGCTAAACAGAAAATGTTACTCGGTTTCTGCCATTGCTCAGCGAACGAACCATCCTGACCTTTTTCTGACCTGTCGGCAATCTGTTTATCTGTAGATTTCACAAGAATCATTATGATAACCTGCTGACTGTTTTGGAAAAGAGAAGGGTATAGGCTACACAGTCTGCTGCACATCCATTTATTTTATCGGTTTCATAATGAAAATCTGTTGTGTTTAGTACGAGCGAACCCTCCTGACCTTTTCTTAACCTTTTGGCAATCTATTTTATCTATTGATTTTACGGGAATCATCATTGCGATAACCTGTTTTGTTTTTGCGAAAGAGAAAGGTAAGATGTACAGTGTGCTGCGCGTCTAATTATTTCACCCGTTTCATTGGGGGGTGGGGTGGGATGAAGAGAGAGAGAGAGAGAGAGAGAGAGAGAGAGAGAGAGAGAGAGAGAGAGAGAGAGAGAGAGAGAGAATACGTACGTTCGTGCACATGCGATCTCGCAAACATATTGCACCACGATACATATGGCCCAATCCCAATTTCAGTATGCGAGCGAGCGCGAGCACACACACACACACACACACACACACACACACACACACACACACACACACACGTATATGTTCAGACCACACACACACACACACACACACACACACACACACACACACACACACACACACACACAAAGGTATGCACTCACATAACACACACGGATGTAGGCATAATACTCCAGCACGTTCTTGGATTCTTGGCCAGTCAAAACCACCAGAAAGCAGCAGTGTGGGAAGTGAAAATGTCAAACAGGAGGCAATGTCCTCTTGTTGACTGCGGGAAGACGCAAGCTGGATTGCCCTTCGATATTTTGTTTAGTCGTTTGTTTGTTTGTTTGTTTCAACGTTTTCTCATGCCCTCGTGATCTGTCTTTCTTTCTGACTTGTTTGTTTGCCTCAGCGTGCGGTTTATAATGGAAACGAAGATGTTTTTCAACATCATGCACGCTCATCTCATGTTGTCCCCGACGTCTTTTTGCTTCCTCGTCGTCGTCTTCCTTTCTCTTTGTTTCTCGTTTTTGTTTTTGTTTTTTTTAACAAACATATTGCATAATTCAGCTTCTGCTTTCTCGTTTTTTATCTGATCGATCGTACGATTATGTGTGTATGTGTGTGGGTGTGTGTGATGGATGAATTATGATGAATGAAGGGCATTGTTTTGGAGTTATTGTGGGCTGGAGTGGAGTTTGTAGCCTGGTTTGAATTGTAATTATATATCTTATGAATAAAGTGTTGGTTGCATTTGTCTTCTCATTGTGTCGTATGCAATTCCTGTTTTGTCAGTTGCTGGGAGAATGCTGTTGGCTTTTTAATTAGACCTGGGATTGTTTTCAACGTGGTGTTTGTCCTGTTATGGCCTTACTGGTCGGCTGGGCGAGGACACGAACTATGAACTGAATAGTGTGTGATTTTCCGCCTTTGGGATACCGGGGGCTCTTTCAGTATAATTATACTATCTCCACATTCTGGAAATTCTTTACTAGAAATTTCCTCTTTTCTGTCACTTTCTTTGTTTATGCCTTGCTCCTTTGTCAAAACTACCTCCACGTTCTGGAAATTCTTTGCTAGAAATTACCTCTTTTCTGTCACTTTCTTTGTTTCTGCTTTGCTCCTTTGGTTTCTGTCATTTCTTCCTATCATTTTCTGCCTTGCTGGTCCGATCATCTGTATGTGTTCGATAAAGCCTTACATACTTTGTCTTAGGATTAATAATTGGATATATCTATCTATCTATCTATCTATCTATCTATCTATCTATCTATCTATCTATCTATTATCTATTATTATCTATCTTTCTATCTTCTATATATATATATATATATATATATATATATATATGTGTGTGTGTGTGTGTGTAGAGAGAGAGAGATACATATGTATATGTATATAGATACATATGTATATATTATATGCATTTTTGGCTCTGAGGAAATTGATGTGCAGAAGCAATTTTTGTTAATTTAGGACCGTTTTTACATGTATTTTAGTGTCTTTAATTATGCTTACCTTTGTATTGAAGTATGTTTTCTAAATCCCCTGTTGGACGGAGTTTTCAACGCCAGGGGAATGGCATATCCTTAGATTATGCGAATGCATTGACGTGTGTAATTTCCTTTTCCAGGTGTTTTTTTTTTTCTCCAGTGAGGTATGGTGTGCTTTTTGAGATGGCTATGGCCCTGGTATGGCCTCTGCGTGGTCAGCTGGGTTTTATGCTTCAATAAGAACTCTGTTGTATAGAACTAGGTATGACCAAAGTAATTCGACACCAATATATTGATGGTGATTTCATGGTGACAGCTTCCTGTGGGCTTCTAGCGCTGGGACTGCAACAGACTAGATATAGTGGTATGCTGGGGAGATCTTCTCTGGTTGGTGGCCTAAAGGTTTATATGTGTATTTATTTTACTTGTTTGTACATTTGTTGTGCTTTGTTTGCTTGTTAGTTTTCTTGTTTTTCTCTTCGTATTATTCTTTTCTTGTTTGCCATCTACCTTATGTTTTTCTTCTTCTTTTTCTGTTGGGTTT
>CM060309.1:70189033-70191533 GCA_030674185.1 Monoplex corrugatus | reverse complement strand
TTTCTAAAACATCAAAAGAGGAGTCAGACAGGGTTGTGTTTTGTCACCAGATCTGTTTTCACTATACAGCGAAAACATCATGAGAAATCTAGAAGAAGACCCTGGATTAAAGGTTGGAGGGAAAATGATAAACAACATTCGGTACGCAGATGACACCGTGCTAATTGCAGAAAATGAAAGGGACCTACAAAACCTTGTGAATATACTAGAAATAGAAAGCAAAGGTAAGGGGTTGGAATTAAACAGCAGGAAGACAGAAGTCATGGTGATCAGTAAAAAACATGAAATCCCCTCATGCAAAATAATAGCAAATGGCACAACCTTGACACAGGTTAATAAGTTCAAATACCTGGGAACGATCATTTCATCAGACGGCAGATGCACATCGGAAATAGCTGGCAGAATCGGCCAAGCCAAAACAGCATTCAAGAAGATGACAAGCATTCATACTAACAAATGCCTGTTAATTAACATCAGAAAGAGAGTTCTTGAATGTTATATAGAACCAATACTGTTGTACGGATGCGAGGCGTGGACAGTCAGCAAGCAAAGCCAGAGCAAGATTGAGGCAGCCGAGATGTGGTTTCTCAGAAGAATGTTGAGAGTTCCATGGACAGCAAAGAAAACAAACGAGACAGTCTTGATGGAGGCAGACACAAGTAGATCACTCATAAGGAAGATTAGGAAAAGACAGGCAACATTTATAGGCCATTTTATGAGGAAGGGGGATTTGGAACACCTGATCACAACGGGAAAGCTGGAGGGAAAGAGAGCACCAGGTAGACCCAGGGAGAGAATGCTGGACGGACTTGCAGAGTGGCTGGGGATGAAGAGGGTGGAGGAGATGCTAGGGGCAACGAGAGATAGAGATGGATGGAAGTCCATGGTCGCCAACGCCATGCGGCAGGGCAACTGATGATGATGATGATGATATATATCATTATATGTATATACATATATATATATATATATAGAGAGAGAGAGAGAGAGAGAGACCACTTTCTATCGTTGCAGCAATGTAGGCTATGGTTCAAACAAAACTTAACTAGGCCCCCTGCATCGTAGTGAAATACATCTTTTCGTCTGTAATGGCCCATCAGATCCCACAAAAATCACTGTGAACGCTATTGGCGGAGTCAACAGCCTTTTGTGTGACACTGAGAAAAAGAAGTCATGCTAATATATTTATATATGTGTGTTGTGGGTGTGTGTGAAAATGTCTATCTCTGTCGGTTCTCTCTCTCTCTCTCTCTCTCTTTCTCTCTCTCTTCCTTTCTCTCTTTCTTTCTCTGTCTGTCTGTCTGTCTGTCTGTCTGTCTCTCCCTCTCCACCTGTCTGTCTCTCGCTCTCTCTCACTCTCACTCTCTGTATCTGTCTGTCTCTCTGCCTCTCCCTCTTTCTCTCTCTCTCTCTCTCTCTCTCCTCTCTCTCTCTCTCTCTCTTTCTCCTGTTCTCGTATGTGGCTGTTTGTGGGTGTCTATGTGTAGTCGACGTGTATGAAAATGTCTTTAACTTCCTCTGTCTGTTTGTCTGTCTGTCTGTCTGTCTGTCTGATACACACACACACACACACACATATGTATACAACGCACGCTCAAACACAAAAAAAAGAACATAAAGAGAGAAAACAGCAAATTGAAACAGGTAGAGGTCGTTGACTTTGTCATCCCGTAGTCAGCAGCCCCAAGGGTTGTATTATATACAGAAAAAGAAGACATGCTAACATTTGTATAAGTATGTACATATGTTTTTGTGTGTAGTGTAATAGACATGTGTGAAACTCTCTCTCTTCCCACCCTCTCTCTCTCTCTCTCTCTCTCTCTCTCTCTCTCTCTCTCTCTCTCCCCTCTCTCTCTCTCTCTCTCTCGCACACACAATTGACACTGGTAGGTCGTTGACTCTATCGCCCCAGAGTCAACCGCTCCAGGGTTCGTATTAGTATTATATCCAGGGAAAAACGTGATGGTATCTCTCTCTCTCTCTCTCTCTCTCTCTCTCTCTCTTTCCTTACTCCCTCTCTCTGTCTTCCTCCTCCCTTCCTCTCTTTTTCTGATTAATTTGTTGTTCATATCAACGATTTATGATAGTGTTGATGAGAAAAAGTCTTGTGCTCTTGTCTTTCTCTTTTACACTTTCTGTTCTCACTGTGACGCACGCACACACACACTCTCTCTCTCTGTCACACACACACAGACACACATACCACACACACACACACACACACACACACACACACACACATACATACATACATACATACATACATACATACATACATACATGCATACATACATACATACATACATACATACATACATATATACATACATGTTTATGTTCTTGATTTGTTAATGTATTTCTTCTGTATTTCTAGTTCTAGGCAGGTATGTAGATTAGCAGTGGGAATATTGAAACTGTCTTTATCCATTGTAACTTCCACCCATTGTAAAATGAAGGATCACTGTCATAGTCATTTTGTCTGTTTTTTTGTCTGTCTATC
>CM060309.1:70151533-70184033 GCA_030674185.1 Monoplex corrugatus | reverse complement strand
GTATCTCTCTGTCGAAACAACTGCAAAACTCGTTCTCTCCTTCATAATGTCTCGCATTGACTATTGCAATTCACTCCTGTCTGGTCTTCCTGCCTCCACCATTCACATCCTACAGCGCATTCAAAACAATGCTGCACGCCTTGTACTCAAAAAGAAAAAAGCTGACCACATATCTCCTCTCCTGGCACAACTTCACTGGCTCCCTGTATCAAAGCGCATACAGTACAAACTAGACACCATGTGCTACAAAAGCCTCAATAACGCAGCCCCCGATTACCTGTCAAGCCTACTTGAGATCTATGTTCCCTCACGTACCCTCCGCTCTGCCTCTGATCCTCTGACTCTTCGCTTTCCACGCACTAAGCTCAATACCTATGGTCCACGAGCCTTCTCTGTTTCTGGTCCACTCTCCTGGAACAAACTTCCTCTCTCAGTCCGTCAGCAACCTACTTTTGTCTCCTTCAAGTCCGCTCTCAAAACTCACCTTTTCTCTCCTGCATAAAATCCTAACCTCACTCAACCCTCCCCTCTGCAGCCTGTCTCCGCTCGGAGGGAACCACATGGTTATAATATATAATTGTATGCTATGCTCTCTATAATTTTCCATTGCTTTTATTCTTGCTTTTATTGCTTTTATTCTTTCTCCCCATTTATAGCCATGCGTGTGTGTGTGTGTGTGTGTGTGTGTGTGTGTGTGTGTGTGTGTGTGTGTGTCTGTATGTGTGCGTGCGTGTGTGTGCGAGCGTGCGTGCCTGCGTGTGTGTCTGCTTCAGCGCTTAGATTTGATTTTATCAAGATTTTGCGCTATATAAATATTGTAATTATTGTAATTATTAGAACAGCAAATTGACACAGGTTGAGGTCGTTGACTTTGTCATCCCGTAGTCAGCAGCCCCAAGGGTTGTATTATATACAGAAAAAGAAGACATGCTAACATTTGTATAAGTTGTAGTGTAATGGACATGTGTGAAACTCTCCCTCCCCCCCCCCCTCTCTCTCTCTCTCTTTCTCTCGCACACAAAATTGACACTGGTAGGTCGTTGACTCTATCGCCCCAGAGTCAACTGCTCCAGGGTTCGTATTAGTATTATGTCCAGGGAAAAACGTGATGGTATCTCTCTCTCTCTCTCTCTCTCTCTCTCTCTCTCTCTCTCTCTCTCTCTGTCTCTCTCTCTCTCCCTCTCTCTCTCTCTCTCTTTCCTTACTCCCTCTTTCTCTCTTCCTCCTCCCTTCCTCTCTTTCTCTGATTAATTTGTTGTTCATATCAACGATTTATGATAGTGTTGATGAGAAAAAGTCTTATGCTCTTTCTCTTTTACACTTTCTGTCTCCGTGTCTCTCTGTGACACACACACACACTCTCTCTCTCTGTCTCTCTCTCTCTCTCTCTCTCTCACACACACACACACACACACACACACACACACACACACACACACACCACACTCACACACACTCGCACACACACACTCGAACACACACACACACATACATACATACATACATACATACATACATACATACATACATACATACATACATACATACATACATACATACATACATACATACATACATGTTTATGTTCTTGATTTGTTAATGCATTTCTTCTGTATTTCTAGTTCTAGGCAGGTATGTAGTTTAGCAGTGGGAATATTGAATGTGTCTTTATCCGCTGTAACTTCCACCCATTGTAAAATGAAGGATCTCTGTCATAGTCATTTTGTCTGTTTTTCTGTCTGTCTGTCTGTCTATCTGTCTGTCTGTCTCTCTCTCTCTCTGTCTTTCTCTGTGTGTGTGTGTCTCTCTGTCTCTGTCTCTCTGTCTCTGTCTCTTTCTCTCTCTCTCTCTCTCTCTCTCTCTCTCCTCTCTCTCTCTCTCTCCTGTGTGATACATGTAAAATGCAATATTTTGCTTATGCCACTCTATCATCGAAAATGAAGAATCTTGTTCTTGTTCTTGTTCCCACCGTATCTGTTAGTTTGTATCTCTCTCTCTCTCTCTCTCTCTCTCTCTCTCTCTCTCTCTCTCTCTCTCTCTCTCTCTCTCTCTCTCTCTCTCTCTCTCTCTTACACATACACACACACAGCGAGAATTTTCTTCACTTTCTTCAAGACTTCCCTATGAACATCTTCATCCCATCTGAAGTGGATGTTCTTTGTCACAAATTCTCTGACTGGTGCTGCTACTTCAGACAGATTCAGAGTGGATTTCCGAAGTTAGCTGATTACGCCAAGTAGTCTGCGGAACTGCTTTGTCTTCTGGGGTCGGGAGTTGTTAGACCGCCTTCAGTTTCTTTGGGTTGAGAAAATGTGTCTCAGTATGTTATCTCTCTCTGTTTCTGTTCCTTCTTGTCCTTGCTGAGTTTGATTCCTTTCTCTCGTCATCGTCGTAGCAAACGGTTCACGTTGGCATAATGATCCGTTGGCATAGTGATCTTTTCCTCCTGCTTCATCTTTTGTTCCTTTTCCAAAAACGAAAATGTCATGAACCATCACCATGCCTGGCAGTCCTGCCAGAGCTGCGCCCATCCTTCTCTGGAATTCTTCTGGGGTTGGTGAAATTTCAAAGGATATCCGTTTCCATATGTACTTGCCGAAAGGCGTCTCGAATGTTGACAGATAGCTGTTGTCTTTGTCCAATTTCACATGCCTAGATCCTTTTCTGGCATCTGTGTGTGAAGTATTTTGCACCTTGCAGAGGAGGCAGCACATCGTTTATGGTAATATGGGGTATTCGTTTCTGCTGAGGGCCTTATTCAGTGGCTTTGGATCGATGCAAAATCTGCTTTTCCTGTTGTTCTTCGTTGTCACTACTAGGCTGCGGATCCATTCAGTTTGCGTGTTTACTTTGGAGACAACACTTAATTCTTCTAATCTGTCCAACTCATTCTTATGATCTTCACTTTCTGTTGTACTACTTTTGGCCACTTTCTGCATGGCATCTTCACTGGGCTATGCTTTCCTTCTCCTTCAAATACATCTCTGTGTTTTGCGAACACGTCCGTCATAGTTGCCTTATCTGTTTTCTTATATGCCACTATTTCTGCAAGGTTCTCTGTATTGATTGTCCGTTTTTATTATCACGAAATTTACTTCGCATTAACCTTTTTTTCTAGGGATTCTTCACTCACATTACTATCTCCCCAACAGGCTTCATGTTCATATTCATATTTATTTCTTTTGTCACAGTGGATTTACCACGTGAAACTCGGGCTACTCTCCCCGTTGAAAGCGCGTCGCAGCAGTGCAATCACTACCTTTTTTTTTTTTTTTTTTTTCAACCAAGAATTCAGAGAAACAAGGTTAATTGGTTTCCAAGAGGAGGGATCTGGGAGATGAACGTATCTCTCCAGGGCAACCAGGCAATGCCCCGCTCTTCACGATTTTCAACTGACATGGGATCTTTAGCGTGCGTAGGCCAGAAAGCACACGGGTCCGACTTCATTTTCATCCCTTCCGAAGGACTAGACGTTCAGTTCGATTTTCCGGTCACACTGAGGGGAAACGTCGAAGCCTCGACAGGGAACGAACCCTGGAATCTCGAGTTTAGTTATTGGCAGGCGAACGTCTGAACTACTCCCTATAAGAATTGTTTTCCTCCTAACCACGTTGAGGAGAATCAAGAACCGTGCGTATACTAGTCCGAGCCTATTAGTATAAACCAGTTACTTGGAGCCAACCACAATAAACAATAAGACAGAGTGTCTTACTATCTATTTCATTTCTAAACGTTGAACAACACCAACTTTTTCTTCGTCTCCTGCTGTCAGAGCATTTTGTTATCTCCAGTAATGTTTCTGTACACGTTCTCTGGCAACACGTTCGTCGTTGCTCGTATGCCAAGAAGGAATCTTACAGGCTTGTCGTTTTGATATTTTTCTTTTTGCTGTTGTTTCTGTCGTCGAGTTTGAGGATTTCGTTTTCACTGTCTGTTTCCGTCTTTCTTCTCTTAAATCCATCGATTTCTCATTGTTCCTTGTGGAGTTTTGGGTGCTTTGCAATATGAAGCAAAGTGACCATTTGCTCAACAAGCATTGCATCGTTTCTCGTATGTGCTGGACGCTTCTCTTTTGGTCTAGGGTGTTTTTCGCCACAATGTCTTTCACCCCTGTCTCTGCTCTATATCCTTTGCTGCTCCTATTTACGACTTTCTTTTTCTGAAAAGCTGGGACCTCCTGTACGTCTTGTGTCGTTCTCGCCATCTGTATCGTTTGATGCTGACTTGTTTTATGCGTTTTGCACATTCAGTACACTCAGTGTCAGTCGTCGCATTTCCAGTTGCAGTCTCATCTCATACGGCCAACACGATTTGATCTTTCAGCAGTCTGTCTTCCAGTGGAACATACTTGCAGGTCTTAGTAAGTTTCGTCATAAACTCTTCGGTGGATTCTCCTGCTGCCTGGTGTCGGCAATTGAACGCTTCATACGGTATTCTTAGAATTGTGTGAGAACTGTGTTTATATCATTTCTTTCAGTTCCATCAGCGAATGACAAATCTCCGTAAATGTCCAAAGCATCCAGGCCAATACATGAGAGAAAAATGGCTCTCCTACGCTGGATCTCCGTGCCCTGTCTTGATAGTGATCTTGTAGCTGTCCCAGAGCCTTTTGTATTTGTTCCATGTGCTCTGCAGGTTTCCTCCCTTCACATCAAATTTGGGGGATGGGCGGTAGAGGAATCTTGGTCTGTACGCCGGTTGCCTCTTCTTCCTTTTGTTCATTGTCCATGGGCGATCTTCAATCTTCTTTGTTTAGTGTGTATTTTTTTTCTTCTCTTTTCAAAATCCCACATCTGTCATTATGTTTCGTTCTGTTGACTATGTCGTCAGCGTACCTGAGATAGAGCTTTTTTACCTCTCACTTTTATGCCATATTCTCCCATGTTGGAATCCCTCGTAACCTGTTCCCTATATGTACTGAACAAATACGATGACTGGATACACCCTTGGCGCACACCTTTCTTGATCTTAAATGGCTCAGTGTGTTTGTTGTCCCATCTGATTTTGACGTTCTGATCTTCGTAGAGATTTTATTAAGGCAATAAGATGTATTGGAAAGCCCATTGTCTGAAGGATAGCAAACAGCTTTTGATGATGGACATTATCAAAGGCCTTGTTATATTCAATGAAAATGATGTACCCTCGTTCTGAGTCTCTAATCTGTTCCATGAGCATATGAAGGGCGCAAAGCAGTTCCTTTTCATGGTCTAAAACCCGCGTGTTCTTCCGCTAGCTCAGCTTCCACCTTTCTTTGAGTCTGTTTAAAATAATGTGTAGCAGCACTTTACTTTTGTGGCTTATCAGTGCTATCGTTCTGTAATTTCCGCATTGTTGAATGTCACCTTCATTTTGAAGCATCACTAGGACCTGTTGTTTCCACTCTCTTGGCATTTTGCATGTATTCCATATTTTGCAGCAAAGGGCATGGGTGAGTTTGATCCCTATTTTACTGATCAGCTCTGCTGGTATAGCACCGGGGATTTTTAGTTTTCGTATCGATGATTCTGCTTCGTGTAGAAGGGGCAGTGGTTTCAAATTTTCTGGTTTTTTTTTTATTACACACACACACACACACACACACACACACACACACACACACACACACACACACACACACACACATATGTATACATACGTATATGTATATACACACACGCACACACACATACACACACACACACACACACACACATGTATATAGAGGGAGAGAGAGAGGGGGGGGGGTACACTACCTCTAAAGCACACCATGTGGCGCGAGGCATTTTCAATGTTGACGACACATGTCTGTCTGTCCGTCTGTACCGCATGTGTATGTGAAGTGTGTGTATCTACTACCACCTCCGTCAAAGAGTGAAAGCAGCTGTTGGATATTCACGTAGCACTGTATACCAACAAGCACAGTAAAACATTTCGTCTTGTATGTAGGTTTAAACTAGGCCTCTGCGTGCGTGCGTGCGTGCGTGCGTGGTGTGTGTGTGTGTGTGTGTGTGTGCGAGACAACGAAAGAGAGAGAAACGGTATATGTGCGACGAAGAGAAAAAGAAAATGACAACTCTCTCTCTCTCTCGCTCGCTCTCGCTCTCTCTCTCGCTCTCCCTTACTCTCTCTCTCGCTCTCCCTTACCTCCTCTCTCTTCCTCCCCTACCTCTCTCTCTGCCTCTTTGTTTCTGTTGTCTCTGTCGCTATTTTTGTATTTCTCCTCTCTGTCTCTCTTTTCTCTCTCTGTTACATAACACACACCACACACAGACACACGCTGCTCGCGCGCTCACCCACACACACACACACACACACACACACACACACGACACACAACACACAGCAGATGTCGTCATACAGTTTATGCGCAGGATTATGCCATTCACCACACTCATCGTAACATTTACCTAACGGCACCTAGGTATAACGCGTGTGGGCTAGTTAAATGTGATAACAGTGTGCGTTTCGTAAGTGGTGTACGTGTGATAAATGTGTATATGTATGTGTTTGTGGTGTATGTTTGTGAGTTGGTGGATGTAAAGTATGTTTTGTGAGTGTGGTTGTGGATAAGCGTATGTATTTTTCTGAGTGTGTGTGTGTTTGTGAGTGTTTGTGTGTGTGTGTGTGTGTGTGTGTGTGTGTGTGTGTGTGTGTGTGTGTGTGTGTGTGTGAATGTGCAATTTTGTTGGTTATATCATTGTAAAGGAGTGTGTCTGTGTGTGTGTGCGCGCGCGCGAGCTATTAATTTTGGATTTGTAAATGGATACGTGCGCGTTGTGTTGCCAAGTTTTATGTTTTCTAACGACTCTGTGTGTATGTGCATATGTGCACCCATGCGTGCTTGTGCATATGTGTATGTGAACTAAGGACGTGTTTCTGTATTACCCATCAGCAAAGGAAAACAGCTGTTGCCGCAGTTTACGCTGTAGTGTATATAGTATATACATATACTACCAAAATCAGTTGCAGCATGTCGCACGCGACATATTGCCTCATACTTAGCGCTCGCCACAGATGGACTCGGATTACAAACAGAAAACTGCTGTGCACAGCAATTCTGTGGTGGTTGGGTGTTGTTTCATTCACCATATGTTTGCGTCTGTGTGTGTGTGTGCAATAATCAGATTCTTTTGTCTGTTTCTCTATCTCTGTCTCTGTCTCTGTCTCTGTCTCTCTCTCTTCTTTCTCTCTCTCTCTCTCTCTATCTCTGTCTCTTTCTGTCTCTGTCTCTCTCTCTCTCTGCGCGGGTGCGTGCTCTCGCTCTGTTTCTGTCTGTCTTCTCTCTCTCTGTTTCTGTTTGTCTGTCTTCTCTGTTTGTCTGTCTGTCTGTCTGTCTGTCTGTCTGTCTATCTATCTATCCTATCTATCTATCATTATCTATCTATCTATTCTATCTATCTATCTATCTCAAGCTGTAAGACAGATTCATCGGGATCTAATACTACTTACTATCCATGAAAACTCGTAATAAAGTGTTTTGAGGATTCTCTATCTGCCTCAGTGTTTTAGGTCTTCACCAGCGTGCAGAGTTTATGCAAGAATTACCGTATTCACTGTGATTATTTAGGATTATCTATCACATAGCTGCCACCTGATAGATGATCCTATCTACGAAGATGGAGTATGCAACTTGTCAACAACACGAAGCCTCATAACTGTCAGCCTAACAACCATAGAACAACGTGTGTTAACACACTCGTGACAGCATTAGAAGAAGAAATAATCTTTTTGATAAAAACTCCTTTGCCTCTCTCTCTCTGTCTCTCGCTCTCTCTGTCTGTCTGTTTGTATGTCTGTCTCTGTCTGTCTGTCTGTATCTCTCTCTCTCTTTCTCTGTGTCTCTGTCTGTCTGTCTGTCTCTCTCTCCTCACCACACACACACACACCACACACACACACACACACACACACACCACACACACAAATACACACATAGAGAATCATGTCTGTATCACGGAACGCAGAACCCCACCCCCCTCTGTTTCTCTCTCTCTCTCTCTGTCCGTGAGTAATAAAGTGTCTTGCAGCTTGAAGTTTAAACTTTCTCCGTCTCTGTTTTTCTGTCTGTCTGTCTCTCCCTTCCTCCCTCTCCCCTCTCTCTCACGCACACTCGAACACATGCACGTGCGCGAGCTCACACACACACACCACACACACACACACACACACACACACACACACACACAACACACACACACACACACACGTACACAGTTCATACATGATCTTGTTGTTTCAAAGCGTGTCAAAGAATTCATACTTTTTTTTTCTCTGGAATAAGGGAAGATTGTTGTCAAACTGATGATGATAAGGATGATGATTATGATGATGATAGTTGTCAGACTGACGATGATGATGATGGTTGTGTAAATGATGATGATGATGTCAAAATGATGACGATGATGTAGATGATTGTCAAATTAATGCGGCTGTGAACGTTGCTGTCAGACGAGTTACGAGTATAATTCCTACTCATTACTTTCACAAGGGTCTGACTTTTTCTGTTTTGTTTTGCTTTGTTTTTCTTTTTAGTTTGTTTGCTTGTTCTTGTCAGACTACGGCGGTAGCAAAACATCTTGTCAAATTAATGTGACAGTTATGTCTGTTTATTGTTGAGCTAGTGTGGCAGTGAGTCTACAACTGTTTGTATTTCAATATTTCTGTCTGTTATTTAAACTAATACAGCAGTGAACCAACTGTCCCCTACCCAGTATAAGTAGTGTCCCCACCTTCTGGAAATTCTGTGCTAGAAATTGCCTCCTTTCTGTCTCTCTTTTCGTTTCTGCCTTGTTCCATTGCTTGCAACCATTTCTCCCAATTTTCTGCCTTGTTGGTACATTCACCTGTATGTCTTAGATAAAGTCTTGAGTACTTTCTCTTTGGATTAATAATTGGGTACATGTACTAAGTGCATTTTTGGCTCTAGGGAAATGAGGTATGCAGATTCGAAGCAATTTAAGGTAATTTAGGCCCCTTTTTTATGTCTTCGTGTCCTTAGTTGTGTTTAAGTTTGTGTTCAGGTATGTTTTTTGCAAATCCCCTGTGTGATAAATTGGACGGAGTGGTCGACGCCAGGGGCATTTCCTTAGATTATGTGCGCGAATGCATTGATATGTGCACTATGGTTTTTGTTTTTCTTTTCTTTTCTTTTTGTTTTGTTTTGTTTGTTTGTTGTTGAAGCAGTACATTTTGAAACAGATTATAACCCTGATGTAGCTCCACGCAGTCGGCTGAGCTTTAAACAAAAATAACTAACAGAACCAACTCTCCTGTAATACTGGATCATCCTTGTTGTTGAGCTAACGCAGCAGTGAACCTACTGTTGTATTGTAACGATTTCTGCCTGTTATCAAACTAATGCGACAACGAAGTACTGTTGTGTGGTAACGATTTCTATCTGCTGTTAAACTAATGCGGCAATGAACCTATGAAAATGTGGTAATTATTCTTGCTTGTTATTAAACTAATGCGGCAGTGAACCTATTAAAGTGTGGTAATAAACCCCTTGCTTATTGTAAACTAATGTGGCAGTGAACCTATAAAGTGTAATAATAAATCTTTGCTTGTTGTTAACTAAGCGGCAGTGAACCTATTAAAGTGTAATAATAAACCTTTGCTTGTTGTTAAACTAATGCGGTAGTGAACGTATTGAAGTGTGGTAATAAACCCTTGCTTGTTGTTAAACTAATGTGGCAGTGAACCTATTAAAGTGTAATAAACCCTTGCTTGTTGTTAAACTAATGTGGCAGTGAACCTATTAAAGTGTGGTAATAAACCCTTGCTTGTTGTTAAACTAATGCGGCAGTGAACCTATTAAAGTGTGGTAATAAACCCTTGCTTGTTGTTAAACTAATATGGCCGTGAACCTATTAAAGTGTGGTAATAAACCCTTGCTTGTTGTTAAACTAATGTGGCAGTGAACCTATTAAAGTGTGGTAATAAACCCTTGCTCGTTAAACTAATGCAGCAGTGAACTTATGAAAGTGTGATAATAAATCATTGCTTGTTGTTAAACTAATAAGGCGGTGAACTTACTGTCATGTGGTAATAATTCTTCCTGCAATTATATGTCACATTACTGTTGTGGTCATCCACAGCGCAGTTGTTTCTTGCTTCTTCTTGTGTGATCGACGTGGAAATGTCTTCTTGTCGAACTGATGTGGCAGTAGTACCTGCTTCAGTTCAAACCCATGCGGCAGTGATGTTAGCTGGTTATTGTCAGACTATCGCCATGATGTTTCTCGCGTGTTTGTAGACTAAAACTGTGGATAAGAACAAAAAACTCGGTTTCACTCTCAAAGAACTGAAGAGCAGACGCTACCCTGCAGTAAAGATAACAGATGCAGATTATTCTGATGACCTGGCTGTTCTCGCAGACTTCCTAAATGATGCAACATCTCTCCTTCACAATGTCGAAAAAACAGCAATGGAGATCGGGCTCCACCTCAATGCGAACAAAACAGAGTTCATCTGTCTGAACCAAGACGCATCAGAAGGTATGAGAAGTCTCAATGGAGATACGATCAAACAAGTTCAAGACTTTAAATACATTAGCTACATTGACTCCTCAGAACAAGACATCAACACCAGACTCGGAAATGCCAGGGGCGCACTAAATCAACTGGACAAAATCTTGAAATTCAATCTACCAGACAACCTGAAAAGGAACTTCTTCCGAGCTCAATCCCTTGGACCCTAACAACGACACTGGAGAGGAAGATTGATGGAGCATACACACGAATGCTGCGTGCAGCCCTGAACAAATCCTGGAGAGAACATCCAACTAACAAAGAGTTGTATGGCAAGATCCCATCAATCAGTAAATCAATACGTCAACAAAGAATGCGCTTCGCGGGACACTGCTGGCGTAGCAAAGAAGAACTGGTTGGGGATGTTCTACTATGGAGACCCAGTCACGGCAAACAAAGACCAGGATGTCCAAAGAAGACCTTCATCGACCAACTGATGGATGATACGGGCTGTCAGTATGATGAACTACCAACTGCAATGTCTCACTGACAGAGAAGGATGGAAGAAACGTGTCATGGATAGCCGAGCAAGCTCGACATGATGATGGTGAGACTAAAACTGGTACTGTTTCATGGTTGTTGTCAAACCGACACAGCATTGAATCGTGTTTGTAGACTAAAACGGGCACTGTTTCATGGTTGTTGTCAAACCAACACACCACTGAATCGTGTAATTGTCACACTTATGTAGCGTTAGACGCGGAACGCGACAATAACTTCTGCTTGTTCTTGTCCAGCTAAAACTAACGAACCATGTTCCTTGCTTGTCTTCATGCGACTGCGGCGATATTTCATCATTATTGTGAAATTGATACGACAATTAAGAGTTTGATGGAGAAATAATGTGGCAATGATTCTTAGGTGTGGTCAAACAAATGCGACGAAAATTTCAACTCGTTACCGCCGAACTAATGCCTCAGCACGTCTTTCTTGTCTTCAAACTGATATAACATTGTTTTATGGTTATTACTGTGAAATTGATAAGAGAATGGACATTTTAATGAGTGAATAATGTCGAAAGATTCCTGGTCGTTATCGTCAAATTATCGAGACGACAATTTCCACACATTCTCTGTGTTGACTTTCTTGTAATGGAAATCGCCTCGCGGCAGATCAACAAAATCTGCTAGTAACTGATGCAAGCCGATTTGCTCTGCAGTCAAGTAAGAGCAATTAGGACTGTTTGAAACCAATACAGATTGATTGATATCGGCCCAACAAAGGTCAACAAAATGTGTTACACACTAATGCAAAGGGATATATTGTTTCAGCACTGATGGGCACAATGCTGAGAGTTGGGCAAACAGCCAGTGCCCTTATACTAGTATTACGTTGGAATTGTGTGGCAGCAGCGTTCTGCACCGCGCAGATATGTGACGGTGATGATAGGCTGTGCCATGATCATTTTAGATCTTTTTCCATTACATGGCATTTGAAGCACTAGTGCATACAGAATTTATTCCGATTACGGAGACGTTGTCTTAACAAAATAACAGAACTGAAATTGAAACCAGAAAAACACGAAAATAGAATCAAAACGCATATTCAATATAACCAGACAAGACAGGTGCAAATTTTCGGCCAACACAAAAAGAAATTGAAACCGATTACAAAAAGGAAATAAATGCACATCATTTCGAACAGTTAAGACAGTTATTGCTAAGATCCAAAACAAGTGCGACTGCCCGCGCCCAAGCAAACATGAACCAGAAGAACAAGAAAACCAATATAAGCGCGTATCCAACGAGACAAAACAAAACAAGCCCAAATTTTCGGCCAACTAGCCTTTGTCAAGCGCGAACGCACGGTCATAAACAGATCACAGACACCAAACAATGGATAATAAAAACGGGACTAAAAACTTCCCTGCCGCCTCGTCCAGTGGGTAAGAAATGGAATGCCCACGTCGTCATGAGCAGTAGTAAGAAGTGGGGAGAGGGGAGGCAACTATGATGTCAAAAGGGAAGTGAGATGAGTTCTGCAATTTTGAGAAGTGGCCATGCTATATCGGTATAGCCCTGTTCTGGCCGAGAGACATAGTTGACTTTTTTCCGGGCTTCATTGATGACCTCGAGTGGGTAATGTCTGCGCAGGAAAAATCTAGTCATTTCAACTGCTTTGTCCTGGAAATCGTCTTCGTCTGAGCAGAGGCGTCGTAGTCTCAAGAACTGCGAGTAGGGAATGCTGTTTCTGGTGTTGGAAGTGTGAGATGATTGATAGTCCAGGTAGGAATGTGAGTCTGTAGGTTTGTAGTGGACTGTAGTGACTAGTTGTTCAGATTGAAGGGAAACTTCGATATCAAGGAAGCTTATGGATGTGTTTGAAATTTCATATGTGAACTTGATGGATGGGTGAAACGTTTGGACGTAATGGATGAATTGCAAAAGTTCGTCATGATCGAGGGATGTCATGCCAATGCAATCTCTATGTATCTTTTTGTTGCTAAGTTTCTACATGTTTGACAGCTAATTAATGAGAAAAACGATAGTCTTATTCTTTTGAAATGTTGTGTTTGAAGTGAAGTTTGAGTAGCGTTGATATCTATGATAAAACATTTATCGCTATCAACTATTCAAAGCAGTTAATGACAGTAACTGATACAGTGTTGTTGGCGAAATTGCCACATGAAAATATGATGACTCCATGATATTGTTTTTCAAGTACAAACAACAACAACAGCAACTCTCTGTCTCTCTGTCTCTCTGTCTCTCTCTCTCTCTCTCTCTCTCTCTCTCTCTCTCTCTCTGTCCCTCCCTCTCTCTTTCTCTGTGTTTCTGTCTCTGTCTCTCTCTCGCTCTGTCTGTCTCTCTGTATCTCTCTGTTTCTCTGTCTCTCTCTGTCTGTATGTCTGTCTCTCTCTCACTCTCTTTCTTTGCGAAACAGAATCAATGGTAATGGTGGTTGTGACGGTTTCTACATGTTATATAACATTATATAACACTCTCTCCGTCTCTCTCTCTCTCTGTCTGTCTGTCTCTTTCTCTGTCTGTCTCTGTCTCTCTGTCTCTGTCTGTCGTCTCTCTCTCTCTGTCTGTCTGTCTCTCTCTGTCTCTCTCCCAGTACAACTGATATTCCAGTTTCACACTAGTTTGATGTCTTTATACTATCACAGTTCATTTGTATCAGTGTGGATCTTCCACAGGCGAGGGCAGAATGTAAAAAAAATTGCTTATGTCCTCTACCTTTGGAAAGAATAATATTTTCTATTTGTGTAAAATCAGTCTAACGTTATGGTACATTTCTTTAGGGACCTGACTTCAAACAGTGACATAATATCAGTCACCCCAAGAATATCAGATTTCGTGTAAAAAGATGCTGTGCTCACACAAGTGTTTTGACGTGTTTTTTTTTTAATCAATTAACGTCACTGTGTGTGTTTTTCTCTTAATGAAATGCTTCTCTTGTAGTGATAATATTTCATGGCTTGAAATCTGAACTAACTACTAGCTTCAGAAAAGGGAAGTTTAATTTTCATTGGGAAAATTCTAAAATGTCAAGAATAAGCACAGTTCATGCCTGATATCCCTGTTCTGAGAGCTGGCCTATCATCGAGCAAGTAATCATAATGTGTTGCTGTTATTGCAGGTCCGCTGCTTCTTTTCTTCCAACCAAATTCTATTATAGGTCTATTTGCATTGATTATCTTAACCTTCTTGTTAGCTAGATTGAGTGAGTGAAGTGATTAAAAATTTGGGGTTATATTAGTCACCAGCTGTTATCTACTGTCCTGCCCCGTCCTACACACCTTCCTCTCCCTCCCACAAAAGACTATCGTGTGTTGTTTGCCAAGGGATTGAATGTATGTGTATTATGTTTTTCATCGGCTCTATGGATGTTTTCCTGTTCTTCTCTTTTTTCAACATCGATCTTTAGCCT
Organism: Monoplex corrugatus; assembly: GCA_030674185.1. NCBI lineage: Eukaryota > Metazoa > Mollusca > Gastropoda > Littorinimorpha > Ranellidae > Monoplex > Monoplex corrugatus. The sequence goes on along the minus strand of CM060309.1, from coordinate 70,169,649 downwards.
ATCTCAGACTAACAGACAGACAGGCAACAAGGTAGACAGACAGAAAGATGTATCTTAAAGGCGTCACAGCCCAGAACTGATTGGCATTAGTGCACATTTATATGCACAACCAAGATAAGAGGAAGGCTGTTTGGTTACAGGCTCTCCGGATCCTCTTTGTGTTGTAAGAAATACAATACCCTGATGTATGCCAATTATTAGACACTATCGGTTAATTCTTTCATTCCTTCGCCCTATCCATCAGCTTCTGCCAGGTTCCTGTGGGAAGCTGGCTATAGCTGATGAAGAGGGCGAGGAAATGAAAGGGCCAAGCAGGAAGCTGATGGGTAGGGTGAGGGAGTGAAAGATTTAAAATCCTTGTTTTTGGTTTATGTTGGTTACCACCCACCATCTGCACCCCATATCATTCTATTGGCCTGCGTCAGACATACGTACAGACAAACAGCCTGACAGACAAACAGGTGTTCGCCCTCCTCTTCTAAAGACGTCATTGTCTAAACCTGACTGACATTGTTACACGTTCACACGCACGATGAAAAAATGAAGGAAGAAGATAGACTGCATCGCGTGCAGCTAACGAGAGCTTTGTTCACCGACCCACATAGACTCCGGCTGATGGCTGACGTTTTCTGTGGCACTGTGAATACAGAATGAAATTTAGGGTAAGGTTTAGGTTTTAAAAACCTAACCCTAACTACATCCTTAACTGCACAACCAAACTGAACCCTTGATAAAATTCTGTCTCTTTTATTTTGAAGGCAGAAGGAAATCTAAGGATCGAATTAGGTTTAGACTTTAAAGCCCAAAACTTAATCCTATCCCTAGCACTGAATCTTGACTTCAGTCTGTCTTAACCCTGAAGATGGAATGAAATATAGGATCAGGGTTATAAATGTAACCGTAAGGTTAGACTTTGGCTTCATAAACGTAACTCTGGGTTAGGTTTAGGCTTTATAAACGTAACTGTAGGATTAGGCTTCATAAACGTAACTCTATGGTTAGACTTAGGCTTTATAAACGTAACTCTAGGGTTAGGTTTAGGCTTTATAAATGTAACTGTAGGGTTAGGCTTTATAAACGTAAGTCTAGGGATAGGCTTAGGCTTCATAAACGTAACTCTAGGCTTAGACTTTATAAACGTAACTCTAGGGTTAGGCTTCATAAACGTAACTCTAAGGTTAGACTTAGGCTTCATAAACGTAACTCTAAGGTTAGACTTAGGCTTCATAAACATAACTCTAGGCTTAGACTTTATAAACGTAACTCTAGGGTTAGGCTTCATAAACGTAACTCTAGAGTAAGGCTTGGACTTTATAAACTTAAGTGTAGGGTTAAGCCTAGGCGTTATAAGCATAACCCTAAGGTTTGGCTTATGCTTTATAAGTTACCGCTAGGGTTAGGCTTGGGTTTATAAACTTAAGCCTAGGGTTAAACCTAGGCGTTTTAAGCATAACCCAAGGGTTTGACTTATGCTTTACATTTTATAAACTTAAGCCTATGGTTAGGCTTAGGCTATACAATCTTAAGCCTAGGGTTAGGCTTGGGCTATGCAGTATAAATGTAAGCCTAACCGTAAACTATCCCCAACACTTCACTCCATCTTTAAAAGGGAGAAGAGCACACGATCATGGTTTGTATTTAAGCTGTCATTATTTGTCCGTGGTTGCCCTTGTCTGCACAGAAACTCAGACGTCGATGCATGCCAATTGAAAAGTTGTCTCGAGTTTTTATCGGTCACGTGTCATCCACACACTCTCCTTTCTTACCCGCTTTCTCTTTCTAAAAGAAGATTGTTGTGCTTTGTTTGCCAAGATATCATATGTACAGCAGCGGCCCTTAGGCATTTCCTGTTGTTTTCTTTGGATTACGATCTATTGGCCTGCATCAGAAAGAAGAAGAGATGGAGGAGGAGGAAGAATAAAACTATCAACGAAGTTGGTGACATTTTATAAGCAAAGAAATGCTATTTACGCCCATCTTTTTCCGTTGGAGGGACTATACTAAAGCAAATGTATTAAGATAACATGAAAGCATGAAAATAAGTAAAATTGGAATATCAACGAACAGACAGTCCCTACCCCCTCCTAAGACGTCATTGCCTAAAACTGATTAGCCATGTTGTACTTGTTGCTTTGTGGCAAGAAAGGATTTTGACCACAGGCTGCTCTGTACGTGTCTTTGTGTTGCTTGGAAAGACGATGATGGACGCGAACCATCGGACACAATCGATTAACCCTTCCTTATTCTGTACCCCAGCTTTCTCTGGTCAGCTGCATGTCACTTTGGTGAATAGATCAAGGAAGTGAAAAGCTTGAAGCTTTGCATATGTATACGTCACCCTCCATCATCTACATCTTTCGTTTCCACCCCATCACTCCCCATCTCTCCACTGGAAAATTTTGTTGAAACTTGTTTGCGAAGGGATTCATTGGCAGAGTACAACACTGGCCCTTCAACCTTTTCTGTTGTTGTCTTCTTTCAACGTCCATCTATTGGCCTGTCAGACATACAGACAGACGGACAGACAGATAGGCAGACTACAGACCCCAAAGACATTGTCTAGAGCTAATTGCTGTTACAAGCACTGCACGTGCATTTACACGCACGGAGAAGAGTGGCGGAATGGTTCAGACGTTCGCCTGCCAATAACTAAACTCGAGGTTCCAGGGTTCGCTCCCCGTACAGTCCTCGACTTTTCTCCTTCGTTTGACCAGAAAATCGAGCTGAACGTCTAGTCCTTCGGAAGGGGACAAATAACGTGTCGGACCCGTATGCCTTCTGGCTGCGCACGCTAAAGATCCCACGGCAGTTGCAAATCGTGAAGAGCAGGGCATTGCCCGGCTGCTTCGGTAAAAAAACATTGGAGAGATAGGTTGGTTTCCCAGGTCCCACCCCTTGAAGACCAGTTAGCCTTCTTACCTTTCAGAAGTCTTGGTAAACATGAAAATGTAAATAAGAATATGAATTTGAATCGTGGGAGAGGGGATGGGTGCCGCCCTAAGGCTGTATTGCCACAGGCTGCCTTGTCCCTGTCTTTGTGTTGCATGGAAAACTAGACACCTGTTGATGACACTATCCTACTCCATCAATTGATCCTATCTTCTACCCCAAGCTTCCATTAGATTTTTTCTTTTCATTCTACCCATAAGGCTCCACTAGATTTCTTCTTTTCATTGTACCCACAAGCTTCCACTAGATTTCTTCTTTTCATTGTACCCACAAGCTTCCACTAGATTTCTTCTTTTCATTGTACCCACAAGCTTCCACTAGATTTCTTCTTTTCATTGTACCCCTAAGCTTCCACTAGATTTCTTCTTTTCATTGTACCCCTAAGCTTCCACTAGATTTCTTCTTTTCATTGTACGCCTAAGCTTCCACTAGATTTCTTCTTTTCATTGTACCCCTAAGCTTCCACTAGATTTCTTCTTTTCATTGTACCCACAAGCTTCCACTAGATTTCTTCTTTTCATTGTACCCAAGCTTCCACTAGATTTCTCTTCATTGTACCCAAGCTTCCACTAGATTTCTTCTTTTCATTGTACCCCTAAGCTTCCACTAGATTTCTTCTTTTCATTGTACCCACAAGCTTCCACTAGATTTCTTCTTTTCATTGTACTCCTAAGACTTTCCACTAGATTTCTTCTTTTCATTGTACCCCAAGCTTCCACTAGATTCCTTCTTTTCATTGTACCCCTAAGCTTCCACTAGATTTCTTCTTTTCATTGTACCCCTAAGCTTCCACTAGATTTCTTCTTTTCATTGTACCCACAAGCTTCCACTAGATTCCTTCTTTTCATTGTACCCACAAGCTTCCACTAGATTCCTTCTTTTCATTGTACCCACAAGCTTCCACTAGATTCCTTCTTTTCATTACCCCTAAGCTTCCACTAGATTCCTTCTTTTCATTGTACCCCTAAGCTTCCACTAGATTCCTTCTTTTCATTGTACCCCTAAGCTTCCACTAGATTCCTTCTTTTCATTGTACCCCTAAGCTTCCACTAGATTTCTTCTTTTCGTTGTACCCACAAGCTTCCACTAGATTCCTTCTTTTCATTGTACCCCTAAGCTTCCACTAGATTCCTTCTTTTCATTGTACCCCTAAGCTTCCACTAGATTCCTTCTTTTCATTGTACCCCTAAGCTTCCACTAGATTTCTTCTTTTCATTGTACCCACAAGCTTCCACTAGATTCCTTCTTTTCATTGTACCCCTAAGCTTCCACTAGATTTCTTCTTTTCATTGTACCCCTAAGCTTCCACTAGATTTCTTCTTTTCATTGTACCCACAAGCTTCCACTAGATTTCCTTCTTTTCAGTTTACCCCTAAGCTTCCACTAGATTTCTTCTTTTCATTGTACCCCTAAGCTTCCACTAGATTTCTTCTTTTCATTGTACCCACAAGCTTCCACTAGATTTCTTCTTTTCATTTACCCCTAAGCTTCCACTAGATTTCTTCTTTTCATTGTACCCACAAGCTTCCACTAGATTTCTTCTTTTCATTGTACCCCTAAGCTTCCACTAGATTTCTTCTTTTCATTGTACCCACAAGCTTCCACTAGATTTCTTCTTTTCATTGTACGCCTAAGCTTCCACTAGATTTCTTCTTTTCATTGTACCCACAAGCTTCCACTAGATTCCTTCTTTTCAGTCTACCCCTAAGCTTCCACTAGATTTCTTCTTTTCATTGTACCCCTAAGCTTCCACTAGATTCCTTCTTTTCATTTTACCCTAAGCTTCCACTAGATTCCTTCTTTTCAGTCTACCCTAAACTTCCACTAGATTCCTTCTTTTCATTCTATCTCCAAGCTTCCACTAGGTTGCTTCCTTTATTCCCTCGTCCTATCCACCAGATCCCGGTGGAAGTTGGTAGATAGCTGAATGGTGACAGAATTACAAGTTCGTTTTTTGATTTATGTTGCTTACAAACCATCATGTGTTTTGAATTTTTTTGGTTATCAACCATCACTGCTTTTGATTCATACTGTTACTGCAACATTTTTTTTCTAATTTACACTGTTTACTAGCCAACTCTTGTTTTACTTGTATGGTTACTAACATCATCTGCACTCCGAAGCTGATTGGTAGGTGAGGAGTTAATACTTGCAAAACTTTGTTTTGAATATATCATCATCACCACTGTCTTATAAAAATCCTTCATGCCATACGCCGGCCTCCCAAGAAAATCTTTATGCCTTGTTTTCCCAGAGATTCACACCGGATCGTCCTTGTTCCTGTTGTTCTCTCTTTCGACCTGGACTGTCTATATGCCTGCGTTAAACAAACAAACAAACAAACAAACAGATAAACAAACAGACAGTCAAGCAGACAAAACAAAAAACACACGCATCTCCCTCCCCACTGCCTCTACCATCTTAAGACGTCATTGTCTAGAACTGATCGTCATTGTTCCACATTCCCATGCACAGCCAAGAATGCGGGTGGCTGTTTGGATACTGTCTGCGTCATACGGGGTTAAAGGAAATACAATGTAGCGATCTAGATCACCAGATTAGCTAATGATTTCTGCCTCGCGTGTAAGATGAAGTGAAGTCAAGAGCTTGGGTTTGTTCAGCTGTTTAAAGATGGAAACCTAATCATATTCCCGACCCTCACCTATGACTTCTTTCTGGCCCTAACCTTAAACCCTTACACTTGACTTCTTTACATCGTATAAACGGAATGAAATCTAGGATTCGGGTTAGGTTTAGATGTGTTTTTTTTTTTTAAGTCTCAACCATGTCCCTAGTCTTAACACTATTCCGAACCAATGACACCGATCCAATCTTAAAAACAGGAAAACCTAGGATTACGATCGATCTTTCTTCTTGCTTTCGTTAGTTGCATCAGAGCATTTATGTCTTAACCCATTCATTCCTTTACCCAAGGAAGCAGGGGAATAGTGTGAGAGGGAGTAAAAGGGTTGAAATTACCGAGGGTTGACGACCAGAATGGTATATCTTGTCTTCTTTATTTCTTTTGATATACACCACCCTGGTAGGTAACCTCGAATTGTATGCTCTAGTTGCATGAGGCTGTACATCTCTGTCTCTGTGTACGTGGAAAAACAACGCTGATGGATTCCGACTGTCAGACACCATCAGTTAAAATTTTGTTTTGAATTCACGTCAGTCACCTACCATTCACTCCTCCCTTCCTTTCCTGTTTTCCCCTTCCTCCGAAAGAAAATTTCTGTTATACCGTGTTTACCAAGAGATTGAGTGTGTTATTTTGACATCGGCCCTCCAGCGTTTCCTGTTGTTTTCGTCTTCAGTTCAACCTCAATCTTTGTGTTTTGCTTCGTTTCGTTTGTTTTGTTTTCGACCTTAATCTATTAACCTGCGCCAGACAGTTAAACAGACAGATGAACAAAGCGCGTGCATCAAGCCGCATTAATCCTTATCCTTTCCCCTGCTGTGAAGATATGATTACCTAGAACTGACTGGCATTGTTGCACATGTACATGCACAACAAAGAAAGGAGGGATGCTGTATTGTACAGACTGTACAATATGTGGCTACTGGTAGCAGAATACACTGACCCTGATGGGCTATGACTGGCTAACATTTTCCGACTCACGTTAAATGGAATGAAATCTCGGGAAAGGTTTCAGGCTTCGACACTCTTAAACCTAATCTTATCCCTAACCATATCCCCAACTCAGAGTAACCATTAAGCACATTATGTCTTAAATTAGAAACAACAACAATACACACACACACACACACGCACACACACAAACACACACACACACACACACACACACACACACACACACACACACACACACACACACACACACACACTGAAATCAAGGGCTGGAATAAAGTCTAGCTACTCCGTGTCCAAAGTTAGAAGACATGATGAAACAAAAAAAATTCGAATAAAATACAGGGTTAGTTTAGTCTTAAAGTCCCAAAGCCCACTCCTATTTTTTACTCGTAACACTATACCCAAGCATGATAAAGTCCCCTTATCTAAAGCATCCACACCTTTCCACATAAAAACACAAAGAGCACAGTCTTGCGATTAGTGTTTGCCACACCTCTTAATTGTGCGTGATTGTATGTCATCGACCGTGTGAAGTGAGTGGCCTAGCGTTTAACGCACTTCTCTGGGGCGCGAAAACTTGCATTAGAATCACGGATAGAACAGGAATTATCCCCCCTACCCTCTCCTTCACAAAATCGTAAATGGTGGTCTACGATGTAGATTTTTGGACGAGATGATGAACTGGGATCCTGTACACAGCATGTAGTCCTACTTAGTACACATTAAAGATCCCACAGCGACAATGAAGTTGTTCCTAGCTAAAATGTAGCAAAATCCATTTTCAAAATAGATAAATATACACATACCAAAAAAAACAACAACAAAAAACAAAACAAAAACAGATAGTACGGCACTGCATCATCTTCGAGAGCAGCCGAAGTTTCACATGTTAATTTCTTTTGTTAGCAGCAACAACAACAACAACAACAACTATACCAACACAGACACAGACACACACACACACACATACACATACACACACACACACACACACACACACACACACACACACACACACACACACACACACACACACACACACACACACACACACATACTTGCAACAACGAGTAAATAAGAACGTAATGTATGTGCGGAAATCGAAACACTGGTTATGTTAGCTATTAAGGTTATCTATCAGGAGTCGTATCAAAAGTATATTTTTGAAACAATATCAGTCACCCATCATCACACATACTTTTTCCTATCTCCCCCCCCCCCTCCTTTTTTTTCTAAAAAAAAAAGAGCAGAAGAAGAAAAATATGTCATACAGTAAAACCTATGATTAGAATAAAATCATTGGACATGCCAAAAGTGTCGTTACATGCCAACTATCCTGTCACAACCAGGAACCTTGTTTGTAAAAACTCAGATCACATACACCATGAGCAACATAGGTAGTGAAACATACCAACTAATTCATTTCAACATAAAGCCTTATATGCTATTTTCTGACTATTGCCACATGTGTGTCTTCGTAAAATCTGTATTGAACATATTGATAAAAGTCGTAACGTACACTGATGACATCTCTTATAATCACCAACTTAATATTGAACACACTGATAAAAGCCATAAAGCACATTCGACACCTTGCCAGCGCATAGGGTTTATATGCAGGCTTATGGCTTATGCCATGATCATATAAGTTCTTCTCTATCACATGGCATCAGTGGCGTCAGTGCATATGGAATTTGTTCCAAGCGCAGAGATGCTATCTTGAGAAACTGAAACAGAGCAGCATATCACTACAAAACATGAACAATCTTCTAAGTTTTAACCCTTTGACTCCCACACCATGTCCACCAATAGCAAAAGCGTAACCCCTTGAACCCCCTCACCCTATCCACCAGCTTCCTGCAGGAAGCTGGTGGAAATGGTGAGGGAGTCAAAGGGTTAAGTTTTTGCTTTGCTGGCATGGTTGGCAATGCAGGACGCTGGTGGACAGCATGCGCGAGTCAAAGGGTAACAGGTATAATCGACATATGTTATTTTGAAATATTAAGTAATGGACGTGTAGCAGACATATCCTGGGCTAAGTAATTATGCGATAAAAGATCTTCAACCGACCTTTCATGCGAAGGAATAAAACAAAACTCAAGACCTAATAAGGACTGTCCACGTGTGGTAGGTGTGCGTTGCTCTTACAGTCGGAAAACGTTCCGTGCCAGGTGAAGGTGTCCGTGCAGAGCAGATGTCTGTTCAATACAGAGTCCCCTCAAGGCAGGTTTGACTGTGTTGTTTGCTAAGGGATTGATTATGTTGTGTCCAACACCAGTGTTTCCTGTTGATTTCTTTCAACCTCGGTTTTATTAGCCTGCCTCAGAGAGACAGATGGACAGACAGTTGCAGACAGGTAGCAACACAGTCAGACAGACAAATAGACACTGAGACCCGCTGCATCTCTCCCGTCCCCCGTCTTCTTCCCAAGACGTCATTGTCTAGAACTGATTGGCATTATTACACATTCACATGCAAGGTGAAGAAAAGAGGAGCGAGGCTGTCTGGCCACAGGCTGTCCTATCCCTGCCTTTTGTATTGTGAAGAAAACACGACACTGATGGAAGCCAGCTATCTGACACTATCAATTAACCAACCCTCTCACTCTTTCACCCTTCCCTACCAGCTTCCTAGCCCTTTCAGTCCCTAGCTCTACTCTACCAGCTTCCTAATCCTTTCAGAGCCTAACTCTACTCGACCAGCTTCCTAACCCTTTCAGTCCCTAGCTCTACTCTACCAGCTTCCTAACCCTTTCAGTTCCTAGCTCTACTCTACCAGTTTCCTAACCTTCTCAGTCCCTAGCTCTACTCTACCAGCTTCCTAACCCTTTCAGTCCCTAGCTCTACTCTACCAGCTTCCTAACCCTTTCAGTCCCTAGCTCTACTCTACCAGCTTCCTAACCCTTTCAGTCTCTAGACTCTACCAGCTTCCTAACCCTTTCAGTCCTTAGACTCTACTCTACCAGCTTCCTAACCTTCTCAGTCCCTAGCTCTACCAGTTTCCTAACCCTTTCAGTCCCTAGCTCTACTCTACCAGCTTCCTAACCCTTTCAGTCCCTATCTCTACTCTACCAGCTTCCTAACCCTTTCAGTCCCTAGACTCTACCAGCTTTCTAATAACCCTTTCAGTCCCTAGCTCTACTCTACCAGCTTCCTAACCTTCTCAGTCCCTAGCTCTACTCGACCAGCGTCCTAACCCTTTCAGTCCCTAGCTCTACTCTACCAGCTTCCTAACCCTTTCAGTCCCTAGCTCTACTCTACCAGCTTCCTAACCCTTTCAGTCCCTAGCTCTACTCTACCAGCTTCCTAACCCTTTCAGTCCCTAGCTCTACTCTACCAGCTTCCTAACTCTTTCAGTCCCTCACTCTACCCTTCCAGCTTCCTGACTCATAACCTTTCAGTCCCTCGCCCTCACCCTACCAGCTTCCTAACTCATAACCTTTCAGTCCCTTGCCTTACCCAGTACTTTACCAGCTTCCAAATGCATACCCTTTCAGTCCCTTGCCTTACCCAGTACTCTACCAGCTTCCAAACTCATACATTTTCTGATTTTTTTTTTAGTTTCAGTCTCTCGCCCTCACTCTACCAGCGTCCTAACCCTTACCCTTTCAGTCCCTCGTCCTAACCTATCAGCGTACTAATCCTTTAATTCCCTCACTCTATGCAGCATTTTACCAGCAGGAAGTTGGTGGAAAGGTCGAAGGACTGAAAAGGTTTAAAACTTACAGGGATCTGATGGGCAGGGCAAAGATGTGAAAAAATGAAAACATTGATCCAAAACAAGTTTGACTGCCCGCGCCCAAGCAAACACAAACCAGAAGAACAAGAAAACCAATGTAAGCGCGTATCCAACGAGACAAAACAAAACAAGCGCAAATTTTCGGCCAACTAGCCTTTGTCAAGCGCGAACGCACGGTAACAGACAGATCACAGACACCAAACAATGGATAATAAAAACGGGACTAAAAACTTCCCTGCCGCCTCGTCCAGTGGGTAAGAAAACATTGTTTTGTATGTATACTACCCATCAGAAACAAAAGAAACCAACGCAAAAGAAACACTTATCCTTCCCTGTCCCTATCACTATCCCTTCGCCTTATCTACCAGCTTCCAGCCCTAACGCATTTCCTGTTGTTCTCTTCTTTCACCTCCATGTATTGGCCTGCGTCAGACAGACTGAAAAACAGACAGACGGACAGACTCTTTAGACGTCATTGTGTAGAACTGATTGGCATTTGCTGCACATTTACGTGCAGAGCCAAGAATAGAGATAAAGTGTTTGGATACTGGATACTGGAGCATAATCTACTGAATATCGTCACTCTGAAACGGACTGAAATCTAAGGTTTGTTTAGGCTTTCAAAAAAAAAAAAATTAATGAAATCAAAAGTGATATTTTAGGCTTTCAAAAATATTAAACTTTATTGAAATCAGAAGTGACCTATTAGTGGGATAAAGTGTGGAAGGTATGCTCACGGAATTAATATGACTGGGGCGATAAGTCGTATTGCTGAGTGGATGGGGACTGTGGATCGTGTTGTCCGGGACGGGTTTCTGTATGGTTGTGTTTGGCGCTGGTGCAGGCAACTCGCAGATGTGGCCAGATGTGCTTTTCCTCCAATTCCATGTGATACGTTTTTTATTTTTTTATTTTTTATATTTTATTTTATTGACTTTGCAGATAAAGATACAATAGACCCTAAGTTGTTTAATTTAATGACACTAAGATAGACGTAGATACACTAGGTAGGACCTCAGAAACTTTGCTGGTGAGCAGGGCTTACGTGTAGGCTTATGGCTTGTCCTATAATTATGTTGGATCTCAATCACACTGCGTCTGTTGCGTCAGTACACATTGAAATTATGCCGAGTGCAGAGACGCCATCTTGAGAAACTGAAACCGCAATGTGACCTGGTTTTCATAGAATGTTGAATGTGGCGTTGGTACAGTCAGTCTATACTTAAGGGTTGGATTTCTTTTCTTCCATTTCTACGGGACATATGTTTTACGTAACGGAACGTTACTAGTGGAGATAATAGACATATTCAGTTCGTTATAGTCTAAATTGTTTCAGTGACACATTGATAAAATGATAGAACCTATACGCTAGATAGAACCTCCAGACCTTAGCAGCGCGTAGGGTTTATGCACACGCAGGCTTATGGCTACACCATGATCATTCTGGATCTTTTCCATCACATGGCATCTGTGACGTCAAGGCAAATAAAATTTATTGTGAGCGCGGACATACTATTTTGAGAGACTGAAACTGAAGAGAGAGAGAGAGAGGGAGAGAGAAAGAGAAGGAGAGTCAGACAGACAGACAGACAGACAGAGAGAGAGAGAGAGATCGCGCAGTCTTTGTCTTCATTCTATCTAACTTTGAAGACGGAGTGAAACGTAGGAGTACGTTTATGCTTCAAAACCCTAACCCTATCTGTAACCTGATCCTATCCACCGTCCTTACTGTTGACTTCATTCTGTAGTTAAAGTAAAAAGACCATAAGGTCACGATCGATGTTTCCACACAAGATAGCTGCATCAAAGCATACCTCTCTCTTTACACAATATAAACTGGGTTGCATGTGGATGCACGTCTCTGTTCATGTCTGCGTGGAAAACAGGACTGATGATGGATGTAGCTGGAAAACAGGTCTGATCGATGTAGCTATCACAGTCTATCGATTTAAACTTTGCTTTCAGTAATATATATCGGTCACCCACTATCCATGGTCCACATACTACTTTTCCTTCCCGCTGTCTCAATCACCAGGGTTGTGAATTCGATCAAGATCTCGGTGAAATGCGTTTCGGTTGATCTTTCTTATCGTATTTATGTTTTATTTGGTTTGGTTTTATTGATGTGCCAGTATTTGTTTCAAACTTTGAACGTCCGGGTTTGCTTGTTATTAAAGAAGAAGAAGAAGACAAAGAAGAAAGAAACAAAAATCAGGTGGTCAGACCATACTAATAATCCCCTTGTCATGTTTACCGAAAAATCCAGATTTTGTATTGTTTCATGGTCACTGTGACCTAGCTTCGGTGAAAATTAAACAAGACATTGGTGACTGTCATAAAAGTGCAAACAGAATGTAAATGTTGTCAGACGTTCCTGAAGGACGGAGAAAAGTGGCAGAATGGTTCAGACATTCGCCTGCCAATAACTAAACTCGAGGTTCCAGGGTTCGCTCCCCGTAGAGGCCTCCACTTTTCTCCTTAGTTTGACCGGAAAATCGAACTGAACGTCTAGTCCTTCGGAAGGGGACGAAAAACTAGTCGGACCCGTGTGCCTTCTGGTCTGCGCATTCTGAAGAACCCTCGGCAGTTGAAAATCGTGAAGAGCAGGGCATTGCTCGGCTGTCTTGCTATGAAACATTGGAGAGATATATTGATTTCCCAGGTCCTACCCCTTGAAGACCGGTAGCCTTCTTGCCTTTCTCAAGTCTTGGTAAAAAAAAAAGTGAATTTGAATATCAATTTGAAACGAGGGAGAGGCGCTGTCCCGTGAAAAGTTGAGGTCTCTGCCACCTCACTCCCCTACGACCCCAGGGTTATGGAACTATCTAGGTAGAACCTCAGGACCTGGCCAGCTCATGGGTTTATGTGCAGGTTTAAGGCTTGTGCCGTGATTATTCTGGATCTTCTCCATCAAATGGCACCTGTAACGTTAGTGCATATGGAATTCATTCCGAGCTCGGAGACGTCATTTGAGAAACTGAAACTGAAATTGAAACTGAAACTGAAGAAGAGGACTATTTGCACACCTTCTTCAGGAAGTGCTGATTTTTAGGCATTTTGTTTGGTCTGTCTGACCTTGACTTCAGAGCTTTGCTTTCCAATCTTATGTTTTCGCGACTTACGAACAGTCCACAGCTTTTATCATACTCATAAAAAGGTGTGGAAATTCTTGTTTTTGTCACAGGCAGACAGACGCGCATACACGCACAGACACACATTTGTCTCTGGTCGATTTGAAACAATCCATCACAGGCAGACAGACGCGCATACACACACACACACACAGGGACACACGTTTGTCTCTGATCGATATAAAACAGTCTCTACCATCTCATCACTTTTGTTGTTGTTGGAAAAATGGAGATCTAAAAAGCACATGACCCCCTTGGTTTTATGTTTGCAGTCTATTGCGTGGTCACCCTCTCAACCGGTTTGCAGCAGTTATGTGATTTGTCTGATTATTTGGCTTCACAGAGGCTGAAAACTCCGCTTATCGGTACTTCTTAAGTGTTCGTTCGTTCCTTGATTTAACGTCTTTTCACTATAAGTGATATTAGACGGGTAAAAATGGCATGGAGGATGATTTTTTTTTTTTTTTTTTTTTGGGGGGGGGAGGGGGGGAGAGGGGAGAGGGGACAGAGGGGAACAGAGTAAGAGACGGGGAAAAAAAAAAAATTAAAAGGAATCGGCAAGGTTTTTAGAAAAAGGATATGGATGAACAGAGAAATGAAACTAGAACAACGCTAACATTAAATGTAAAAGAAAACATCGTCATAAAAAACGAAACAAAACAAAATAAAATAATAATAATTAAAATAATAACCTTAAAGTAACGCATTAACAGGACTGTGAACCAATGATTCTGAAATTTTAACTAACAGAACTTGATCTGATATTACTTCTTTAAAATGCTTTTCAAGATAGTTTCCTTGTGTAAACATCTTTGGTAAGAAATAACGAAGCTTTCTGCAGTAAAACAAACAGTGATACAATGTGAATTGTTCACCGCAAATACATAAAACGTTTTTACAATATTTAGTTTTCAAAGCGTTCATTTGAATACGAAAATATGTGGTAACAATTGATCTCAAATGATATAACGAAGAATACTGAATTTTTTTACAGATATTTTGAACTGAAAGTTTGATTCTTTTTTGGGACACAAATTTTTCATTTAAATGTTCATAAAATCGAATCCATGATGCTAATTCTAGCGAGTTGTAAGCTTCATTTACCGAGGTGTTAACATGTAATTCTATGGAATTTTCAGAATTGTGTGCACCGGATTTAGCTGCTCTGTCAACTACGTTGTTGCCTTGAAGACCAACGTGAGAAGGCACCCAGCATAAACTGATTTCCGAGCCATTTATCTTTAAACAGTGTATTAGATGATTTGCCTCAATTATTAAATCAGGTCTTGTGTCTGTATCAAAAGACTGTAAGGCATATAATACAGATTTTGAATCAACAAAGAGAACTACTTTGAAAGACACAGGCCGAAGGCTTATTAAATAATGCAACGCTTGAACAACAGCGACCAGTTCTGCTGTATATATAGATACATTTGTCCCAATGAAAAAAGACTTTTTAATGTTAAATTCTGGAACATAAAACGCTGCTCCAGCGCTCTGATTTGCTAAGACTGACCCATCGGTAAAAATGTGGAGGTGGGTACGGTACTTTTCATCGATGTGTTCACAAACTGTGGATAGCGTAATGTTGACATTATCATCTTTTTTAACGTCTGCATAATCGAGATCAAACGTGGCCTTTAGCATTTCCCATGTAGGGATAGGCGTTAACATTGGTTTTTTGGCTATTTCATCCATAGTTATGCTGGATTGTTTGATCAGGTCAGATATGTAAGTTGCGGTTGTAATTTGTGATGAAATGTTTTTTGCTCGTTTTGGAAAGTCAATATCAGACCTGATTTTAATTTCTTTGCTCACAAAATTATTCGCTTGTGAAGTAGTTCTAATTGCAAACTTTGCTGTAGCTAGCTCACGATGGTTGTTTAGAGGTAGAATTCCAGCAGCTTTGTACGTTACCAGAGTAGAAGCATGAGTTGGTACACCTAGTGCAATTTTAAGACTTTTGCAGTCCAAGTTCTGAATCTTTTTTAGTAAATATTTAGGTGCATTGAAAAAAATTTCTTGCGCGTAGGATAATTTAGACCTGACCAGCGCTGTTGCCAGATGAATCAGTATATTTGTATCCATTCCCCAGGGTAATTTGCTTATTATCTTTAGAAAATTTAAGGTTTTTCGTGCTTTTGTTAAAATATAATCAAAATGGATATTCCAGCTTAATTTCGACGTGATGTAAACTCCCAGAAATTTTACGACCTGTTTGTAATTTAACACTTCACCAAGCAATTTGAAAGTAGGTAAGTTATTTGAGTTACCACCAGGATCAAACAGCATCATGTTAGTTTTTTCTGCCGACAATGACAGACCATTTTCTAACATATAGTTTCCAAGGTTATCAAGATCAATTTGATACAACTTCCTGATGTAATTCCGTGTTCTCTGTGGAGTTGTCTTTTTTAAAGTGATATTCATCCAAGTACATATATCATCAGCATACTGTACTAAAACAACACGATTTGAAAGAGCTTTAGGAAGATCCTGTATAAGGATATTAAACAAAATAGGTGCTATCACTGAACCTTGTGGAATCCCCATGTCAAGGCATCGTGAAGTAGAATAACTAGCTCCCACTCTAGCCCGTATTGTTCTATTAGCTAAAAAAGATTTAATGTAATTGTACATATTCCCAGATAAACCAACAGATTTTAGCTTGAACAATAGACGTTTATGCCAAACTTGATCGTAAGCTTTTTTTACATCAAAGAAAGTAGCTAAAACACTTTTTCTGCGGGCAAACTGTTGTTTGATCTGAGTTGTAAGTTTAACCAGGTGTTCAACTGCAGATCTCCCTTTTCTAAAACCCGCCTGGTTTACCGGAATAACATTATTTTTATCACAGTAGTGTAAAAGTCTGTTTAAGATCAATCTTTCCATTAGTTTGCTCGTGTGGGACGTCAAAGCAATGGGTCTGTAACTGTTTTTATCAGTTTTCGATTTTCCTGCTTTTAATATCGGTATAACTATAGACTTTTGCCAGATTTGTGGTACAGTTCCGTTAACCCAGCATTTCTGCAGAATTTTGTGTAGGAAAATAAGATAGTTTTCAGGGAGATGTTTAATCATTTCAGTCGAAACTGCATCAACACCTACCGAACTCGTTTTGTTGTGTAGAGACAGTATTGTGTTTTTTAGCTCTTCTAAGGTGATTGGAGAATTAAACCAGAGATCATTCTGAGGTATTGGATCAGTGTAGATTGGGTTGTTATCTTCCATTTCTCTGTGATGTTTGCAGTCTGAAGATAAACCTTCAACTTTACTGTTTTTAGCAAATAATTCCACAAAAGTTTCTGCTTTGTCCATGTCTGAAGGAAATGTGTTACATGTTTCTATTATTATCGGACACCTTGGTAGGTTGGTTCCATTCTTCATTTGATTCATTTTCGTCCAGACTTTATGAAAATCTTTGAAATCTGAAATTTGTTTTGTGCAGAATGATGCCCAATAATCTTTCTTTGCTTCAGCGATGGTTTTGTTACATTGGATGTTAGCTTTTTTCATTTCCACATGATCTTCAGGTTTCCGGCTTTTGATGTAGATTTTGAATTTCTCCCTTTTATATTGAACTGCTTTCTCACATGCCTCTGTCCACCAAACATTACCCAATCGATTATTCGATCTAGAAGTTTTGAGTTTCGGAATTGATATGTCTGCAGCGGCTAGAATTGACTCTTGGAATTTAGAAAACATAATGTCTACATTTTCACTTTCATAATGTCTGTAATCCTGATTAGCAAGAGTAGTTCGAAATAAGGACCAGTCTGCACGCTTGTAATTATATTTTGGAATAATATCAGGAGAGCTGTCTTTCATCCTGATGTTTTTGTCAGTTATGGTTATGATGATAGGTAGATGATCGCTTCCCAAAGTGTCTCTGTGAGTTTCCCAGGTACAGGATGGTGCTAATTCTGGTGATATCAGAGACAAATCGATGGCTGTCGCCCTGTGTTTGGAGACATCAGGGATCCTAGTGACACTACCATCATTTAGAAGGTAAAGCGAACTATCAACGATATTTTCTACCAAACGATTGCTTGTAACAGTAGAACAGTTCTTTTCCCAAAATGGGGAGTGGGAATTAAAGTCTCCACCTATTAGCCATTTACCACGCTGCTGATCTTGGATTGTGCGCAGCCATTCTGTGTTGTGGTCATTTGGACCTGTTGGCAGGTAGACTGACAAAACGTTGATGTTTAAAGAATTGCTTAATTGGACAGTGGCAGCACAAGCGTGCAAATCGTCGCTTGATTTCAAAACTGGGGAAGTAAGTAAGCAGTATTGTAAGTCTTTGAGTATATATATCGCGGTGGATACCTTCTTCCCGTGATTCCCACATTCATAGACTGGAGGATAGTAATAATTGGGGAAATTGGGAAGCTTGGTTGCGACAACATTCATCGACTGCAGAATCAAAACTTCACATCTATTTGATGTCAGGAAATGCTCTAAGTATGCCGAATTGGTGGAAAGGGATCTACAATTCCATTGCAAAAACTTGACTTGGGATTGTTGTCGCATTACTGATACTGGTTTATCTCCAACTTTCTATTGACTTTATTTATGGACGATAATAATGAAAACTTTGACTTTCTGTGTACAGGAGAGATGGACAGAAAGAAAATTACGCAATTACTTAGACTACGAAGTAAAGATAACAAAATTGTAGCAAAACGATGAAAAGAAAA
>CM060309.1:70129033-70146533 GCA_030674185.1 Monoplex corrugatus | reverse complement strand
ATATTTGATGTTCTGCGTGTGCATGCACTCAAAGAAAATTCAGGCTGTAATAATAATAATAATAATAATTACAATATTTATATAGCGCAAAATCTTGATAAAATCAAATCTAAGCGCTGAAGCAGACACACACGCACGCACGCACGCACGCACGCACACACACGCACGCACGCACGCACGCACACACACACACACACACACACACACACACACACACACACACACACACGCATGGCTATAAATGGGGAGAAAGAATAAAAGCAATAAAAGCAAGAATAAAAGCAATGGAAAATTATAGAGAGCATAGCATATACAATTATATATTATAACCATGTGATTCCCCTCCGAGCGGAGACAGGCTGCAGAGGGGGGGGGGGGGGGGGTTTGAGTGAGGTTAGGATTTTATGCGGAGGAGAAAAGGTGAGTTTTGAGAGCGGACTTGAAGGAGACAAAAGTAGATTGCTGACGGACTGAGAGAGGAAGTTTGTTCCAGGAGAGTGGACCAGAAACAGAGAAGGCTCGTGGAACCATAGGTATTGAGCTTAGTGCGTGGAAAGCGAAAAGTCAGAGGATCGGAGGCAGAGCGGAGGGTACGTGAGGGAACATAGATCTCAAGTAGGCTTGACAGGTAATCGGGGGCTGCGTTATTGAGGCTTTTGTAGCACATGGTGTCTAGTTTGTACTGTATGCGCTTTGATACAGGGAGCCAGTGAAGTTGTGCCAGGAGAGGAGATATGTGGTCAGCTTTTTTCTTTTTGAGTACAAGGCGTACAGCATTGTTTTGAATGCGCTGTAGGATGTGAATGGTGGAGGCAGGAAGACCAGACAGGAGTGAATTGCAATAGTCAATGCGAGACATTATGAAGGAGAGAACGAGTTTTGCAGTTGTTTCGACAGAGAGATACTTCCTGATCAGCCTTATAGATGGAGATGATAGTAGCAAGATCTGGCAGTTTGAGAAACAAAGTTGTTCATGGAGAGGGTAGAGTCAATGCAGACACCAAGGTTTTTAGCTGAATCAGAAATTGGGACTGATGTGTTACATAATGGGAGAGAAAGAGGAGGCAGCTGAGAAAGTTTCTGACAGGTGCCAATGAGGATAGCTTCTATCTTGTCGTCATTAACAGGTCTGCACGTATGTTGAAATTTTACATCCTAACCACTTGGCAATACCACCTGCCCGTCGGCTGTAAATGGAGGACTCATACAAAATTGGGACCACGAATCGTCCCTTCTTTCCTTTTATCATAGTGATTAGAGGCTGGCATATATTAACCAAACCAATGCCCGCCTCTGTCACATTGCGTTCACCCATTCGATTGCCATCCAGGGTGGATCAGAGAACCGAATAAAGCCTCGGTTTGTCACAATGAAGGCTTCTTCAAAAAAATGTTTTCGCTAGTCCTCGTATACTGTACTCTAAGAGTGGTAGGACTTTAAAACTCACTCAACCAACTAACTAACGCCTCTGTCACTTATGCTTTAGTGAAGCGCTCAGGGGCTCTTGTGAACCAGATGACAATTGGGTGAAGCGCATATGAACTTGTCCAAGCACATTTAATCCCTCTTTGAGTATACTATCAACTTTAAAACTTTCAACTCTGAGCTGATGCACCGTACAAATAGTCAATATTAGATTTATCATCATTTATATCTTGTTCAGTAGTAGACTTGCTTGACTTGTTTTCCGTCAGAATAGAGACAATAGTGTCTGCACCGCGATTGCATACGTTTGTCTGAGACTGGTTTTTTGTCAGTCACAAAGACTGATTTATTGTTTAAATCGAAAAGATTGGTTTATTGTCAGTCACAAAGATTGATTTATTGTTTAAATCGAAAAGATTGGTTTATTGTCAGAGTCGCAAAGATTGATTTATTGTCTACGTCGAAAAGATTGGTTTATTGTCAGAGTCGCAAAGATTGATTTATTGTTTAAATCGAAAAGATTGGTTTATTGTCAGAGTCGCAAAGATTGATTTATTGTCTACATCGAAAAGATTGGTTTATTGTCAGAGTCGCAAAGATTGATTTATTGTCTACGTCGAAAAGATGGTTTATTACGAGCGCCACAAAGATTGATGTATTGTCTACGTCACAAAGATTGGTATATGACAGAGTCACAAATTTCAACAGTCCCAACAGCTACCAGTTTTTGTTCTTTTTCTTCAGTATCAGTCTCTGAGGTTTTCTGTGCATTATTTTGCTTGGTGCAAGTGTTTTCGAGAGAGTAAAAAAGTCGCAGTTTGAGGATCATCAGTTCGGAATACAATGAGGATCATCAGTTCGGAATACAACATGATCATAAAAGAATGCAGAGAGGAGCGGAAGAAAGAGGATTTAGCTGAGGAGGATCGCAATGATCTTTTTTGTGCAAAACACAGATTTAGCTGAGGAGGATCGCAATGATCTTTTTTGTGCAAAACACAGAGGTCAGAATGAACATATAAACAAAAACCCTGTTTTAGTTTCAAAATTAATCGGAATTATGAAAGAACGAATATCGAAAACTGCTGTATTTGTTCTTTGTTTTGTAGCATCTTGGTCTTCTGTGCGTACGTTATTAGCAATGCCGCTCCTAGCAGCAATTTTCGCATTCATATATGTTTGTAAATTGTGATGGTTGGCCTAATCGATCTAATCATCCTGTCTCACCTTTTTCGCTGTGACGGCAGTGGGAAATCCCAGCACGGCTGTAAACGAGCACACGCAGGCCGGAGTTACTGATCCCTTTGTGTGTGTGTGTGTGTGTGTGTGTTGTATGTGTGTGTGTGTGATAAGCAGTAAAGATACAAACAGAGAGACTGGAACCTTTCTGTTGTCGTGGCTAATTACTTGCCGCTTGATCGACACCAATGATGAATGTGTATGTGTACATTTCATTCCAGTTCCACATAAGCCATGCTACTAGTCCCTGGTTACTGGCTTTAATTAACAGAGGTATAGATAGATACAGATATTGCAAACTACACACTTCCTCTGTTGATTACTTCTCGTTTGATCAACACCAGTTGTCACATTTTCTCTTCAACTCTTCTACTTCTCCCTTAAATCATGGGGCGCGGCACTATAGAACTCTTCACCAGATTTCTCCAGCTCTGTTGGTCATGTGCCAAAGCCTGGGTTTCTGCGAATGGTGTATATGTCCCTTTCTGCAATGCTGTCAGTTCATCGTCTTTGTCTTTTTAGGTTGTTTGTTTGTTTGTTTGTTTTTTGTTGGGTTTTTTATTTTGTCTTCCCATCTGTCTCCTTCCCTTAACAGTTCCCTGGAGAATTAATTCAGCGAGACCATTGGCCATACTAACGTAGAGTGGTCAGTTTGCATGTGTTTTATTCATTCTAGGACTAAACTGTGTTTTTAGTCCTGTGGGCAGGTTGTAGAAGACATATGGATAGATAAATCACACTCTTTCCTTGCTGATCACTCCTGGCTTGATCAGTGCCAGTGGCGTTCGATCGTACACTTTTGTCTCAAGACTAAAAAAATATTTGTGATTCGTGTGCTCATGGTTTCCGTCCGAGTGCACACAGGACAAGTTCAATACCATGTTAGGACTGCAGAAAGCGTTTATGGCCAATGTTAAATGGCGCGCTAGAGTTTGGTTTGATCACATCATCCACCATGGCACATTGTCCAAGACCATCCTTCATATCATCTGGAAGAAGGCCGTAGCCTAAGTTGACAGAGAAAGCGACGGGTGGCAAATATCAAATGGTACCGACCCCAACACGCTGACAGCACCCAAAAGAAATAGATGGGGATCCTGTCTGCTAACGAGTCTCACTAATTCCCCTAATGACCACACTGGCGACAGGATTCAAAGGCGAAGACAATGATAATTATGCTATATTTCTTAGAATGGTCATCATCATCATCATCAGGTGCCCTGCCGCATGGCGTTGGCGATCATGGACTTCCATCTGCCTCTATCTCTCGTTGCCCCTAGCATCTCCCCCACCCTCCTCGTCCCCAGCCACTCTGCAAGTCCGTCCAGCATTTTCTCCCTGGGTCTACCTGGTGCTCTCCTTCCCTCCAGCTTTCCCGCTGTGACCAGGTGCTCCAAATCCCCCCTTCCTCATAAAATGACCTATAAATGTTGCCTGTCTTTTCCTAATCTTCCTTATGAGTGATCTGCTTGTGTCTGCCTCCATCAAGACTGTCTCGTTTGTTTTCTTTGCTGTGTAGAATTCACAAAATAAAAGTTATTTTACAAACTTATCTTAGCTAATTTACATATCTTCCCAGAACAAGTACAAAAGAAATATTACCACCACCACCACCACCACCACCACCACCACCACCACACCACCACACCACCACACCACCACACCACCACCACCACCACCACCACCACTACTACTACTACTACTGCTACTGTTAATGTTAATATTAATAATGATGATGATGATGATAAAAACGTTCGCCTGTCAACAACTAAACTCGATGTTCCAGGATTCGCTCCCCGTAAAGGCCTCGACTTTCCCCCTCAGTTTGACAGGGAAAATCGAACTGAACGTCTAATCCGGAAGGGGACGAAAAACTAGTCTGACCTGTGTGCCTTCTGGTTGCGCACGCTAAAGATCCCACGGCAGTTGAAAATCGGAAAGAGCAGGGCATTGCCCAGCTGCCTTGGTTATCAAACATTGGAGAGATAGGTTGATTTCTCAGGTCCCACTCCTTGAAGACCATTTAGCCTTCTTGCCTTTCTGAAGTCTTGCTATTCATAAGGCATCTTGACATACAGATCAAATCAATGCACGCACTCATCATTTTCTAAACCGTTTACTTACAGTGACAAATACAGCCACAAAACACATGCACACCAGAAAGAGGAGGGCAGGAGGGCAGTGGGACGAAAGGGTGAGCACGTGAAGAGGGAAATCACTGTTACACAAATAGGTATGTCTTCAAGTTAGACTTGAAGGAAGACTATGTGGCTGTCGACAAGACAGGGGAAGTGGATTCCGCTCTGAATTGGTAAAGCAATAATATAAGACCTCTTACATAAGGAGTACAGAGTATTTGCTGTTGTTTGAGACAGAGGAAAGGACAGACGCAGGCAAACATTTGTAGTGTGTATATTTGTGTGTGTGTGGTGTGTGTGTGTGTGTGTGTGTGTGTGTGTGTGTGTGTGTGTGTGTGTGTGTGTGTGTGTGTGTGTGTGTGTGTGTGTGTGTGTGTATGTGTGTGTAAAAAAAGCGGCAGAGTGAGAAAGAGCATAAAAGCTTTCCCATCACTACTATCGGTATGTGGTAATAATACGTGTTAACCTGACCAAGAAGAGTCTTCTATAGGGTATATGGGATGGGCCATGGACCTTGGCAGCAGATTTGAAAACACTTTATTAGCCAGAGATACAGCTAGTCATTGCTACTCTATGTATAATTGGTGGATGCCCATGGGTTGTGGCAGCAGTCTTGAACTTGAAACACTGTATTAGTCAGGGATACAACAGTATGGCTACAGAGTGATGTACCGATCTCTGTTTCTATATCTCTGGCTGCAGTGTAGGGGTTGAGGATGCTGGCTGCAAGTTGGATGTGGAAGATAAGGGTCGGGATAAGGGGGTGAGTTATGCACGTAGCACCTGTGACAATGGCTGTCTGTCGGCTGACAGCGGCTAGCCGTGGGTCACATGGCGTATCATGTTTACCACACAGCTGGCCCATGTTTTGGCACGTCAGCAAAAACAGCGCTCAAAATTATGACACTATATATATACACAGCAGCTGTCTTGTTCTGCCGCCGCTGTCTATTTTGACAGTTTGTTGCTGGCTGTTTTTTTGTTTTGTTTTTTGTTTCTTTTCTTCTTTTTCTTTTCCCCAGCCGTTTTGGTATTGTCATTTCTTTTGGTTCTATGCAGGTCTTTTGTGTTGTGTCTGTTTTTCTTTTCTCATTTTTTTTTCGGATGAGAACATTTTCGTTCATGCCATCTGCAGTTAGTTCACCCAGCTGTGAATAGGTACATGACTCTGCTCAGGGTTGAGGAAGGCAAACCGCAACGAAGGAGAGTGCATCACCCTGATAATGCTAGACCAGAGAAAAATTGAGGTCTCTACCACCCAACTTTCCGAGGACCTCCATGTTACGTGACGATCTTTACCATTGTCCATGTGTGTGTGTGTGTGTGTGTGTGTGTGTGTGTGTGTGTGTGTGTGTGTGTGTGTGTGTGTGTGTGTGTGTGCGTGTGTGTGTGATTTAATGTCTTCACTAAAGTGATTTTAGACAAAAGAAAAAAACAACAGAAAGTGGGGATAGAGTGAAGAGGATATTTGAAAATAGTCAATCTTGAGAAAAGATGATCCAGAATACAACAGTTTCGAGGAGGAAAAATTAACAAATGACGTTACCATAATTAACGATTTAAACAAACAAACAAAAAAAACAAAACAAAAACAAAAAAAATGAACAAGTCAAATAACAACGTTTTAAAGACAATTCGCTATAGGACTTTTTGACAGTCTAACAAAAAATTCATATATTAATGATGATGAGGCAAATATGTCAGACACTGTCTTCATAAATAGTGTAGGAATCGAGTCTATGTCGTTTTACCCTAACGCAAGAAAGAATATGACTATGTGTTATAATCATTTCCACACAGACGCACTATGTTCTTGGTGTATTTTGTTTTGAATGCATCAAGTTTCCGCCTATACATAAGGGATTATATATACTTCTGCCGGCAGGAAACTGCTTATGTATTTTGCTAATTTCAAAGTTCATGTGACGTTTATCATACTTTTTCTGTTTCTCTCTCTCTCTCTCTCTCTCTCTCTCTCTCTCTCTCTCTCTCTCTCTCTCTCTCTCTCTCTCTCTGTGTGTGTGTGTGTGTGTGTGTGTGTGTGTTTCTCTTTCGTCTTTTCTTGTCTCTCTTGTCTTTTAGAATTGCTTTGTGCCTGTTTTTTTTTGTTTTTGTTTGGTTTGTTCTGTTTGTTTGTTTTTCATTGTTGCGGTTATTTTGTGTTCATTTTGCTTTAAAACAATAAAACAGCCCAAACCAAAGACAAAACACAGATCTTGCGTTTTGTCTTTGGTTTGGCTGTTTTACTGTTCTTTTGTCTCTGATTTGTCCAGTAGTTTGTCCTAGTACTGCACCTTTATCTTGATAAAGACAAGCATAGTTGGGGAGAGGGGAGGGGACGGAGGCCAGGCGATTCCACCAAAACAACCCCTTGTGTGTGTGTGGCGCGCGCATGCGTGTGTGTGTGTATTCATTTTCATAGACAGGAATGGAGAAAGTTCGTGTGTGTATGTGTATGTGTGTGTGTGTGTGTGAGCGTGCGTGCGTGCGTGCGTGCGTGTGTGTGTGTGTGTGCGTGTGTGTGTGTGTGTGTGTGTGTGTGTGTGTGTGTGTGTGGTGTGTCCTAGTCTTCTTTCTCATAAAGAAGACAAAGACAAAGACCGAGAGAGCAGACAAAAGCCACTGTCTAGACGACTGGAGGGGATTTACAAAATGCTCTCCCCCACATCGCCCACCCCAACTCTCTTTGACCTTCTTTCCACGCGCATTCCCCATCTCTGATCCTCTCTCCCATGGTCTGTAGTCTTTGTGTGTGTGTGTGTGTGTGTGTTGTGCGAGTGCGTGCGTGTGTGTATGCACGTGTGTGTGTGTCTGTGTGTGTGTGTGTGTGTGTGTGTGTGTGTGTGTGTGTGCGTGCGTGTCTATGTGTGTGTATGTGTATCTTGTGTGCTTGTGTGTGTATGTGTGTGTGTGTGTGTGTGTGTCCCAGTCTTCCTTCCCATAGAGAGGAGTGGAGAAAGGTCGTGAATGCAGACCACAGACATTGTCTAAACGATCGAAGTGGGTTGACGAAATGTACATGTAGCTCCCCCTCGTCCTTTTTGTCCAACCTTACACCCACTCCCACCTTCCCCACCCTATCCTCCGCCATTGTTGACCCCATTGTAATGGTTAGTGGGCGTGCATGGTGTTTTATTTTGTTCACTTATTTTGTACCAGACCCGCTTGTATTGATCTTGTTGTCAGGATTCTGCAGTCAGTTTTTTCTTTTTCTTACCTAGCTTTTCGCGGATGCCTTGTACGCACCTTTGTTTATGTCTACAATCTGCAGGCAGTATGCTGCTGCACAGTCTGCGTACCCTATCTTCGGTGGGTGTGCATGCCAGGTGATTTCACGTTTCCATGTCACCAGACACTATTGGTCATGATTTACAGGATCTTAAATGTGCATACTCGATGTTCTGCATGGTTGCTTAGAAGAATGTTTAGAGTTCCATGGACAGCAAAGAAAACAAACGAGACAGTCTTAATGGAGGCAGACACAAGAAGATCATTCATAAGGAAGATTAGGAAAAGACAGGCAACATTTATAGGCCATTTTATGAGGAAAGGGGAATTGGAGTACCTGGTCACAACGGGAAAGCTGGAGGGAAAGAGAGCACCGGGTAGACCCAGGGAGAAGATACTAGACGGACTTGCACAGTGGCTGGGGACAAAGACGGTGGAAGAGATGCTTGAGGCAACAAGAGATAGAGACGGATGGAAGTCCATGATCGCCAACGCCATGCGGCAAGGCACCTGATGATGATGATGATACACACGAAGGAAGTTTAGGCTCTAGCAAATCTGCACACAGATTGACCAGTGTGATCTGAAATAACGCTACCCTTTACTTAACCAGGCGGGAGGTACCCTGGTAGAATCGAACCCAGAACTTCTGATTGGAAGTTTAAGGACTTACGCACTTGACTACCACACCTGTTGAAGATTCAGCAATAATGATTGTCTTTCATTCCCTAGAGACTCCGGAATCACGCCCTTGTATACAGGGGTATAGTGATTTTGTTTCCTGATTATATCAGAATACGAGCTTCAAACAGATGTGATAAGGGGAGTGTTTGGTGAAGAGGTAACAGAAAATGTACTCCTGAGACATGAGACTTTTACATAATCGGTCAAGCTAAATCCACTCCAATAAAATGAAGACACAACCTAGATCATAAAACTATAAAACTCGTATAAAACCTGACACCAGTCATAACGCTGGGACTCCCATTCCTGAAACACATGGTCCAAACTGTAATAAGTACCTGGCGTACTCATGCATCGTCTGACTCTACAATTTCTTTGTCATGGAGTGCATGTCATCATGACTACAAGCCCCACAAATCATGAACTGCTGATAGACAAAGGTTTTTACAGAGGCAGAATAATTATGCTACTCACTCCTAAGAGCGCTCATCTTAACGCTCCAATCATTCTGGTGGTGTCGGTTTAGAGTCAAGTGTTTCGTAGATGTCTTCTGTCATTGCCCCTCCTCCCCATTTCAAGACCTTTCCAGCGGATAGCGTTTTGTGCAGGATGAAGGGGTCTGCCAAACAGCTGCAGGTATAGATTTGTGTGGAGTGCATATAGTGCAATAAATCTGTCTTGGACAAGTTCCAAACAATTAATAACGATTAACATCCATAAGTCCGTAAAGATTACTTGTATTAATGAGCATAATAATATTTTATTGACCATAACAGAAGAACGTCTTTTTAACCCTTATTTACAACCGAGAGCACGAGTACATTAACCGCAAAGAAATGATTTCTGCACTATAAGCGTGCAACAGCTCACACATACGCAAAAAAAGAAAAAAAAAAGGGGTGGGTGGGTGGGTAGTGAGTCAGTGGTATTCTTAATTTGTACGGCTGAAACACAAGTACTGTTTTACTACCAGACAGCGCGGTAGTCAAGTGGTTGAGCTGGACACATGCTGACCTGGGAGATTATTAAAAATCTCCACCTTTTACCCACCAGGCAGGAGGTTCTCAGGCGTGTTCGAACCCCAGATCTTACCGTTGGAAATCTGATGTCTTACCCACTTGACTACCACGCTCCGTCATTTACCTTGTGCATTGTGATTAAACCGTTGATTACCACACCCTATCCACCGACTGCAGAAACTTGACTCTTTGACTCCCTCACCCTGTCCACAAGCTTCCTGCAGGAAGCTCGTGGATAGGGTGAGGGAGTCAAAGAGTCTTTTTGCTTTGTTAGCGTGGTTGACAATGCTGGATGCTGGTAGACGGGGATGCTGGAGTCAAAGGGTTAAATCATCCAGCAAATGTTTTCCCGATGGAGATGTAGGCCAGGCAGACCAAACATTCAATGGTTTATGTACTGTCAGTGACCAAAGCAAAATACAACTTGATTGAAGTATGCATTTCTAGAGTTAGCATTGCTTCTATGTTCGGCGACTTTGTATCCAGACATTTTTAAGGGATCACCTCATTTAGTCAGTTTCCTCAATGCTCACTTGTATTTGTTTCCATTCCCATAATCTACGCTATCTCTATGGCCACAGAAAGGGAATAGTTTTATAGTGCTATGATTATGACAACGCTGGAGATGATGATCATGATGCTACAGAATTCTGTCTAGGACTGAGACTGCGTGACAGTGCTGTGCTCCATGTTTAGCATCATGATAAGCCCTGGTGTAAACCAGGCCCGAGAGCTACAGATGCCTGCAGTGTTTGTCAGGAGATCTGAGCAATATCCTCAATAACGTATCCTTGAAGTGGATGAGACTCGACTGTACGGTCACAGACTTTCCAATGAGCCCATACATAGCACGCTCAACTCTGGTTAAGATCCGGTTGGGGGCCAAACACTCTCACAAGGATTTTGAAGAACTGATGGGGGAGTTGAACCCACAATTTTCCAGCGCATAGTACTTTGCGGGTAACCTCTGTACCACGGCGTTGTACCCGGGGTTACTGCTCTGCCTTTGGCATGTGAGGCAGCAAAGAACGTTCTCCGGTTCTATTCTGGACCAGCCTCTGCATACAGCCCCAGGTGTGTTTTAGGGTCTTGATGTCTCTTTCTGTTGTTCGTCGGCAGGTGGTGTTGGATCTTCTTCAACGCACACAATCACCAGCACCACATGTGTTCACCAGTTTTGTAACAGGATCATATCATTTTGAGAATACGAAGACTGAATGTCCTTCATGATTCACCCCTATGAGTGTATTGAGCAGCGTGTGATGAATGTTGTTCTGTTGTTACTGTTGTTGGTGGTGGTGGTGATCATGGTGGTTTTGGTGTTGGTGGTCATATAGTTTGTTTATGTCAAGTAGCTACAGGGCACCTGGCCACATAATTGCGTAAAAACGGAAGAGGTCTGGCCCCCTAAATTTATGGTGTAGATAGTTCACCGTCGTGTGGATACGCTTTGGCGTCCACAACCAGCCCCCAAGTGCAGACAAACACGAGGACTGGACATTCCAACGGCAGACCAGGCTGATGATAATACATGTAAATTCTCAACGGCTGAGGAGTCAGGTCAGGACGGACTGGCAAAGTTGGAGCCCACTGCCTTGTGTGTATCATGCGGAGAAGAGAAAGCTAAGGAATAAACCCTACAGAAAACCGGAGTGGAAAAAGTAAGGATAGCGTACTCTCCGGTAGCTCCTGCAGCCCATGCTGGTGCCCACCGTAGTACTATATATTCCTTTGGACCATGTCAACGAGGGGAATCTTGATGTCTGGGCAGCGCAGAATCTCTACATTCATCGCCCAGGTCTGCGTCCCAGAGATGTCACTCCAGTCGTCATCATGTGCCCTGCCATATGGCGTTGGCGATCATGGCATTCCATACGAATGTATCCCTTATCGCTACAAGTACATCTCCCACCTATTCTGTCCTCAGCCACCTTGCAATCTGTCCAATATTTTCTCCCTGAATCTATCTGGTGCTCTCTTTCCCTCCAGTTTTCCTGTTGTGACTAGTGCTCTAATTTCTCTTGCCTCATACAATGTCCTATAAATGTTGCTTGTCTTTTCCTAATCTTCTGCAAAACAGTACAATCAACACGAGAGGCAACAGTTACGAATTTTAAGTCCACGTAGTCTGCATACTGAGTATCTGTCTCTACGATTCTACGGCAGCGAGAGCTGGACAATCTGCGTGTGCAAGGAGCATTACCCCAATTGCATCCACCTGTGGTGCTTGTGCCGAATCCTGGACATTTCCTGAAAGAATCGTATTCCAGACAAGGACGTCCTGGACCAGGCCAGCATGCCAAGCATGTATATCCTCTTCAAACAGATGTCTTGTACGGAGATCTCGCTGCAGGATCCTGGCCCACAGTGCATCCATCACTGTGACAGTGGGACGTCTGCAAACGTGACCTAAAGTCCGCTGATATATCAGCGTGGATACCTGGGATAAGACTGCAATAGATTGACGTGCCTGGCGACAGGCTGTACGAGCAGGCATCTCCATTGCACAAGAGAAAGGAAACTCAACCGTGTCGTACAGAAGAGAAAGTAAGTTCCACAGCCATTAGTCTTCATGTGCGCCAAAGACTTCGACTCAAGAATTTGCTTGTTCAGCTATAGCCGACGCTGTTCCATATCTAAATGAGTTCTCAACCAGACACACCCATCGTCTAATCAGACAGACAGAGCCATCATGTAAGTGGCTGATAGTTCTATAGTATTTTGCCAGGGACAGCTCCTTTGTTTTGAGTGCGTGCTGCTCACGGGACCTCTGTTTATCGTCTCATCCCAGGGACTAACACCGTGACCTTGGACTCAGGCACTGTCGCATCGTAGGATGCATGAAGCAGCAAGAGCACTCCAAAGGGCTTGGTCGGCAAATAGTTCCAGGGCATATCACTCCAGCGTCTATCCACCAGTTGCAGACTCTGTTAACCTTCTGGTGCCAGTTCAGGTTTGGTCTCCCCTCCACCACTGTCCTTCTGGGTTCTAATTCAGCACTGGTCTGGTTGACAGGTGTGGAAGACGGCAGTGTAGTCGAATGGCTCAGCCAATGATGTTGATAACTTGGATCTGTTTGCTTCTTGACATTACTTCATCGTTAGTTAAAAAGTCTTTCTGATTGATGCCCAAGATTTTGTGTAGGCACTTTAGGTCAAAGGAGTCAAGCTTGTTCTTCTGACTTGTTTTCAGGTTCTACATTTCACAGCTGTACAGCAAAGTTGACAGAACGTTGGATTTGTAGAACTGCAAATTTACTTTCTTGGAGACGTTTTTGCTGTTTCATATATCTGACATCTTGGGATTTTTTTTACCACCACTTAACCTCTAAGGAGGAAGAAAAATCCGTGTCCGATCCGCGACTCGAACGCAGACTTTTCTTGTCCTAGTCATATGTTTAGCCACTAGACCACACACTCTACCACAATGGAATTTGTCGGACAAGTTGTATAGAGATGGATCATATCGTTCAGGTGGCAAACGCGATAAACAGTAATAAATATCTAATGGATGGCAACAGGTGGACAGACACTGAGGCAGCAACTTCATCAATAACCAGTCGGCTGGCGCTCAGCATGTGTATAACCCCATTAGTTGAAGACCAGACCCATAATCTATATAAATAACCCAAATGGGTATGCACTGTTCTTCGAGTTCAATGTGGCCTTGAAAAAGCTTCGTTTCAAATAAGATGTGACATAGACGGAAGACAATTGTAGACGCGTGACATAGACCGAAGACAATGATTGACACGTGACATAGACCGAAGACAATGGTAGATGCGTGATGTAGACCGAAGACAATGGTAGACATGTGACGTAGACCGAAGACAATGGTTGACGTGTGACATAGACCGAAGGCAATGGTAGATGCATGACGTAGACCGAAGACAATGATTGACACATGACATAGACCGAAGACAATGGTAGACGTGTGACGTAGACCGAAGACAATGGTTGACGTGTGACATAGACCGAAGACAATGGTAGATGCGTGACATAGACCGAAGACAATGATTGACACGTGACATAGACCGAAGACAATGGTAGATGCGTGATGTAGACCGAAGACAATGGTAGACGTGTGACGTAGACCGAAGACAATGGTAGACGTGTGACGTAGACCGAAGACAATGGTAGACGTGTGACGTAGTCTGAAGACAATGGTAGACGCATGACATAGACCGAAGACAATGGTAGATGCGTGACATAGACCGAAGACAATGGTAGACGTGTGACATAGACCGAAGACAATGGTAGACGTGTGACGTAGTCTGAAGACAATGGTAGACGCATGACATAGACCGAAGACAATGGTAGATGCGTGACATAGACCGAAGACAATGATTGACACGTGACATAGACCGAAGACAATGGTAGATGCGTGATGTAGACCGAAGACAATGGTAGACGTGTGACGTAGACCGAAGACAATGGTAGACGTGTGACGTAGACCGAAGACAATGGTAGACGTGTGACGTAGACTGAAGACAATGGTAGACGCATGACATAGACCGAAGACAATGGTAGACGTGTGACGTAGACTGAAGACAATGGTAGACGCATGACGTAGACTGAAGACAATGGTAGACGCATGACGTAGACCGAAGACAATGGTAAGACGGTGTGACGTAGACCGAAGACAATGGTAGACGTGTGACGTAGACTGAAGACAATGGTAGACGGTGACGTAGACCGAAGACAATGGTAGATGCGTGACGTAGACCGAAGACAATGGTAGATGCGTGACGTAGACCGAAGACAATGGTAGACGTTGGGCGTAGACCGAAGACAATGATTGACACGTGACATAGACCGAAGACAATGGTTGACGTGTGACGTAGACCGAAGACAATGGTTGACGTGTGACGTAGACCGAAGACAATGGTTGACGTGTGACATAGACCGAAGACAATGGTAGACGTGTGACATAGACCGAAGACAATGGTAGACGTGTGACATAGACCGAAGACAATGGTAGACGTGTGACGTAGACCCAAGACAATGGTAGACGTGTGACGTAGACCGAAGACAATGGTTGACGTGTGACGTAGACCCAAGACAATGGTAGACGTGTGACGTAGACCGAAGACAATGGTAGACGCATGGCATAGATCGGAAACAATGGTAGACTGTCACAACAGTGTCAGGAGATTATAAGTATTTTCAGAGATTCCCGAGAAATTGCTGTTCACGCACTTTCCTTCAGCGTGCTGACTTTAGGCCTTTTGTTTTTATTCTGATACCTTGACTTCCAATCTTATGAACTGGCAACTCCTGAACAGTCCACGCTTTTGACCAAGTTTGATAAAGTTCCATTCAAAAATAGCTGAGAAAATATTGTTAGTTTTAGTAACAGACAGACAGACACAAACACACACACATTTTAGTAACAGACAGACAAACACATACAAACTTTAGTAACAGACAGACAGACAAACACACACACATTCACACACACACACACGCGCGCGCGCCGTGGTGAAATGGTCAGCACAACGGACTACAGACTGGAAAGTTGTGGGTTCGAATCCCGTCGATCCTATCAGAAAATCATTGCGGGGGTTTTCGGTTCCATGCCGCTCCTACCCAGAGCTGAGCGTGCTATGGGCAGACTGGGACCACACAGTCGAGTCTCATCCACCTCACGGGTGCGTCAATGAGAGTCTTGCTCTGTATCTCTCCCGCCTGACTGACGCCAGTATATATCTTGATAGTAAACGTAGAGTACAGCCCAGTCATCGTAGTCTCAATCGTAAATGGAAAAGTCCATAACATTATGATTGTCATCGTCATCGTCATGACGTCCTAAAATTGCTCTAACGTCTGTGGTCATAAATGTGACGTAAAACTGGGACCAAAAACGGAACAAGAAGAAGAGAAACAAACAAAAACAAAACAAAAACAAAACAAAACGCAGCAACAACAACAACAAAACCCCAAACCAGATGAACACAAGTGAATCTACTCAACAATAAATAAATATGATCAAACGTACACAGTGGGGGCATACACAGAATGGTCAATGCCATGAATACATTCATTTTCTCGATATTACTGACGTTCAGTTGACATTCTTTTTTTGAGGGCTTTTTTTTATTTTTTTTTTTTTTTTACAAACCCATGAAGTCAAAATCTGATACTTCGAGTTAAGTCCCAGCCCGCAAGATATTAAAAGGTTGTTACTTGGTTAGTTGATGGGTTAGAATGATTAATGATGTTGGTGGTGGGGGTGGTGGTGGTGGTGAAGTCTCCGTTTATAACCAGACATTATGACCCTGATAGTGTGACACACACTGATTTTATTTTGTTTCTTTCTTCGTCTGTTTGTCGTCTGTGGAGTATGCACAGCTATTAGGAGAGATAGTGAGACAGACAGACATACAGACTGTTTTATGTTCGTGTCAGTCTACATGTGGAGAGCATTCAAAGAGTTATCTACTACCATCTGACAAGTCTAAGAGTAGTGTAGTGTAGTGTAGTGTGTGTTGTGTTGTGTGTGTGTGTGTAGTGTGTGTGTTTGTGTGTGTTGTGGTGTGGAGGTCTCTCTCTCTCTCTCTCTCTCTCTCTCTCTCTCTCTCTCTCTCTCCCTCTCTGTCTGTCTGTCTGTCTTTGTCTGTCTCTGTGTCTGCCTGTCTGTCTCTGTCTCTCTTCTCTCTCTCTCTCTCTGTCTCTCTCTGTCTGCTTGTCTCTCCCCCTCCCCCTCTCTCTCTGTGTATGTGTGTGTTGTGTGCGTTTCATTTAACAGTCTTTCAACTATCACATTCCTTTTGTTTCAAACAGACAACAAACCAGCATTGTATTGCCTGTCCCGGCTGTTTCATTTCTATTTTCTGTTTTTTTCCCCCTTCTTTTTACGTTCCAGGTATGTCACAAGTGCATAAATCGGTGGTATGTGTGGTGGGGTGTGTGTGTGTGTGTGATGAGAGAGAGAGAGAGAGAGAGGAGTGAGGGTATGTGTGTGTGTGTGTGTGTGGAGATGAGAAGGAGGTGTGTTTGTGTGTGCGTGTGCGGGAAGTGTCGTGTGTTGTGTGTGAGTGTGTGTGTGTGTGTGTGTGATGTGTGTGTGTGAAAGAGAGAGAGAGAGAGTTCAGTGCTGTTCATGTTGCTGGAAGCCCAGCTGACAAGCAAGGCCATCAGGGCTAACATCACGTTAAAAACAACTGCTAATGAAAAAAACAAGCCGACAGTTAAAGGTCCAACACCATGGTGAGAGAGGGAAGGGGGGAGAGAGAGAAAGACAGACAGACAGAGAGACAGACAGAGATAGTCAGTGAGTTAATGAAGAAATGAACTGAAATGAAAATATAGATATTAGCACACAGGCTAACTTACATATCTACCGTTACTACTCTTATGATATTAAAACGAGACAGAGACAAGAGGAGAGAGAGGAGAGAAGAGACAGAGACAGACAGAGACAGAGAGAGAAACAGAAAGACACGACAGATAGAAGTGGGTGTCTGTGTGATCACATGTTAAGCTACGTCCAGAAAGAGAGAGAGACTGAGAGAGAAAGGAGAGAGAGAGAAGCGGGTGTGTGTGATCAGACATTAAACTTCGTCCAGAATGAGACAGAGACAGAGAGAAGACAGAGAAACTGAGAGAAACAGAGAGACAGAGAAAGACAGAGAGAGAGAGACAGAAGAAGACAGAGACAGAGAGAGACAGAAGAAGCGAGTGTGTGTGATCAAACGTTAAGCTACGTCCAGAATGCGATCGAACAGCTAACATTTGTTAATTCTACTCTGAAAGTATAAATGAATGA
>CM060309.1:70069033-70124033 GCA_030674185.1 Monoplex corrugatus | reverse complement strand
TAATAACAACACTACAACTACTACTATCAATGCTGCTGCTGCTGGGCATACAAGGATTCGAACAAAATCGGAACGATAAACAGACATAGGCAGACAAACAGACACACACAACACAACGCGCGCGCGCACACATACACACACACACACACACACACACACACACACACACACACACACACACACACACACACACACACACACACATAGATAGAGAGGGGGGAGAGAGAGAGGGGGGGGAGAGAGAGAGATCACTGGGTGTATAGAAAAAACTCACTGACTGGCGGTATTTTCTGTTACAGAAGATCCTGAAGAGAAAACTGGAGAACAGGTAAAGAATAGACAGGCAGTATGATTTCTCAATCAGTGACAATGATAAATACCTGATTCCAGTTATTTTGTTAATCAGGTGTCATTTCACATATTTTCCAGACCATTTGAGTTCGAACTCTTAATATTCAACGAATTTTCTGTTACGACATCTGTTCTGTCTTTTTTTTTTCCTTTTACTTATTTATTCATACATTCGTTCAATCGTTTTATGAAAGGCAATATTCTAATCGCCCACACTGTCTCCGCATATGGAAAACATCATATCCCTTGAGAGCATAACTGCCTCTATCTCATTATACATAAAACAAAACAGACAGAAAAGAACACTATTTTGACTAGACAATGCGACATATACGGACGCCAGCAAATTGACATACAGATAGTTTTATGACACGAAAAGAAGACTATTGTCAGGGTATGCATTACTGAGGAACCAGAAAAAAAAAAAAACCACTGGACGGAGCAGCAGGGAAGTTTCAGTCTTTTTCTCCTAATGTTTGTATCTGGTGTTTATTTGTTTGTGATCTTACGCTGACAAAGGCCAGTTGGCCGAAAATTTGCTCCTGTCTTGTCTTTTTGTATTAAATACGTGTTCTTATTCTTATTTTGTGTGTATTTTTTTTTCTGGTTCCTGTTTGCTTGAACGCGGGTAGTCACACTTGTTTGGGATTATGCATTACTAAGCAAAGTAAACGCCGGTACGTAAACTCAACCCCAAGTAAGGGAAAGAAGTGTTGTCTCACTTGCAATAATTAGAACAAACTAACGCAAAAGACAAAGAATTCTTTTTTATCGTGCTGTTAGAATCGCTTGAAGTGTCATGGGAAGAAAGAGCCGTCAGTCTGCGGCGAGTTGAAAGGCCTGGACAGGTGAGATGCCACCTGAGGTCAGAGTCTCTTTGACACCATCAGTCCAGATCTTCCTTAGTATGCCTCTGGCCTTGAAGCCATGCATCCTTGTGCTGTGTAGGCTAGGTGGTAAGCTGGCAGTTGTGTGTGGTGTCTGAACCATCTGACTCTGAATATAATGGTGGATGGCCGTTGTCCCCACCATGTTTCTGATCTCGGTGTTGCTGATCTTGTCTTGTCAGGTCTTGTTGACAGCTTTCCTCAAACAGCGCATCTGACAAATCGTGTTTTTATGTTCAGGGGGCTTGGTCAGTGTCCAGGTTTGATACTGGTAAATGGGTGTGGGAACGAACATGGAAATAATTAGCTTAGCTTTGATCTCAATTAGGATGCAGGGGTTTTTCAGGAGTTGGACAAGCTGGTGGCTGATGTTGTTAGCTTTCCGCACTCTGTTTTCAGTTTCTTTGTTCAGTCTTTAATCTCGGTGAAGCTGTCGAGTAGGATGAACTCACTCACTTGCTCAGTTTGATATTGTGGATGTCAGCATTGAGGTTGTGTGATGTTCTGCAAACCTTAGTGTCTCCGTCTTGCTGATGCTGACCTCCTTTTCATACTGTCTACATGTAGTGTTCAGACTGATGGTATGCTCTTGAAGTTTTCATCGTCGGCAAACAGTAACTCGTTCAGGCCTTCTACATCTTGGTTGGCTTCTTTCGTGATCTTGTCTATGAACAATAGTGGTGACAGGACATATCCTTGTCTCACGCCTGATGAGATCTCAAACCAAGCTGTGAATCCTTCTGATGTTCGGAC
The DNA here is from genome assembly GCA_030674185.1 of Monoplex corrugatus. NCBI lineage: Eukaryota > Metazoa > Mollusca > Gastropoda > Littorinimorpha > Ranellidae > Monoplex > Monoplex corrugatus. Next base: position 70,122,042 of record CM060309.1, on the reverse strand, counting down.
AGCACTCATTCTATTTGTGTAGCGTGACTGAAATGTTGTTCAGGAGTTAGCTGTAGACACTGCACAGTTCCCGCACTCGCCACAGTTTGTGTATTTTTACCCTGTCAAAAGCTTTTCACTGCTTAAGAAGGCAAGGTTCAGCGCTCTGCTGTGCTCATAATGTTTTTTTTTACACAGTTGTCCAAAGGCAAAGATGGCATCAGTGCATCCCTTTCCTTTACTGAATCGCACACATACTGTGCTCAGATTCACTGCTTTGTTCTTTGTGTTGTTCCAGTACTTTGTATTCATCAGTAGTAAAATTCCTGTTAACAGCCCGCAGTCTCACTTGCTGCCTTTCTTTTAGCAGATGGATACCAGCACTGCATGTCGTCAGTTCTCTGGGGCTTTTCTTTCATTCCATGCCTATTGAAAGATTGTGGTCTACTGGGTGATTCCCATTTTTCCGCATGATACGATGGCTGCAGTTGTAATTCTATCGGTTTCAGCGGCTTTGTGTCTGGGGCTGGTCTTCACTGCTTGTTGGACTTCTGATTGGAGAATTCTTGGTTCTTCTCCTTGCAGATGGTTTGGTCTGAAGTGGCCATGTGTGTTTCTCTGGTTGCCGTTGAGCAGTTAATAGTAATACTTTACTGCCTTGTTTCGATCTTCTTCTTTCGTTGGGGTTTTCGTCTTTGTCATTTAAGGTTATTTTGGGGTCGTACGGATCGTCTCAGAGTCTAGTGTCTGTGATGCTGTTGTAGAATTCTCCTGGAGAGTTCCTGCACATTTCACTCTCGTATTTTATTATTTTCTTGACCAATTGAAAATCAACTACCGGCTTGCCAAGTCTGAAATAATAAAAGATAAAGACAAGCGTACGGAAGAGATTGTTCGTTTGACGGTTCCTGTTGATTCCAGTGCTGTCTGGTTGCCTTCTCTCCCCTGTTGTGCTTGTCAACGACCTTATGGGCTCGGATCTTTTTACTGTCCTTAACCAGAGTAGCGGACAAGGTGCCTACTACCTCCAATCTCCATATTTGATCTTCCGCTACAACCATCTCTGCAGAAGACCTCGGTCTTTTTAAGAGCTGTTAAAGTCACCACCAAGCATTTCTATCTTACTGTTTATATCTACGATCTATCAAAACCAGTAGAAATCGATGCTGAGGTCTATAAATGGAGCCATGATTTAGCATAGTAATCGATCATGTAATAGCTGTGGGCTGTCTGATCTGGACGTCTGCCCTGTAGTGCTTATTTGTTAAATTACCACTTCTTTGCTTTTTTTCGTTGTCACGCTTTTACAAAACTGGAGACTTTCATATTGACTTGACGTATGTGTGTATGTATGTGTGGTGTGGTGTGGTATGGTTTGTGTGTGTGTGTGTGTGTGCGTGCGTACGTGTGTGTGTGTGTGTGTAGTGTGTGGTGTGTGTTGTGTGCGTGTGTGTGTGAGTGTGTTGTGTGTGTGTGTGTATGTGTGTGTGTGGTGCGTGTGGGGTGTGAGATGTGAGAGAGAGAGTGTGTGTGTGTGTGTGTTGTGTGTGTAGGTGTGAGGAGAGAGAGAGAGGGGAGGAGAGAGAGAGAGAGAGAGTGTGTGTGTGTGTGTGTGTGTGTGTGTGTGTGTGTGTGGTGTGTGTGTGTGTGTGTGTGTGTGTGTGTGTGTGTGTGTGTGCTGTTGTGTGGGGTCACTTGTCTGTGTCTGTAGTTTGACAAGATTTTCTCACCTACCTGAGAGTGGATCTTTATCAACTTTTGGTCATAGCCGCTTACTTTTGAGAAGAAAGATAAGAAGCCATGGTGCCAAGGTCAAGGCCACATACCCTCTTTGAAAAGCAATGCCTAAAATCAGGACCTTTTCAATTAGGATGACTGAAAAACATTTTCTTAGGAAGTGAAGTCTATAATCAAAATGTGTTTTTACTGTCGCGACAGGCAGCATCATCACATGATACACGCCTAATTTTGTTTCAACTGAAGTTTCTTACAAAGTCACACTCACAGTGACTTCTTTCCTCTCCTTCTACTCCCTTCCCTTCGTGAAAAATCATTGGGGTGCCACACTAAAAAAACTGTTGGCCAGTTCTTCCAGTTCTGTTGATTGCGTGCCAAAGCATGGGTCTCGGCAAATGGTTTCTCTGTCCACTCCACAACTTTGTCGGTCCATAGTTTTTTTGTTTTTTTTTACTTTCTTTCTGTCTCCCTCCCTTAGCAGCTCCTTGAAGGACAGATTTATCAATGCCGTTATATATTGTTAGTATGGCCACACTAACGTAGTTTTCTCTTCGTAACTGACGCCAGGAGATCTTCATTTGACAGTTTAACGCACATGTTCATTGGTGATAGGATCTGATGGTTTGTCTCTTGCGATGACGTGTCATTTCCATGGTTATGGATTCATGTGTCCAAATCCGCTGCGGGGGTCCATGTCTCATATACATGTACAGGAAGATGGAATATACCATTGAACGTGTGAGCCTGATCTTGTGTTACATGGTTATCGTGTTCTTATCGTTCCGTACAGGTTTCAGCCTGGACTGTGCTGACGGTTGTCTTGGCTGCCCTCGACAGAATTTCTGGTTTAGATCCCTCATACAGTGACGTTGAGAATCAATCCAACCAACCAACCAACCAACCAACCAACCAACATACCAACCAACATACCAATCAAAAACAAAAAACAAACTTTTCCCAGTACTAATATTTGTATGAAAAATTATCATATGGCTTAACTATCGTCTCTCTCTCTCTCTTCCTCTCTCTCTCTCTCTTCCTCTCTCTCTCTTTCTCTCGGTCTCTCTCTCTCTGTCTGTCTGTCTGTCTGTCACTCTCTCTCTCTCTCTCTCTCTCTCTCTCTCTCTCTTCTTCCTTTTTTCTTTGACGGTGCATGGGAGCAGCTGGTAAAGAACTGCTTCCTCTCTCTCTTCCTCGGTCTCTCTCTCTCTCGCTTCTCTCTCTCTTCCTCTCTCTCTTCCTCTCCCTCTCGGTCTCTGTCTCTTCTCTGTGTCTCTCTTCCTCTCTCTCTCTCGGTCTCTCTCAGTCTCTTTCTCGGTCTCTCTCTCTCTCCTCTCTCTCTCTCTCTCTCCTTTTCTGTGACGGTGCATGGGAGCAAGCAGCTGGCAAAGATGTGCGGGTTTGGGATGGGAGGGAAGGGGAATGGGTAACATGCGTGGGCAGATTTATGTCTGGAATTATTACATATCCATCATAACTTTGCTAATTAGAATTGTGTGTGTGTGTGTGTGTGTGTGTGTGTGTGTGTGTGTGTGTGTGTGTGTGTGTGTGTGTGTGTGTGTGTGTGTGCGTGCGTGCGTGTGTGCGTGTGTGTGTGTTCGTGTGTGTTCGTTCGTTCGTTCGTTCGTTCTTTAATTTAACGTCTTTTCACTATAAGTGATATTAGACGGTGTGTGTGTGTGTGTGTGTGTGTGTGTGTGTGTGTGTGTGTGTGTGTGTGTGTGTGTGTGTGTGTGTGTTGTGTGTGTGTGTGTTGTGTGTGTGTGTGTGTGTGTGTGTGTGTGTGTGTGTGTTGTGTGTGTGTGTGTGTTGTGTGTGTGTGTGTTTGTTTGTGTGTGTGTGTGTTTTGTTTGTGTGTGTTTGTGTGTGTGGGTGTGGGTGTGGGTGTGTTGTGTGTGCGCGAGCACAGCTACATGCGTGTTTGTGCGAGCAGCTCTGCTAATTAGAAGTGAGTGTGGGTGGGCGTGTGTTTTGTAGTTAGTGGTGGTGGTGTGTGTGTCTCCGTGTGTGTGTGTGTGTGTGTGTGTGTGTGTGTGTGTGTGTGTGTGTGTGTGTGTGTGTGTGTGTGTGTGTGTGTGTGTGTGTGTGTGTGTGTGTGTGTGAACGTGCCTGTGTAGTAGCTAGGGGACATTTCGACGTGTACGGGAGTAGGAAGGGGACGTGTTTGTAATTTGGAGACGTCCCCAAAATACGCAAAATTAAAATTGGCTCAAAATCACAAAATAAGCTTAAAATAATATACCGTTGCGCATAAAATATAAATTACGTAATTTTGAAAACAATTCCCCTAATTACTACCTATTTTGCTTGCAGTAATTTGGGGACGTCCCTTAAGTAGTACATCCCACTGACCCTGTTCTCACACAGATTGAGTTACACAGTTTTTCAGTCTTAATCAGTTTTAAAGCGTGTGCCATTGACTTCTTTACTGTCTGAGATTGATCTATTGTTTTCTTTATGGTTTTCTGTCAATTGGTATTGCAGTTAAGTGCTGATGGTGTTATTGCTGTTATTTTACCATCTTCCTTTTAAAAGAAAATAACAGGTTTTTGTTGTCTAACACTGCCATTAATAGATTTATTGCCTGAATAGTTTACATTTGTGTTGATCAATTTTATGGTGTTTTAATAGTTTAATACTTATTTTTTTCAATTAAATGCTGTTTGTGTGGCTTGTTTTCAATTGTTAATTTATTTATTTATTGTTTTCGTATGTATTTGTTTGTTTGTTTGTTTGTTTACGTGTTTATGTATTCATTCATTTGTTTATTGAATCAATCTACCAGAATGACTCCGTAAGTGCTTCACCACAGACCTACCTAACATCACACAGACACGTAAATAGCCTTGTCGGACTGTTCAGGGCACTTCAGATATACTGCTCCGTGTTTGGAATTTGTTCCTCACCAAGTTCCCTCCCTCTGATACCCCCATTCAGAGTTCCCTCCCTCTGTTCTTCACCCCCTCCCCCCCTGAGTTCTTTTCCACTGTTCCCCTCCCTCTGTTCTTTCCCAGCCCTGAGCTCCGTCGCTCTGTTCTACCCTCCCTGGAGTTCCCTCCCTCTGTTCTACCCCCTGGAGTCCCTCCCTTTGTTCTACCCCCTGGAATCCCTCCCTTGGTTCTACCCCCTTGAGTCCTTCCCTCTGGTTCTACCCCATGGAGTACCCTCCCTTTGTTCTACCCCTTGAGTTACCTCCCTCTGTTCTATCCCCCTGGAGTTCCCTCCCTCTGTTCTACCCTGCTGGGTTCCCTCTGTCTGTTCTAGCCCCTGGAGTTCCCCCCTCTGTTCTACACCTCATGGAATTCCTTCCCTTTTTCTACCCACCTCGATTTCCCTCCCTTTGTTCTACACCTCGGACTTCCCTCACCACTGTTCTACCCCCCATGGAATTCCCTCTCTTCTACCCCCTGATTCCCTCTCTCTGTTCTACCCCCCCTGGAGTTCCCTCCCTCTTCTACCCCCTGGAGTTCCCTCCCTCTTCTACCCCCTGGAGTTCCCTCCCTCTTTCTACCCCCTGGCAGTTCCCTCCTCTTTGTTCCTCCTTACCCCCCCTGGAGTTCCCTCCATCTGATCTACCCTCTTGAGTTTTTCCCTCTGTTCTACCCCCTGGAGTTCCCCTCCCTTTGGTTCTACCCCTGGAATTCCCTCCCTCTGGTACTACCCCATTGAGTTCCCTCCCTCTGTACTACCCCATGGAGTTCCCTCCCTCTGACTACCGCCATGTAGTTCCCTCCCTTCTGCTCTACCCTGCTGGAGTTCCCTCCCTCTGTTCTACACCCTGGAGTTCCCTCCCTCTGTTCTACACCACTGGATTTCCCTCCCTTTGTTCTACACCCATGGAGTTCCCTCCCTCTGTTCTACCCACCTGGAGTTCCCTCACTCTGTTCTACACTCCATGGAGTACAATCCCTCTGTTCTACCCCCCCCCCCCCCCGCCCGGAATTCTCCACACCTTCCCACCCAAGTTCCCTTCCAGTGTACCCCCATCCAGAGTTCCCTTCCTCTGTTACACCCTGGAGTTTCCTCCCTGTGTTCGCCCACTTGGAGTTTCTGTCGCCATTCCTCCGTTACCCCCTGGAGTTCACCCGTTCCTCTGTTTCCCCTTCCCCATCCAGATTTCCCTCCATTTGTTCACCCAATCCAGCCCCTTCCAACCAGAGTTCCCTCCATCTGTTCCCCCCACCCAGAGTTCCCTCCCTCTGTTTCTTCCTCACAGGAGTTCCGTCCCTCTGTACCCCCCCTCCCACACAACCTGGTAATTGCCTCTCTCTGTTCTCCCACGGAGTTCCATCCCTTCCTCTGTCCCCCCACCCCCCTCTGGATTTCCTCACTGTTTCCCCCCCTCCCGAGTTCCCTCCATTTGTTCCCACCACCCAGAGTTCCCTCCCTCTGTTTCTTCCTCAACAGGAGTTCCCTTCTCTGGATTTTCTCACTGTTCACCCCCCCCCCCCCCCATTGAGTTCCCACCCTCTGTTTCCCTCTATCCAGAGTTCCCTTCCTCTGTTCCCCCCAACCTGGAGTTTCCTCCCTCTGTTCCCCACCCTGAGTGTCGTCCTCTCTTCCCTTAAGTTCCCTCCCTCCTTCCCCCCCCCCCCCCCCGGAGTTCCCTCCCTCTATTCTACTCCTCTCGAGTCCCCCCCCCCTCTCTTCCCCGCACCCCCTGGAGTTCTCTTCTTCTGTTCCCCATTCTTCCATCTGGAGTTCCCTCCCTCTCTTCTTTCCCACTCCGGAGTTCCCTCCCTCTATTCTACCACCGTCTGGAGTTCCCTCTCTCTATTCTAAACCCCCCCCCCCCACCTGGAGTTCATGCCCTCTGTTCTACCTCATGGAGATCCCTCCCTCTTTTCCCCTCCCACTGGAGTTCCCTTCTTCTGTTCACTCCACCCAGAGGTTCCTTCCTCTGTTCCTCCCCTCATCCAGAGTTCCCTCCCTCTGTTCTCCACACACCCAGAGTTTCCTTCCACTGTTTCCCCCATCCAGAGTTCCCTCCCTCTATTCTCCAACCCCCCATCTGGAGTTCCCTCCCTCTGTTCTCTACCCCCCGCATCCAGAGTTCCCTCCCTCTGTTACCACACTGGAGTTCCTCCCTGTGTTCCTCACCCGATACCCTCCCGTTGTTCCCCCCCTGGTCCCCCCCTCTGTTACCCCGGAGTTCCTTCCCTCCTTTCTTCCCCACCCAGAGTTTCCTCTGCCTTCCAGCCCCACCCCTGGAGTTTTCTCCCATCTGTTCCCCTCACCTGGAGTTCCCTCCCCTGTTTCTCCCACCCAGAGTTTCCTCTGCCTGTTACCCCCACCTGGAGTTTTCCTCCATCTGTCCCCTCACCGAGTTCCTCCCTCTGTTCTTCCCAACCCCAGATTTCCCTGCCTGTTACCCCCCACCCTGGAGTTTTCTCCTCTGTTCCCCTCACCTGGAGTTCCCTCCCTCTGTTTCTTCCTCATCCGAGTTTCCTCTCTTGACCCCTTCCCCCCCCCCCCCAGTCCTTCCTATGTTCCTCCCCACACCGAATTCCCTGTCTGTTCCCCCCGAGTTCCTCTCCCTTGTTCCCCCATCCAAGTTTCCCTCCCTCTTTTTCCCACCCCACCCCCCCCCCACCTGAGTTCTTTCCACTGCCCTCCCTCTGTTCTTTTCCCCCTCTGGAATTCCTCTCTCTATTCTACCCCCCTGAGTTCCCTCCTCTGTTTACCCCCCCTTGGAGTTGCCTTCACTCTGTTCTACAACCCCCCTGGATTTCCCACCCTCTTTTACCCCTGGAGTTCCCTCCTTCTGTCACACTCCCCACCCCACCCCATCCGAAAGTTCCTCCCTTCGTTCTCCCGCACTGGGTTGCCTCTCTCTGTTTTCCGATCCGATTGGATATAATTCCTCCTATTACTTCGTCCCCATTCAGAGTTTCCCTCTCTCCGTTCTCCACCCACAGTTTCCCTCCCTTCGTTTCTCTCCTCGTCCCCTCCGGGGTTCCCTCTCTCGTGTTCGCCGATTGGATGCAATTCCTCTCATTCATTTGCTTCCCGCCCCAAGGTTCCCTCCCTCGTTTCCTCTTTCACTTCAATCTAGAGTTCCTCCCTCTGTTCCCCCCCCCTTTCCGTGAGTTCCCTCCTTCTGTTTTCCCCACTTCCAAGTTCTCTCCCTTGTTCTCTTCACCCCCTTCAGAGTCCTCCTCTGTTCTCCTCGTCTCCATTCTGTTCCCCTCCGCCAATCCGTGTTTCCCCTTCCTTTTCCCCACCCCAACCCGATACCTTCTTCTCCATTCTCTCTCCTCCCGATTTCTTTCCTCTGTACCCCCCTCCCCATCGACTTGTCCTTCCTCAATTTTCTCGCCCTCCAGCGTTCTCCTCAGTTTGTTCTTCCCCCTCCTTTTCCTCCCTCGTGTTTCTCCTCCCGCCCTGTGTGTTTCCTCCCTTTGTTCTCCCCCACCCCTGTCTTAAGTTCGCTCCTTCTGTTCTGTTCACCTCGCCCCCCGTCTGTGTTCATCCCTAGCTCCTTGTTTTCTTCCCCATCCCCCCCTGAGCTCCTCCCTGATTTATTTCGCCCTAAAGAGTTCCTCCTGCTGATCTCCCACCCACCCCCATTTGATGTTCCTTCTCTTCCTCCCCCAGTTCCGTAGTTCCGTCCTTATTTGTTCTCCCCCCTCCCACACCCTTCAGAGTTCGCTCCCTCAGTTACCCCAACTTGACTTCCCTATGTTCTCGTCCCGTCGTGTTCGTTGTTTGTTCTTCTTCTCGTTGTTGTCGTTGTTGTTCTTCTCGTTGTTGTCGTTGTTGTTCTTCTCGTTGTCATTGTTGTTCGTCGTTGTGTCTTCGTCGTTCTTTTCTGTCGTCGTTGTCGTTCTGTTGTCGTAGTAGTGTCGTTCTCGTTGTCGTATTTGTCGTCGTCGTTGTTCTCCTGTTGTATTTCGTTGTTCTTCTCGTGTGTCCGTTGTCGTATTGTTCTTCTTGTTGTCGTATTGTCGTCGTTCGTTCTTCTCCTTGTCGTATGTTGTTCTTGTCGTTGTCGTAGTTGTTCGCGTTGTTCGTTCGTTGTTCGTAGTGTCGTCGTTTTGTTCTTGCTCGTTGTCTCGTTGCTCGTCGTCGTTGTTGCTCCCTTGTAGTTGTTGTCGTCTCTGTTGTGTGTTTTGTTCTTCTCGTTGTCGTTGTGTTTCTCGTGTCGTCGTCGTTGCTTTTCATGTCGTCGTTGTTCTTCTCGTTGTAGTTGTCATCGTTGTTCTCCGTTGTCGTCGTTTTCTCGTTGTGTTGTTGTTCTCTCGTTGTCCTAGTGTCTCGTTTCGTTGTCTCGTTTTTTCTTCGTCGTCGTTGTTATTGTTGTTCTCGTTGTCGTCGTTGTTTTGCGTCGTTGTCGTCGTTTGTTGTTCTCGTTGTGTCTTCTTCTTGGTCATTGTTGTTCTCTCGTTTCGTTTTCTCGTTGTTTGTCTTGTCTTCTCGTTGTAGTTTCGTCGTTGTTGTTTCTCTGTCGTTTGTCGTTTTATTCTCTCGTTGTCTTTGTTTTTCGTTGTTGTTCTTCTGTTGTTTTGTTGTCGTCTTGTGTTCTTCCGTTCGTTGTGTATTGTTCTTCTCGTGTCGATTTCGTTGTTGTTCTCTTGTTTCGTTGTTGTTTTTCTCGTTCGTGTGTTTCGTTGTCGTTGTTTTCTTCTCGTTTGTTCGTTGTCTTGCTGTTGTCTTCCTGTTCTCCGTTTCGTCGTTCTTCTCGTTGTCGTCGTTGTTGTTTTCTGTTTCGTCGTCGTTGTTCGTTCTTCGTTGTCTCGTTGTTGTTCTTGCTTGTCTGTTGTGTTCTTTCTCGTTGTCGTTCTGTGTGTTGTCTCGTTGTCCTCGTTGTTCGTTGTTCTCGTTGTGTTTTGTTCTGTTTCTTGTATTGTTTTCTCGTTGTCGTCGTTGTTTGTTCTCGTTGTCGTTCTGTTGTTGTTCTCGTTGTGTCGTCGTTGTTGTCTGTTGTTTCTCGCTGTTGTTGTTCTCGTGTTGTTGTTGCTGTCGTTGTTTTCTCGTCGTTTGTCGTTCTTGTTTGTTGTTCTCGTTTCGTGTTCGTGCTGTTGTTCTTTCATTTCTGTTGTCTGTGTTATGTGCTTTTTCTCTTGTTCGTTTGTTTTCGTTCTCGTTTTTTCGTCGTGTTTGGTTGTTGTTTTCTCGTTGTTGTCCGTTGTTGTGGTGTTTCCCGGTTGTTGTTTTCGTCCTGTTGTTTTCGTTTTCTCGTTGTTTGTTCCTGTTGTTGTTCTCGTTGTTGTTGTTCTTCGTTGTTGTCTCGTCTGTTTCTCTGTTGTCTCGTTGTTCTTCTGTTGTTCTGTTGTTTTCGTTGTTTCTCTTGTGTTGTTTGTTTTCTCGTTGTTTTCTTGTTGTTCTCGTTGTTCGTTTTGTTTTGTTCTCGGTTGTCGTCGTTGTTGTTCTGTTGTTGTTTCTCGTTGTCGTTATTCTCGTTGTCGTTGTTGTTCTTCTCGTTGTCTTGTTTTCTTCTCGTTGTCTTCCTTGTTCTCGTTGTTCTGTGTCGTTGTTTATCTTCGCGTTGTCATCGTTTGTTGTTCGTCTCGTTGTCCTCGTCGTTTCTTCTTCTCGTTGTCCGTCGTTGTTCTTCTCGTTGTTCGTTGTTTCTTTCTTCTCATTGTCGTCCTGTTGTTCTTCTCATCTCCTTGTTGTTCGTCTCGTGTCGTTCTTCTCGTTGTCTTTTTTGTTCTTCTCGTTGTCGTTGTTCTTCTTCTCATTGTCGTCCTGGTTGTGTTCTTCTCGTCGTCCTTGTTCTTCTCGTTGTCGTCCTTCTTGTCCTCGTTGTCGTCATTGTTTTTTTTCGTTTTTCGTCGTCGATTTTCTTCCGTTGTCGTCGTCGTTGTTCTCATTGTCGTCATTGTTGTTCCATTGTCGTCGTGTTTTGTTCTTCTCGTTGTCGTCGTGATTGTTCTTCTCGTTGTCGTCATTGTTCTTCCGTCATTTGTGTTGTTTCCGTTGTTGTTCTCGTTGTCTGTTGTGTTTCGTGTTCTTGTTGTTCTCGTTGTTGTTGTTTTCGTTGTTGTGTTCTCGTTGGTTTTCTTGTTATTGTTCTCGTTGTGTACTCTTGTTTGTTCTCGTTGTTGTTCTCGTTAGTTGTTGTTCTCTTTTTGTTGTTCTTATTTTTGTTGTTCTCGTTGCTGTTCTCGTTGTTGTGGTTCTCGTTGTTGTGTTCTCGTTGTTGTGTTGTTTGTTCGTTGTTCTTGTTGTTGGTGTTCTTTGGTTGTTTTTTGTTTTTCTCGTTTTTGTTGTTCTCGTTGTTGTTGTTCTCGTTGTTGTTATCGTTCTTCTCGTTGTTGCTATCGTTCTTATCGTTCTTCTCGTGGTGTTCTCTCGTTGTTGTCTTGTTGTGTTGTTCTTGTTCATGTTGTCCTTGTTCGTTCTCGTTGTCGTTCTTCTCGTCGTCCTTGTTGTTCTTCTCATTATCGTCCTTGTTGTTCTTCTCGTTGTCGTCCTCGTTGTTTCTCGTTGTTGTTTCTCATTGTTGTTTTCTCATTGTCGTTGTTTTCGTTGTTTTCTCGTTGTTGTTCTCGTTGTTTTGTTGTTCTCGTTGTTGTTCTCATTGTTGTTCTCATTGTTGTTCTCATTGTTGTTCTCGTTGTTACCGTTGTTCTGGTTGTTGTCCTCGTTGTTCTCGCTGTTCTTGTTGTTGTCGTTGTTGTTCTCGTTTTTGTTGTCGTTGTTGTTGTTCTCGTCGTCGTTGTTGTTTTCGTTGTTGTTGTTCTCGTCGTTGTTGTTTTTCTCGTTGTTGTATTTCTCGTCGTTGTTGTTCTTGTTGTTGTTGTTGTTGTTGTTCTCGTCGTCGTCTTGCTTTTGTTAAACTTTTTAACATTATTCTTTTCGTTTTCATATTGGCAGTCTTGGTGCTGTAAGTTTTCGTTTTTGTTCTTGTTGCTGTTGTTGTTTTCCTGTTTTTGTTTGTGTTTGTCTTGTATTAGTTCTGCTTTGTATTTTCTTCTTCCTGTTTCTGTTAGGGTTGTGGCGTTATGGCACTGGCATTTGTTGATAATGTTATGATGATAGTGTACTCCATGATGTCAGGTTTTGCTCTTCTACCCTTGTTCTTTCTTCTTGATCTGTGTTTTTATCATCTTTTTCTTGACATTTATTTCTTTGGGGGTGAAAGGACGCTTGCTTTTTGTGTACTTTGGTTTGCTCTGTGTTTACGTGTATGTTTTGGTTATTTTCGATCGTGGGGTCAAGTTTGTTTTACTTGCCCTTCTTGCCTTTTGTCTTCATCTGTATTCCAGTTCTTTCGTTTGTTTTGTCCCATGTTTTTTTTTCTTCCTGTCTTCTTGGTCCATTAACTTATTTCTTTGTTTTTTTCTGTTCTTGGCTTTGTTTTTGGTGCATTTCCGCCAAATGTTTCTTCTCCTATTCTTTTTGTTTCTTTGTTTCTCTTGTCTTTATTTCCCTTCTTTTTGTTTCGTGATTTTGTTTGTTATCGTGTTCTTAGGTTCTTGTTTCAGTTGTTGCCATGTCTTAGTTCTCCTGTTTTGTATATTTGTTTCCTCCTTGTTTTCTTGATCATACATTCCTCTTTCTTTTGTGTTCTTATTCTACTTTGTCGGTAGTTTTATTAATCGTGGTCTACTTGTCTTTTTGTTGTTTTCGCGTTTAATTTTGTCGCCTAGTTTATGCTCGTTCTGCCTCTAGCCTCAATGCTTTATTTTGCTTTTGTTTTTGTTAACATTTTCTAGCTTCTTTGATCCTCCTCTTATTGGTATAATTGTTCTTGATGTACTTCTTATTCTTGATTTTTTTCCATTTTACTCTTCTTCTTCGTGCTGTTTTTGGCGTTTTGCTGGTGGTGTTTTTGTCGCCGTTATTATTGATGTCCTTTTTCTGTTTCTCATCGTTCTGTTTCTCATCGTTTCTGCTCTTGCTGTTCTCCTGGTTTGCTTGTAGCCACTGTTTTTGTTTCCATTTCTGTTTCTCTATGTTGTTCCTGTTCTGGCTGTTGTTTTCAAGTGCATAATGATAACAATCATGGACTTTCTTTATATTGCGTATTGGTCAGCTTTTCTTTTTGTTTTGTTTCTTTACTTGTTTGCGTGTTTTTGTTTTAATTTTGGTTTTGTGTTGTTTTGTTTGATAGTGCAAGCTTTGTGACTGTTCCTTATCTTTTTGATCAGTTTTATGCCGTATCTGTTGTTCTTGTTGTGTTTTTGTTGTTATTTTCCCCTCTTCTTCTTCTATTTTTCTCGTTGTCCTTGTTCTTGCCTTTCTTGCTCGTGTTCCCTTGTGTCTATCATTTCCTCTTCATCTTTTTTATTCCTTCTTTTTACTTTACATATTTTTCGCGTGTTTTGTTTTATTTGTTTTCCTTGTTTTCTTGTTTGTTTTCTCCTTCTTTGTTTTTTTCTGGTTTCTATAACACATATAATGGAAGACTTACTTGGTTTTGATCTTCCTGCTGCTGCTTTTTACGATGCAGAGCGTACGCTACTATCCTGGCGTGGTGTGAGGTCATTACGGGCAAACTACAACAATGTGAGACCAAAATTGTATGTGCAAAGACTTACACAAAATACGTAAATAGACAAATAGAAAAATTTAAAAGTCCAAATGATTTAGCATAAATGGATACAGACATACAAGGTAGACAGTGGATGCATGCTTAGACATGTCGATAGGGACAGACAGATGGATGGAAGTACAAGATTCCACGACAAAAGAACTGCCTCTGGCAAAATCGTGTAGAAAACTCGCTTTCACAGGAAAACAAAAACACATACACACACCGGAAAAACAAACAATCAAAACAGACAATCAATTAGTCATACGCACTTAACATAACAAACAAGCCTATTAGTCTCTGAACAGTTGCACAGTCGCACGAATCTGGAACAGGTTCAGAAGAAAATAGCAGATACAGTGATCTGGAAACTTAAGGAGCATTTCAGGTCACTGCACTCAATTTAGGGACTATTTCCGTTTATGTTTAATAATGAACTCCTCTTGGTTTGAAGGATGTACCATTTTGCACCGTATAACAAACTTTTCACAACAAGAAAGAAAATCTCAGTTGGACAATTTTCTCGTCCCTTTGATCGAACAAACTAGACTGGATTGGATTGATGCATTGGGTTCATTGTTTTTTGGACGTAATGCAGTTTTGCCACGTGAAATGGGGGTTGACCTTCATGGAGAAAGCACATCGCCATCGCATAGCGCCACCTCCCTTTGTTATATCTATATGCATGTTTTTGTTTTGTTTACCTAAGGGTGGTTTTTGTTTGTTTTGTTTTTTTGCCGAGGAAAACTACTTTGCTGCCGCAGGTTTTTCATCACAAAGCACATCGCCATCGTACGGCGCTACCTCCTTTGTTATATCTATATGGATGTATTTTTGTTTACCTAAGGGTGTTTTCTTTTGCAAAGGAAAATGTTGCTGCCGCAGATGTTCAACATGCCCAAAATGATTGCTGCTTACAGCATCTCCGTTTATTACAATCATTATTACTGTTTAAAGCCCAGCTGCCTGTGCAGAGCTATGTCAGTGCTACAACCATAGCAAAATGTACACATCTCGATGATCCTGACAAAAAAGTGGAAAGGAAATTAAGTACAGATAACAATGCATTCGCATACCAATCTGAAGATATGCTCCCTGCATTGATCATTCCCTTAAAGTTATCTCCATAAGGTTTTAAAAACAAAACCTGAACACAAACATAAAGATCACTAACGACACTAAAACATTAAAAACATGGCCTAAATTACCGAAAATTGCCTCCGCCTATTGTGTTTCCTTAGAGCCAAAAATGTAGTTAATACCTGTACCAACAATCATTATCAATAGAAAGCATGAAAGACTGCACAAATAGGTCAATAGACCAGCAAAGCAGAATATGATAGGATGGAACGATAGAAAGAAAAGGAACAAGGAAGAAACAGAGAATGAGAGAAAGGAAATTTCTAGCACTGAATTTTCCGAAGGTGGGGATGCATCTGTACTAAAGATCCTCCGGCATCCACACCGGACCCCACCCTACCCCTTTTCGGGTACAGCATTTCGATTTAGTATGTCATCTGAAAGACTAGCACTCAGACCACCGCTCAAGGTGTAGTGGAGGGAGGAGAAAAATCACCGTACTCTTTTCACTAGGCCATAACTGTTTTAGGTACAGATTTTTGGGTTGTGGATTTCGTAGCGTTTGTCGCATGAAAACCAGAAGAATCAACACAGCGTTTGAAACTGTGTAGTCAAGTTCACAACAGATGACCCATCTCTGTAATCCTTGGTAGTATACTTGTCAATATCACCGCCTGTTAGGCAAGAGGACTGGGGTTCAAATCTCCGCCGGTGATTTTTTTCTTAAGTTAGGTAGAAACCTCAAGATCTCGCTTATGAGAAGGGCTTAGAAGTGGTAGGCCTCCGTCAGTCGACGTCGACTATGGATGATGCGCCCTAGTGTCGTGTCGATTCGAGTTGACGCCTCTGGAGCAGCATCCGCTCTGGCTGGTAAGGCCGATGCGGGAAAGGCAGTCTCTGCGACATTGGATGCATGTATGGATGCTGACATGGGATTGCCTTAACTGGAGCTTGCTTTCCACCTGGCTCTCACCTCAGCTAAGGTCTGGATCTTCTTTTCCCCCAAACCGAGTTGTTTCTGGAGCACACTGCGCCATCTATTGCGATCGGCTGTTGTATCTTCCCAGTTCTCTGTGTGTTGATGTCCAAAGCTTTCACATCGCGCTTGCAGACGACTTTTGGGGGCAGCCAACATATCTCTTGTCGGAGGCTAGTTCACCGTGAAGGTTATCCTTTGGGATACGGCCATCCTTCCGCTGCACGTGGGCCAGAGCAGCCTGCGTTGTCTGAATAGTGTGTGCATGGTGGGGAGACCAGCGCATGCTAGGACCTGGGCATTTGGTAATTTGTCGCTACACATATAGACAGCAACTTAACGCACGCGCGCTTTTAGGAACAGGCACACGCACACGCACACGCACACGCACACACACACACACGCACACGCACACGCACTACGCACACATCCACGCGCGCACACGCACACACATACACACAGACGCGAGCACACACGCGCACACACACCTGCACGCGCGCACACACACACACACACACACACGCACACGCACACACAACACACACACACGTTCTGTTCAGTTACCTTCGCCGAATAATGCAGTGCCTTTACAGGTGTGGCTGTGTGGTTTGTCAGCCACATTGACAAAGGCAGACGTCAGTTTTCGTCCTTTGCTGTAAAGCAAGAAAGTCCTGGAACTCATCAGTACCGTCCGTTCTGGGGATGTCTGGAATGGTGTCCAGCTTAGACGTTGTTCATGAAGTTTCTTCAGTCATCTGTCAATAAAGAGAAGGTATCAAATGTATTCCTATTGTCTGTGCGTGTGGTGGTGGTGGTGGTGGTGTGGTGGTAGTTGGTGGTTGGTGGTGGTGGTGGGTGATGATGGTGGTTGGTGGTTGGTGTTTGGTAGATGGTGATGATGTTGGTTTCCTCGAATGTTGATTTCATATTTACATTCATGAATGGAGAAAGTTTCAAGTAAAAGAATGTTTTGTTCGTTATACTTTTGTATACATACAAGGTCTGTACACACACATTAATGCATTTTGTTGTATACGTATATTTGCAGAAGTGTGAAGCAGGACTCCTGCCAAAGATGAAGTTGAAAGAGGACATGCAGTGTCTTCATCTGAAGGAGACACGATGAACATGGATGAGCAGACACCATTCAGCATCGTCTAAGCAAGACCATCAACATGCTCAGAATGCTGAACAACGTGTGGAGGTTCCCCAAATCATCATGTGCCCTGCCGCACGGCGTTTGCGATCATGGCCCTCCATACGAATCTATCTTTGTTTATTTACTTTATATATATGTTCCTTTTTTGAAGGTGAGATACACACATACACATGTCATTTACATGTAACCAAGATTATTCCAGTGGTAGGCTGATAAAATACCAGTAAAGTATATAGACCAGGTAAAACAGTCTAGGTAGGGCCTCAGGACCTGGCCAGCTCATGGGTTTATGTGCAGGCTTAAGGCATGTGCCACGGTCACCATACATGTGGCACCTGTGACTTTAGTGCATATGGAATTCGTTCCGCGCGCGGAGATATCTTGAGAAACTGAAACGAACACATACAGGTGAATGGACCATTAAGGCAGAAAATGATAGTTAGAAAATGACAGAAAGCAAAGGAACAAGACAGAAACAGAGTGACAGAAAAGAGGACATTTCTAGTACAGAATTTCCAGAAGGTGGGGATACTATTTATACTGAAAGAGCCCCTGGCATCCCACAGGGGGGGGGGGGGGAGGTAGGTAGGCCTCCTTGAGAAACGCTAAGTTAGCGCCGTAAGTGTTACTAAAACAGTGAGATGAGCAACGAACAGGCCAGTTTTTAACTTGTCCACCGGGATTGAACTCGAGACACTATAGATATTGAGTCGACGGAACTATCAACAGAGCCAATAGCCTGTGTAAAAATCAGACAGCAGGTTATAACGTACTACGAAAGATGATATATTTCTTTCAGGTTCAGGTTCATATTGCTCATAGCCCAGCCGACTACTAGAGCCATATCAGGGCTAACACCACGCTAAAAACGAAACCCAGGTAAAATAAAAAGACAACAGTTAAAAAGTCATGCCCGCCATTAACCTTGCAAGTATAAAATACCTTTAAAGAAAGATACTTACCCTGTCCGAAGTTCACAGAGCTGATGTATTAGCTGATTTGATTTCCACTTTGGGCCTTTTCAACCGCCCGTTGACACTTCTAAATGATCCAGTGAATAAATACAAATGAATGAATAAATAAGTAAATAACAGCACTGGTTTCTTTTTACTGGTGGCACAAGTCATGGCAGAGCTCAAAATAATGTGACTGAAGTTTGAAAGTCCAACACCTCAGAAATTCAAACTCATGGATGATATGAATTCACGTGACGTACAAGAAATTCCACATGCAGATTGTGCAGCTGCAACACGTTTGTGCGGTCGTGCGTGTATGTGTGTGTGTGTGTGTGTGTGTGTGTGTGTGTCAGTGTGTGTGTGTGTGTCAGTGTGTGTGTGTGGTGTGTGTGTGTGTGTGTGGAGGGAGGGCGTGTGTGGGCGTGTGTGTGTTGTACGTGTGTGTGTCTATGCCTGTGAGTGAGTGGGTGGGTGAATGTGTGCGTATGTGTGTTGAACGAAGTGTGTGGTTGTGTGTGTGTGAGTGTGTGTGTGTGTGTGTGTGTGTGTGTGTGTGTGTGTGTGTGTGTTGTGTGTGTGTGTGTTTTGAACGAAGTGTGTGTGTGTTTGTGAGTGTGTGTATGTGTGTGTGTGTGTTTGTGTTGAACGAAGTGTGTCGCGTGTGTGTGTTGAACGAAGTGTTTGTGTATGTGTGTGTGTGTGTGTGTGGTGTGTGTGTGTGATGTTTTCTGGTGTGAGTTTGTGTTGTATTGTGGAATGAGTGTGTGTGTGTGTGTGTGTGTGTGTGTGTGTGTGTGTGTGTGTGTGTGTGTGTGTGTGTGTGTGTGTGTGTGTGTGTGATCCCTATGGGCATTCTGATGAACAAGTACGTCAGTGTGATTTAGTGGTTAGGTCAACGCTTTCTGGAACGTTTCTGTGTCAGTGTGCATATGTGTGTGTTTGTATGTGTGTGTGTGTGTGTGTGTGTGTGTGGTGTGTGTGTGTGTGTGTGTGTTGTGTGTGTGTGTGTGTGTGTGTGTGTGTGTGCGCCCTAGGCACAGTCTTCTAATGAACAAGTGTGTGGGAGTCAGTGTGACATATAGCTAAGGTCAACGTTCTATAATCATGCTGTGTGTGACTTGTGTGTTTGTGTGTGTGTGTGTGTTTGTGTGTGTGTGTGTGTGTGTGTGAGTGTGTGTGTGTGTGTGTGTGTGTGTGTGTGTGTGTGTGTGTGTGTGTGTGGTGTGTGTGTGTAATGTAAGCGTGTTTATAGCTCAGGTCAACACTTGATAATGACTCAGCATATGTGAATGTGTGTGTGTATGTGTGTGGTGTGTGTGTGTGTGTGTGTGTGTTACGTGTGTGTATGTACGTGTGTGTATGTGTTTGTATGTATGTGTATGTATGTGTGTATGTATGTTTGTGTATGTATGTATGTATGTGTGTATGTTTTTGTATGTGTATGTGTACGTGTGTGTTTGTGTATGTGTGCGTGTGTGTGTGTGTTGCATGGTGTATGTGCCCCAGGCACAAGCCCACTAATGAACACGCGTGTGGGTGTCAGTGTGACTTGTAGCTCAGGTCAACGCTCTCCAACGTCATTGGTGCGTCTACACATGTGTGGGAATTCGATCCTGAGTACTTACCACTCGCACGCACACCTGTGGCTCGCTCTCTCTCTGTCTGTCTGTCTGTCTGTCTGTCTGTCTCTATCTCTCTGTGTCCTCCATCCCTTCGTCTTTCTCTCTGTCTCTGTTTGTCTGTCTGTCTGTCTGTCTCCCTGTCTCTCTCTGTCTGTGTCCTTCCCCAGTCTTCTTTCTCTGTCTCTGTTTGTCTGTCTGTCTGTCTGTCTGTCTCTCTCTCTCAATATCTCTGTTTCTCTCTCTCTCTCTCTGTCCTTCCCCCCTCTTCTTTCTCTGTCTCTCGGCCTCTGCGTGCGCGCAAGTGTGTGTTGGGGGGGAAGGGTTGTGTGCGTGGTTGGGTATGTGTGTGTGTGTGTGTGTGTGTGTGTGAGTTTGTGTATGTTGTGTGGCGGTGTGTTCTGCACGTGTGTGAGTGTGTTGTTTAATGTTTGTGTGTGTTTTGTTTTTGTTGTTGTGTGTGGTGATGTGATGTGTTGTTGTGAATGAGTGTGTTATGAGCGTGCGTGTGTGTGTTGTAGTAAGTGTGTACATGTATGTGTGCGCGTGCGTTTGAATACGTGTGTGCGAGAGAGAAGAGAGAAGACAGACAGACAGACAGACAGAGAAGGAAGGGACAAAGAGAGAGGGGGGAGAGAGAGGGGGCGAAGGGGGAGAGAGAGAGAGAATATGTATATGTAAGGTCAACGTTCTGAAAACCTTCTCGCCACTGATAGCTTATACATGTCATGTATGTCTAGCAAGTCTTGTCTGTGTTCCTGGTTAATGACACTGCATGGAGTGTGCAGTTTGCTTAAGAGGGATTCATCGCACTCGGACAACTCCATATGTTCTCTACCTAAGTCTGCCCGGAATTTTCAGGGAGACTGCCCGAGCGACCGCAAAACCCAAGCGCTGGCAAGGTCTTGAAGTGGGGGAGGTGGAGGGGGAGAGCGAGGGGGAGGGGAGAGAAGGGAGCTATGAAAGAGTAAGCTACCACCACCAGAATGACGGAAACATTGGGATGGGCAGAGGAAAAGTTAGTTTTTAATACTGCGGGCTGTGAATGAACTCGAGCTATCACAGTATGTCCATTACGTGCCTAAAGTCTGGTTAGATGTAAAGCTCTAGTCTTCCAATCTCACTGCATGAGTTCGAGTCTGGTTCAACAACAACAACAAGCACCCCCCCCCCCCCCCGAAAAAAAAAAAGAAAGAAAGAAAAAAAAAAAAAAAGAAAGAAAACAAACAAAAAAACAAGCAAACAAACAAGCAGAAAACAAAGGAAAAATGTGTGTGTATGCCTCTTGCTCCCCAGCTGTGACTTGTACCTAACCCTGTCCATAGTTAGAGAAGGTAAAGCAATGGAGAGGAGATAGACACTGCCTTCATAGTGCTGGCGCCTTAAATAAGTGGAAATCTATACCATTGTACTGTTCTACGATCTGAGAAGTATGGGACATTTACTTTTCTTTCTTATTCTCTCTCTCTCTTTTTTTTTTTTTTTTTTTTAAGTGTCTCAGGCTGATTCATTCTTTTGACTGAGTCGTGGACTTAAGGTGATATATCGATGGGCGCGATGATCAAGTTGATGGGGCGTCGAACTTCCAATAACTGGAAAGTCTGGGTTCGATCCCGCCTGACTGGGTACCTACCTTCCTCCTGGTTGGAAAAAGGGTGGACATTTTTTTCCCGACCTACCATGTACAGTCCTGCTAGTGTGTAAATCCCTTGCGTGCGTGTGTATATGCACGCAGAACATCAGATATGTACGTTAGAGGTCCTGCAAGTAATGTCAATGTCCGGTGGTGTACAGAAACACGGAAACAGCCAACGTGTACGTCCACTAAAGTATGCAGACTGTGCAGCAACATACTGCTTCCACAGTGTGGGCAAAACAAGGTACATACATGTACACGCACTCGGAAAAAAAAAAGCAAAAAACAACCCTGCTAGGATTGCATATCCTGTCCACGCGTCAGAAATTACCTGATCTGGTCAACACACAGGCGAACCTGCAAAATGAGCAGCAGTGCGAGCAGGGAATATCATATTGAATACCTCAGAACAGCTGCACTCGATACAACGACTTTGTTCTTTATTTACTTCTTTATTTTTAAAAGCAAACAACAACGTTTTGCACGAGCACGTGCCAATATTCTGTATTGACAAAGTCGTAAAATTTTGTGGCGATGATGTAGTAAAAACTGATTCAGTTACACGTATTTTATTGAATGTTTGGGTGATTGATCACCTACGACATATGGCGAATGTTAAAAGGAAGAGAAATAAGCGTAACCTTTTCACTCCGTCATTCTGTATATCAGTTTCCCTCCGGGAAGCTGGTGGATAGGATGAGGGAGTGAATGGCTTAGGCAGTACCCCGAGCCCTGTGGTGCCCACAGGATCTCTTTTGTCCCAGATGAAGACCTGTAGCAGGCATGAAACTCAGTATTGTTTGTTGTGTGTTGTTTCTTCAAGACAAATTTCTCGCTCTCGGACAATTCCATACGAGCTCCACCCAAAGAAAACCAGTATGCTACTCATCAATCGGATCACCAAGAGAGAGCCAATAACCATCATGTTCACTCTATATCGAAGATGGAGTATGCAGACTGTGCAGCGATATAACGCGCGCACAGTGTGGCTCAGACAATCAGAGCAACGTGAATACAAGCATCTAAGGCAGCATTTTTTGACTCGAATGAAAATGACAATAGTACTTTAATGCCCTTCATTCAAATGAGTTGGTTGATTCTTTCGATAGGGCTGTGGACTCAAGATCTGATATCTCGAGTTTAGTTACAGCCCGCCCCATTAATTAGTGATGACTTTTAACTGGCTGTTTCGGTATGTTGGGACGGTCGTTAAGCCACTCAGATGACCAGAAATCATATTTTTGCATTCTAATCTGTCATTTTCCAGAAAAAAATAGCAGACTCCAAATGATTTTGGACCTGTTGTCAGCCACGGACCTGGGGGCCATTTTGGAGCAAAAGGGGACCATCTGATCCTACCCTTGTGATAAATCTGATCAGGAAATTTAGAGCATGTCGACTCCAAATTTGCCATCCAAATTAGTCTCCGATGAAAATTGCCCGAGAAAATGGCCTCCAAAGTTAGCGACGTCATTAATTAGTGAAGACTTTTACTGGACAGCTTTGATAGGATTGGGTGGTCAAAAATCACACCGATGGTCAGAAATTATATCTCTGCATTCTGTTGCCATTTTCCAGCAAAAATAGCAGACTCTAAATGTTTCAGATTTTGGACCATTTTGACAGCTGCGGACTTGGTGGCCATTTTGGAGCTTAAAGCAAGCAATCTAATTTACTGGTCTGACACATCTGGTCAGGTAAGCTAGGGCATACAGAATCCAGATTTACCATCCAAATTAGTCTCCGATGAAAACTGCTCCAGAAAATGGCTTTTACAGTCAGCGACCTCATCACAAACTGGCCTGTTCACTGTCCGTCTTAACGTTCCATCATTCTGGTTGTGCCAGCAAGGTGTTTTACAGGTTCTTCCCCATTTCAAGACCTTTCCAGCACATTGATTATTGCGCCGGCTCAGGAAGTCAACGGGATGCTGGCAGATTCAGGTAAAGCGAATATGGAATTGTTCCAGTTCGGTGAATCCATTTTGAACAATAATCCAGGCTCTAGAACCAAACTCCTTCGTTGATCGTTGCCGCCGCCGCCACTTGAAGTTGACTGAAAATGTCCCAGATTGAGTCACACGTCATTCATGCCCAGCTCTCGTGGTCACTTCAGTGTCAGTGGGTTTTATACGAGGAGTTGGAGAACCGGAAATTGCGGCGTGCTAGTAGTGGTACAGCAGCGGTGGTGAAAATAAAGCAGAAAAAATCATCCTACTTTTTGTAAGAAACAGAAGAATGACTGCAGGTGAGATGAAAAAGAAATGTACTGATCACTTTTGGACTGGAACGATGATTGATACTAACACCGAAGAGAATAGACTTACGGTGTTTCCTACTCTCTTTGCTAACACAGACGTAGATGAAATATCTACCGGTTTTGACCTTTGGGTTTTCAACTGGGCACAAAACAAGCAAGCAAACAACAACAAAAACAAAAAACAAACAAACAAACAGGATACAAAAACGACATATTGTCACATTTACAAAACAGGAACAGTACGAAGTTGACACATCGTACAAAAGGAAGAGATGGGCGGGGATGGGAGGACATAATGCGTAATATATTTTGTAAGAGAGACTGAAAAGAAAAAAGGGTGGAGCAGTATCTGACAACTCGCCGTTTACAGGGAAGCGAAGTCAACAATTAATGAGGATTATATCAGTAAATATTGCTGAGACGATCTTTCAGCCATCTTGTCAAGACGACGGGTTGATTTTCAACAGTTGTAGATAGACCACAGGGTTCCTTTCCCACGCAGAACCTGCGGAAGAGAGTCCATCATCAGCCATATGGCTACACATCTGATGATAATGATGATGATGATGATGATATGATGACGACTGATGATACGACGACGACGATGATGATGGTGGTGGTGATTATGATGATGGCGATAATGATGATGGTGATTATGATGGGGTGGTGGTGATGATGATGATGGTGGTGATGACGGTGGTGGTGGTGATGATGATGATGACGATGATGTGATGATGATGATGATGATACGATGAACGATGATGGTGGTGGTGGTGGTCGTAATGATGATGATGATGACGATGATGATGATGTGACGATGATGAAGGTGATGATGATGATGCTAATGGTGATGATCACGACGACGATGATAAGATGGTGGTGGTGGTGGTGTGATGATGATGATGACGACGACGACGACGACGATGATGACAGCCTGATCTTTCGTCGATCAGACGGATGAGTAGGCACACTGTACATGTATGGTCTGCATGTGGGATACAAAGGCCGATCATAGAGGTACATGTTATTCCACTGGCGTCAGTCGGGGTAAATCAGAATATGAGATAAGTCAGGTTGGAGCAGCTGGTCTTTCGGATAAGACGAAATGTTGAGGTCCTGTTTGCAACATGTGTTTTTAGCTTCCATGGCAACAAACAGAGATTTCTTCGTTAAAATTCTCGAAAAATCTACGTTAACCCTCTGACTCCTACACCTTATCCACCAACTGCAAAACTTTTTAATCCTTTGACTCCCTCATCGTATCCACCGGCTTCCTACAGGAAGCTGGTGGATAGGATGAGGGAGTCAAAGGGTTAAGTTTTTGCCTTGTCTTGTACGGTTGATAATGTAGGATGCTGGTGGACAGCGTCGGGGAGTCAAATGGTTAAAAGATAACAAGATGGTCAAGCCATTCTAAGAATCTCCCTTTTTTTACGATTGAAAGTTTTTTTTTAATGTATTTCTATTTATTCCTATTTGGTTGTTACCATCTCAGTTTGGACAAGCCATTCTAACAATCTCCCCTTTTATAGTTAAAATCTATGTATTCTATTATCTATTGTTGTTACTGTCTCATTTGGACATCTAACAATCTCCCTTTTATACGATTGAAAGTTTTTTTTTATGTATTTCTAGTTTTTTCTCTTTGGTTATTACTGTCTCAGTTTCTGCGCTATCTGGTTGTCGTTTTCGACATGGTGTTAACCCTGATTTGGCTCTAGTAGTCGGGTGGGCTATAAGCAATATGAACTTGGAGTTTCTGTGCCTCGAGGCGGCGTTGATCCCACATCATCGTTCATTTCAGCGACACAACATACCACCAACCTCATGTTCACTCAGTCGGAGTCCCAAGAAGCTACGGCAGCCGAAGATGCCAATGCGCTGATTTGAAGTATTGACTTCTTACCGGAAAATGAAGATTTTCTATTTCACAAAGTCAGCGTCACCTTATGGAAGCATAAGATGAAATGAAACGCGACAAGAACTGAGGACAATGGTGGGCTTTCAGTAAAATGAAAGCGGAGTGTAAATAATGTCAGCAGTTCCTTAGTAGAATTCCAGACTTAGACACTGACGATCTCTCAGTGGTCGACTCTTTTCTTTCTTTCTTTCTTTCTTTCTTTCTTTCTTTCTTTCTTTCTCTTCTCTTCTTTCTTCCCCTTTCTTTCTTTCTTTTTTTCTTTCTTTTTTGTTGATCCAAAGTTAGTAAAGACCCATCCACAAAAGCAAAGAAAATCGTGCTAACATATTGTTGTTACAGGCAGACTGAGATACACAGACACATACGCACACACATACGCACACATACACACACACACACAATACACACACACACGCACATGCACCACAAAACACACACACTCACACACACACTCACACACACACACATACTCACACACACACACATACTCACACACACACACACTCACACACACACACACACACACACACACACACACACACACACACACACACGCACGCACGCACGCACACACACGCACACACACACACACATACTCTCTCACACACACACGTACACACACACACACACACACACACACACACATATTAAGCGTCAAAGGCTGCATATAGTGGGGGGGGGGGTACGACAAAAAAAAAGGGGGGGGGAGGGAAGATTAGCCTATTATTGTGCACTTCTGCGCAGGTATATAAATTTAGGGGAAGGGAGAAGGGGTTGTATCAGGATATTTTGGCTCTGTTGATAATATGTAGTCGTTCCTGTGAGCAAAGAGAAGGTGGGGGAAGGGGAGGGGGGAGGAGAGGGGGGGGGGGAACCAAAACCTTTCTGGAAAATGGCCTGACTCATTTATCACCGCATGCAGAGCTAGACCTGTATCAGAGGCTGGCGGAAGGCAGTCAGATGGAGAAAATGGCTGGGCCAGTTCATCATGTTTTATCCTTTTTTTATTCTCAGCCCCCTCCCCCTAATTCCCATTCATCCCACTACACATTCCCCCCAACCCCATCTCCTTCTCCCTTATCGCCTCCTCCTCCTTCCACCCCCTTGCTGACGTCTTTCGGTATCAGTCTCAGTGATTTTACAAAACCCAGACTTCGTTTAACCCTTTAACGGGCGCGAAAGTCTAGTGGTTAGGACGTCTTGTTTCCATCGGAAAGGTCGAAGTTCGATTCTATTTGGTATCGGTAGCGTCTGGTGGGTAAAGGGTTGAGTTTTTTTTTTCTGATTTACCAGTGTTCATTCAGACTTTGAATCACTCTGCACTCCCCCCCCCCCCCCCCCAATTTTAAACATGTTTCCTGAGAATCATTCTCCGTTTTTAGGGAGATAAACATGTTGGATGTTTCCATCTATCCATAAGCCACCAAACAGTAACACAACTTATGATACTTAAACGTACAAAACCTTGTGAATATACTAGAAATAGAAAGCAAAGGTAAGGGGTTGGAACTAAACAGCAGGAAGACTGAAGTCATGTGATCAGTGAAAAACATGAAATCACCCTCATGCAAAATAACAGCAAATGGCACAACCTTGACACAGGTTGATAAATTCAAATACCTGGGAACGGTCATTTCATGAGACGGCAGATGCACATCAGAAATAGCCGGCAGAATCGGCCAAGCCAAAACAGCATTCAAGAAAATGACAAGCATTCTTACCAACAAATGCCTGTCAATTAACATCAGGAAGAGAGTTCTTTAATGTTATATAGAACCAATACTGTTGTACGGATGCCAGGCGTGGACAGTCAACAAACAAAGCCAGAACAAGATTGAGGCAGCCGAGATGTGGTTTCTAAGAAGAATGTTGAGAGTTCCATGGACAGCAAAGAAAACAAACGAGACAGTCTTGATGGAGGCAGACACAAGTAGATCACTCATAAGGAAGATTAGGAAATGACAGGCAACATTTATAGGCCCTTTTATGAGGAAGGGGGATTTGGAGCACCTGGTCACAACAGGAAAGCTGGAGGGTAAGAGAGCACCGGGTAGACCCAGGGAGAAAATGCTGGACGGACTTGCAGAGTGGCTGGGGACGAGGAGGGTGGAGGAGATGCTAGGGGCAACGAGAGATAGAGTGCAGATGGAAGTCCATGATCGCCAACGCCACGCGGCAGGGCACCTGATGATGATGATGATGATATTATATATATATATATATATATATATACACACACAAACACACAATGGGACTCAGGTGCTAGGCAGACCTATACACATGTTGACCTGGAAGACCTGAAAAACCACCATCCTTTACCAGCAAGACGCTATACGTACAGGTTTGAAGCCAGGCCGTTCAATAGGAATACCAGTTTTCCTACGCACTCGACTATCGCGCCCACCAGGTGGTGGGACAGGCTGAAGCAGTGAAAGGGTTAAGTGACTATAGCGCAATAATGATTATCACTGAGGGCATGGAAGGGTTAATGACAGGCCTCCAAACTGGTCCTTTTCTGTCTGATTTGTAGGGCACTGGTGTCTGCCAAAGAGATTTTTTTGGGTGGTAGGGTGGGAAGGGGAAGGGGGATGATTCATGAGAAAACTGAAGGAAGAGAAAAAGAGGGAAGATTGTGTGTTGAATATTGCCTGCTTGGCCCGTGAGGAAATTGGATGGTCTCACTAAAAATCGCCTGAAACGGGGAAGCTTTTGTCCATTTGAGCGACACGCCACTGCGGTAACATCAGCAAGACTTCCCAAAAACATTTTCACTGTCTCCTTTACAACTGCCAAAACTGTGTACACCAGAGCAGCTAGACATTGAAATCCACTCCACAGTCTCCTGCGTCCGGACAAGTTACACAGACACACGTGTCATTTACATGTAACCAAGATTGTGCCAAATGATAGACTGATACAATACTAGTATAAAAATGTAGACTAGGTATGTCACGATAAAATGCACAGATACACGTGTCATTTACAAGTAACCAAGATTGTGCCAAATGATAGACTGATACAATAGTTTTAAAAAATGTAGACTAGGTATGTCACGATAAAATGCACAGATACGTGTCATTTGCAAGTTACCAAGGGATTGTGGCCAAATAGACTGATACAATACTGTATAAAAATGTAGGACTAGGTATGTCAGATAACATCACAAGATTAACACTGTACATTTTCAAGTAACCAAATTGGCCAAATGATAGATGTACAATACTAGCTATAAGAAAATCAGACTGGGTTGGTCACGATAACATCACAGATACACGTGTCATTTGCAAGTAACCAAGATTGTGCCAAATGATAGACTGATACAATACTAGTATAAAAAATGTAGACTAGGTATGTCACGATAAAATGCACAGATACACGTGTCATTTGCAAGTAACCAAGATTGTGCCAAATGATAGACTGATACAATACTAGTATAAAAAATGTAGACTAGGTATGTCACGATAAAATGCACAGATACACGTGTCATTTGCAAGTAACCAAGATTGTGCCAAATGATAGACTGATACAATACTAGTATAAAAAATGTAGACTAGGTATGTCACGATAACATGCACAGATACACGTGTCATTTGCAAGTAACCAAGATTGTGCCAAATGATAGACTGATACAATACTAGTATAAAAAATGTAGACTAGGTATGTCACGATAACATGCACAGATACACGTGTCATTTGCAAGTAACCAAGATTGTGCCAAATGATAGACTGATACAATACTAGTATAAAAAATGTAGACTAGGTATGTCACGATAACATGCACAGATACACGTGTCATTTGCAAGTAACCAAGATTGTGCCAAATGATAGACTGATACAATACTAGTATAAAAAATGTAGACTAGGTATGTCACGATAACATGCACAGATACACATGTCATTTGCAAGTAACCAAGATTGTGCCAATGATAGACTGATGCAATGTGCTAGTATAAAAATGTAGACTAGGTAAAACATAGGCCTGGTAGGACCTCAGAACCTGGCCAGCTCATGGGTTTATGTGCAGGCTTAAGGCTTGTGCCATGATCACTATACACATGGCACCTGTGACGTTAGTGCATATACATGTAGAATTCATTCCGAGCACGAAGACGTCATCATGAGAATCTGAAACTGAAACAAGATGACTCCCGTTTGCCATGACAGAAGAGCGTTACCCACAGTAGCATGGATATATGTATCCACTGATGGGTCAGCCACCAATGCTATGACCAGTGTGAAAGGCAGTATCCTCATCAATCCAAGGGACTCAATCCACAACTGTCAGTGTTGCTATAGGCAAACACTTTACCAACTATTGAGCAGAATCAGAGGCAACCATGCAGGCAACCTTCATGATTCACACAACAGATGACACTTGTTATCAAAACGATCTTCTTTTCACATAGTCTCTCTGTTTTCCAGGCACTAGATAAGGACAAATTCCCTATGAGACCAAACCCTTCTAGAACTTCAGAAGAACCAGGAGAGTAATCCTCCAGTGGATCCCCACCCACTGTTGTATGTCAGGGAACAAGAGGATAGTTAAGGTTGCAAAAAGAGGAAATCAATGTTGTATCAAAATACTGAGAAAACTGACAAAGGACGAGCCCACAGATCTCTTAACATAACGAGAAAGCTGATTAAAAACATGTCTTCATAGATCTATCTAAAGAATAAAAAGCTGACAAAAATAGGTCTCCACAGATCTATCTAAATGACGAGAAAGCTTGTAACTGAAGAGTCTACAGATCTATGAAAATAATGAAAAAGCTGGCAAAAAGAGAAAGCCACGGCTTTCTCAAAATAATGGGCCAGCCAGCCTGCCCTCAAAAAGGCCATAGGCTGTGTATGCAAAGTTCTCAGCGAGATAGTGTATGAGTCAACGACAAGCTTCCACACAGGTCCTTGTCTGTCTGATTTTGGGGCACTAGTGTCTGCCAAAGAGGAGAAGGGTTAATGAGAAAACAGGAGGAGGAAAAAAGAAATAAGAAAAAATTGTATGGTTAGTGTTGCCAATTTAGCCCCTGCCAAGGATGAGCGGACTTGTTCCAGTCTCTGGGTATTTATATATACAGTGATGGGAATATCGTTTTTGTTTCTGCCTGTGTTCATGCCAACCCCTAGTTTCGGATTTGGCAAGTTGAATCCCTGCCGGCAACATAAAAAAAAAAAGCTGCACATCTTAATCTTCCAGTCATTCTTGATATGTTGGTTTAATGTTTCGTTGGTCCTGTTCTCCTTCCACATCCCCACTCTCCCCATTTTAAGACCTTCCCAGGGCATAGGATTTTGCACAGTGTCGAGGTGTTTGCCATGCCAGAAAAACACTAGCTGATCTTGGTGGAGCGCATATGACATTGTCCGAGTGTGATGAATCCCTCTTGACGAAATTCTAAACTCTAAACGTCATTGACAACTAGTCGCTTAGCAGACGCGGTCAAGACATCGCCAGTCGCAATGGTGTCATGATATGACCCCTCATTAGCATATGGCCTTGGCATTTTGAACGGTCTACGTCCGTGTCACAATGGTGTCAATCAATGTAAGCTTTCAGACTGTTCCCGTATAACATGCCAACCGTGCCGTGATCATGATAAGTCACACACAATCAAATCAAATAAATCAATAACCGAATAAATAAATAAATAAACAAATAAATACATAAATAAACACACGCATACAAAGAAACGAATAAATAAATAAATTAGAAAGATAAATGAATATATGAAATAGAATGAAAACGAGGAATCCTCGGTTTCATCAAGACTCAATGATTATTCTGCAGTATATCTCGGACTCTGGACTATCCCCGTCCCTCTTAAGTCATCTATCTCCTTTGGCAGGAACATGAGAAAATACTTTGCATATACAAACCTTCGTGAAAAAATTAGGAATATCTGTGATGAGCATATCAGGCTGCGGAGGAAGACTGGAACCAGACGGTCAGGTCTCATCTCCTTCACGGATGCGTCATTGAGGGTGTTGTTTAAAACTTCTGACCAACACCGCAGGTGTCTGTCTGTATCTCTCGGGCCTGATTGACGCCAAGACACATTATGAAAAAACACGCAGAACCTTGACACGCAGTCTCAATCCAGAATGACACTCAATAGCATCATGATCATCACACCATCGTCGTCGTATCGTCGTCGTCATCAGCATCATCATCGTCGTCGTTGTCGTCGTCGTCATCATCATTATCATTGCCGTCGTCATCGTCGTCGTCATGATGACTGTGTAAAGTTGTTCCAGATTGTGTGGTCATTAATGTGGCGTAGGAAATGGGACAGAAAGACGTCTCAGACTACAAAAACAAAGAAACACAGATAAAACAGATCCATGCACATTATGTCCTGACTTGGAGTGTTGTGGACACTCACCGAAAAAAAAATTGCATGGAGTTGGATTCATTTTGAACCCCAATACAGCAAAGAACGTACAAAGCCCACTCTTGGCACAAAAAAAGCAATATTTTAAGAATGTTATCACAGAGGTCATCAGCCGTGTTTCATTTCGCTAGCCATTTTTCAATAATGTTGTTGACTGGGGATAATAGGTTATAAATACACTGTTGGTATGATGTATATATAACCCAGACGTTCATAACAAACCAGCTCAGAGGTAGGACGCTAGATACAGAACGTGTATATCACCCAATATGATATAATATATAAACTGCTAGCTTAGTATATGTAGACAGCAAATACCGTGTCGGACACTGGGATTCCGCTCCCTATTTGTGTATCGGCCAGGGCTAGGAAGCAGGGTTCGGTGGCCGGGATTAATCTTTTCACTCCCGCACCCTATCTACCATCTGCAAAAAGTTATCCTTTTGATTCCCTCACCCTATCCACCAGCTTCCAGCAGGAAGCTGGTGGATAGGGTGAGGAGTCAAAGGGTTACAGGAAGCCGGTGGATAGAGTGAGGGCATCAAAGGGTTAAGATTTTGCAGATGGTAGATAAGGTGCGGGAGTCAAAAGTAGCAGGTAGCATTACTGGGCAAGTTTCTCGACACGTTCATTTACCTTAACACCGGCGTGTCCGGGACAGAAGATCCTCGTGAGTTTTTGTAGATTGATACTTTGCTGATCTATTGGCTTAGTCGTTACAGCATCATGTTCATCACATAAGGTATGTCGGTTCAATCCTCAGTCTCCCCCTCCCCCCCTTTTTTTTTGTATTACGGAAATTGAGGTAGACACACATGCTTTAAGATAATTAATAATATTAATCAAAGGACATAACTCTTGAGAGTCACGTAGGAATTATCTCCCATATTGCAGACCTCAAATCCAACACAGTCTGCGCTACCCATTTAGCTAGCATAGAAGCAGATACAAAGCACAAAAACCGTAAGCTCAGAACACTCCTCAAAAAAGGAGCGCCTAAGCTTACCTTTATACTCTGCAACTACCCTACACAACTATGAGAGAGGAGAGAAATACATACAATATATTGGTCTTATGTTCAAGATTGACATAGTCTTTTATTCTTGAACTGACCAAACACACACATTGACAAGACAGAACATATACAGAGTTGCTTCCAAGGCATATAAGTAATACCAGAAAAATGATATAGTTAGTTAAGATAGTTAGCTTCACAAGATAATGAAATACAAGAAAATCAAGCTTTCACTCTGACTGACTCGACGAACCTACTTGAAAAGGTGCAAAACGGAGTTGGAATTCCGGACTGGCGCAAAGCAATGAGCAGTATCAATCAAACTTGACGGAAAGAACTGAGAGGAGTACGTTTACGTTCCTGGCCGTTTCCTCGACACACACGCAATATATTATCTGTATTTGACACCATACTGAATACACTGCTGTCGTGTTTCGCGGAGATCACAAGTGTTTTCAACGGTGTTCTTGCTTACCTTGTTTGTTAGCGTATAAAACTGTATGTAGCACAAGGTACAGGACTTGCGTCATGATCATTTTGGATCTTTTCCATCACTTGCCATTTCAGCGTTGATGCGTGTTGAATTTATTTCCAGCGCGGAGACGCCATTTTTGATAACGAAACTGAAACTGAATCTTGCTTCGTACAATAGATTTCTTGATAACTACAATGTCCATTACACACACACACACACACACACACACACACACACACACACACGCACGCACGCACAGAGACAGACAGAGAGACAGAGAGAGGCAGGGACAGAGAGGGAGAGAAAGACAGACAGAGAGAGAGGTATATTTTTCGGCAAGTGTGGGGGAGAGGACAGTAGAATATTCCTAGAAATGATTTTATTTCATGTCATGTGCATGAAATTTAGTATAGAAACAAGTAATCGTTTCTTAAAGTTACCTGAAGTTTGGGATGAAAATGACTCATATCCTGATGAAATCTGGACAGACATAAAAAACACACTGACCAAAATCTCTGAAGAAAAACTAGGAAAAGAAGAGAAAAGGAAAAAAGCTAAGCCCAACATAAGTCAGGAAGTGATAGATCTGGCAGAAAAGAAAAGTCAAGCTCGAAAGCAGGGAGAGCGGGAAAAATACTCAGCACTGAAAAGGGAAATAAAAAGTAAAGTCAGAAGAGACAAAGCAAATTGGATGGCACAAGAATGCAGTAAAATCAATGAACACAACGAAAACAGGAAGTCGAGGGAGCTCTTCAAACAAATAAAAAAAGTGAAAAAAACAAATTTCAAAGCAACAAACCAATGCATCAACAACAAGGATGGTCACACTCTGACTGAACCAGATGATGTCTTGGATAGGTGGAACGATATGGCACATCACTTTTTGGCAAACCTGACAGCCATGAAAATAATTTAGAGCCAAATTTGGAATTGACCCCTGGAGATACGGAACCTGAACCTCTGCTCAGCGAAGTTGAATCTGCCATTAAAGATCTAAAATGCAGAAAGTCTCCTGGTCTTGACAATATTCCTGGAGAGTTGTTGAAACACTCAGGTGATGGTGGACTCAAAGTAATGCATCACTTATGCTGCAAGATATGGAAGACTTGTCAGTGGCCTACAGACTGGAAGCTCCAAGAATTTGTCATGTTACATAAGAGTGGAAATGTCAAAGACTGCAACAATTATAGAACAATTGCACTGATCAGTCATGCCAGTAAAATACTGCTGATAATAATTTTAAACAGGTTAAAGCCAAAAGTAGAGGAAGAGCTATCCGACTGTCAGGCAGGCTATAGGAAAAACAGGGGAACAATAGATATGCTGTTTGTACTCCAGATATTGATAGAAAAGATTAGAAACACAGACCAAGAGATGTTCATCGTTTTCATTGACTACAGCAAAGCGTTTGATAGCGTGATTCACCAAAGTCTTTTCCACTTCATGATCAAAATGGGTTTTCCAAGACATCTGGTTTCCCTCATAGCTTCATTATATAATGATCAAAAAGCAACAATCAGATGGAATAATCAAAACTGCAAATTTTTTAACATCACTAAAGGGGTAAGGCAAGGTTGCATCCTGTCTCCACATCTCTTCAGCATATACACTGAACATATCATGAGAGAAGCAGACATAGAAGACATGGGAGTAAATATTGGTGGTAGAAACCTGACAAATTTACGCTACGCAGATGACACAGGATTACTGGCAGACAACATTACAGGCTCTAGGAGGATCCTGTACAGGGTAGACCGGGTTGGAAAGGCAGCTGGGCTGGACTTAAATTCAAAGAAGACAAAGGTTATGCATGTTGCAGGCAAATATAACACTAGACAGGACCAGATCATGCTAAACCAAGTCCCTCTAGAAAATGTCAAGGACTTTAGATATTTAGGTTCAGTCAAGACACACGATGGAACATGCTCAAAAGACATAAAGATGAGAATTGGAATGGCCAAGAACAGTATGGTTCAATTGAACAATATTTGGAAAGACCACAGCATAACAGCAGACCTTAAGATAAAACTCTTAAAATGTCTTGTCTGGCCAGTGATGTTATACGGCTGCGAGGCATGGACAATGAAGAAAGAGGATGAAAGACGAGTGGAAGCAGCAGAGCTGTGGTTTTACCGAAGACTGCTGAGGGTCAAATGGACGGATAGGCGCTCAAATGAAAGCATACTGAATGAGTTGGGTACTACACGCAAGCTTCTAGTACTCATACAACGGAGGAAACTGAAATATGTTGGACACGCAATCCGTAATGAGAGAACAGACTTGATGTCCACTGTCCTCCAAGGTAAAGTGGAAGGAAAGAGAAACAGAGGACGGCCACCTGCATCACTTGCTAGAAACATCACAAACATCAGTGGCAAGAAACTCCAGGAGGTGGTCAGACTTAGCCAAGATCGAGAGTGCTGGAGGCAACTTGTGAGGACATCATGTGCAGCGGCCAACACTGTTCCCGGTGACGCCGACAGGTGAGACAGGTGAGACATGTGCATGACTGTAGCTATTATTATACAGTTAGATCAAATGCCGATGGAGGGATTACAATAATACAAATGAGAGTTATGATCATGCTACCAGAGAACATACATTTGATGCTAGACAACATGTTTACTTCACGAGAGTTCAGAGATTGTGTTCACTTCCAGAATCCATGAGGTAGAAAAATAAACTGATCCTTGCAGGTAAATAAAAGATTAAATGAAAAACACATAAAAAAAGGGGATGAAGAAGGAGGAACGAGCAATAATATATATTTGTTATTCATGGGGAGGAAAGTAGTCACACACAACTTCATTTTTCTGCTGATACATCAGCTTCTGTACAGTATTTCATTTCTTATCATCACTTGGCGTAGTTTTCCAACCTTTGCCTTTTGCTGATCCAGACGGACTTTGCTATAAACAAATCGTATAATCATCGTTATAGCGTTGACACTAAGCCTTAATAATGTGTCACTACGAACAGAATCAGTCTGATTTAGTGTACGATTTGACCCATTTTAAAAAGGGTTCAAGGACGCTGTTTCCTAGTAAACTTCTTAACCATTTCACACACTTGCACTAACCTTCCTTATCCATCAGCTGAACACCGACATCACTGAAGATTTTGGAGTTTGCTCAAGACAGAATAACCACACTCGGACAATTCCATATACGCTACGACCAAATCTGCCACAATGATCTGGCAGACTCCTTGTGACTTCGCACCGAAACCCTTTGCGCTGACAAAGCCTCGAAATGGGGACAAGGAGGTGGGGGGGGGGGGGGAGGAGACCGGAACCAAAAAGACATTGACACCATCAGAATGATTGGAGCATGTAGATGGGTAGCAAAGCAGGCCCGTTTTTATGTTACAGGCTGGGATTGAACTCTAGGCGTCAGATCTTGTTATCTGTGGGCGTTCTGGGGGTAGTACACACGACTGTTGCGTTATCATCATGGCGCTCTAACCGACTGAACTGACAGGGCAAAAACAAACAAACAAACAAACAAACAAACAAACAAACATAGACCAAAAAAAAAAAAAGTGTCCCACCCCAGTTTCAAATCCATGACCCCAATGTAATGATCATGGCACTCTGACCGATCACCTGAAGTAAAGACCGCTTAAAATACAATAAGCGTGGACTTAAGATCGTCACAAGGAGTTCCACAGTCACTCGAGAAGGCAACAACTCTTCTACAATTAATTCTACAGTACAGCCCACACAGTGCGATAATTTTATGGCTACGCATTGATCAGACCGTAGGTAGCAAGAAACTGTGGAGACGGCTGGATTGCAAAAGGTCCTCAGAGGAAAAGCGTCTCTCAAACCAGAGTTTCGGTCCTAAACTCCGTACGCTCTAAAGGAGCCGGGTCGCATCCAGGTCATGGCTTTTGGATGCCCTTCTGTCGCCCCTTTTTTTCCACATGGGTTTTGAACTCCCTCCCTCTCTCTCTCTCTCTATCTATCTGGGGTTTGAATCCGCGCTACCATGGTGGCCAGCTGTCTCAAGGCCAAATCACCTTCTTTACCACTTAGCTATCGGAGTCCTGCAAGATAAGTTAAGGTAAGTTGTTAGAATTTGCCCATACGGTAACACATCCAGAAGTTGCGTAAGTAAGACTGGTGGTACCAAATCTGTTGAGGTTACAGACAAGGCACAAAGTCACAAAAATAAGTGAAGGTACTACTGCTTCCTTAGGGTACTTTTAGAATCTTGGAATCGGCCAAGCCAAAACATCATTCAAGAAGATGACAAGCATTCTTACCAACAAATGCCTATCAATTAACATCAGGAAGAGAGTTCTTGAACGTTATATAGAACCAATACTGTTGTACGGATGTGAGGCGTGGACAGTCAACAAGCAAAGTCAGAACAAGATTGAGGCAGCCGAGATGTGGTTTCTAAGAAGAATGTTGAGAGTTCCATGGACAGCAAAGAAAACAAAGGAGACAGTCTTGATGGAGGCAGACACAAGTAGATCATTCATAAGGAAGATTAGGAAAAGACAGGCAACATTTATAGGCCCTTTTATGAGGAAGGGGATTTGGAGCACCTGGTCACAACGGGAAAGCTGGAGGGAAAGAGAGCACCAGGTAGACCCTTGGAGAAAATGCTAGACGGATTTGCGGAGTGGCTGAAGACGAGGAGGGTGGAGGAGATGCTTGAGGCAACAAGAGATAGAGATAGATGGAAGTCCATGATCGTGAACGCCATGCGGTAGGGCACCTGATGATGATGATGATGATGATGATGGTAGGGACATATGCTATTCCAGCGACGGCCTCAGGTAGGCGGTTATTAATTAATTAGATAATCAATTAATTATCAATTTTTTATTTATCTATTCATCCATTTATTTATTTGTTTATTTTTTGTTTATTTATTTATTTATCTACTGATTAGTTCACCTTTTCATGCACGTATCATGTGTTGGCATGTCATGAGTCATTCTCAAAAATCCACGAACTTTGGACTCCAACTTTGCAACAACAGACAG
The DNA here is from genome assembly GCA_030674185.1 of Monoplex corrugatus. Classification (NCBI taxonomy): domain Eukaryota; kingdom Metazoa; phylum Mollusca; class Gastropoda; order Littorinimorpha; family Ranellidae; genus Monoplex; species Monoplex corrugatus. The sequence continues at coordinate 70,084,361 of CM060309.1, read as the reverse complement.
GGTGGATTTTGGACTTTGAGTCCGCTCAAGAGGATTTCATCGCACTTTGTCCTTTCGCACATGCGCACCATCTAAATCTGCCAGCAGTTATCTAGCAAACTCCTTGATCTTGCTCAAGAACTCTATCCGTTGTCGAGGTGTGAAATGGCGAGGGGGGTGGATGTGGGAAGTGGACCTTTCCAGCACTGACACCACCAGAATGATTGAAGCATTACGATGGGCAGTGAAGACTGCTACTTTAATGTTGTGGACTGGAAATGAACTCGACACATGAATTCTTCAGTCCATCAAAAGAGTCAAGGTGAGAAAGTGAAAGGGTTAATAAAACAGGTGTATACGGTGAGAGAGTGAAAGTTAGAAACTGGTGGATTCACACACGCACACATATACGCACGCGTGCGCGCGCGCGCACACGCACACACACACACACTACACAGACACACACACACACACACGCACGCACGCACACGCACACACACATACACACACTCACTCACTCACTCACACACACACACGCCCTTCACACGCCCTTCACACGCACGCACGCACACACACACACACGCAACATACACACTCACTCATTCACTCACACACACACACACACACACACGCATGCTTGCACCCCCCCCCCCCCACACGCACACACACACTCTCACTCACACACACACATACACGTACACACACAGACACACGCACGCACGCACGCACATGCACGCACGCACACACACGCACGCACGCACGAACACGCACCAGTTACACACACCAGATATACATACACAAGGACAGACGAACAAAGATATGAATACACTCATATCAAATCTTCCATGTGGTGTCGATTATAAAAGATGGTAAGCCAATAGTAGTGACACAGTAGTATTAACAGCAAGTGGTGGCAACTTTACGAGGCCACTCTCAACTTTCCATATTAGCTGCAGCGTCAGGGGCAATGACATCTTTGTTCACTTGTTACATTGGAAGCAGCAGCCGTAGCTGTAGACATGTGAATGCCACGCTTTTGTTATGCCTTAAGTGAAAAATATTCAGATCAACCTATCACGTCGAAAATACGCGTGTGTGTGTGAGTGTGTGTGTGTGTGTGTGTGTGTGTGTGTGTATGTGTGTGTGTGTGTGTGTGTGTTTATGTGTGTGTATGTGTTTGTGTGTGTGTAAGTATGTGTATGTGTGTGAGAGAGAGAGAGAGAGAGTGTGGTGTGGAGAGAGGGGAGGGAGAGAGAGAGAGAGAGAGAGAGAGAGAGAGAGAGTGTGTGTGTGTGTGTGTGTGTGTGTATGTGTGTGTGTGTCCGTGTGTACATGTGTGTGTGTGAGTGTGTGTTTGTGTGTTTTGTAAAAGAAATTCTAGGATTTTCTCGGTTTGCTATAGATGCACGCATGGCAAACCTGAACTGTACTCGTCGATGTCTTCAAATGGTTTCCATTCCAACGAAGGTCTCATCGATAGAGAACACATTCAACTGAGAACGAAACAAAATGATCAAAGTACGGTACGGTAGTGAAGAGTCCAGACGTATAATAGGACATTTGATTGCACGCTGATTTGGATTTGTATTTACTTATTCTTCTTGGGGAGACTTACATCCGTAAATGCAAATTTGAAAGCACTCTTCCAAACACCCTTTCCTTTAATAAAATGTTTGCTTTCAAAATACCGCATAGAAGAATTTAATGCAGAATTAGCGTGGAACTTAAAAAGCTGTTGAAATAAAATGGCTGGTATATTTGCCATTAATTATCACTGAAATTTGATATCCTTTCCTGTTTATATGTAACATACACATAATATCCATGTATATCGGCAGAAACGAACAGTATATCTGATTGCTCCTGTGTGCGTGCTTCTATTGTGTTTTCGTGCTTTGTTGTTGTTTAATTACGCTTCATGCAAATGTATATGTCCTGTTATAAATATGTAGGATTTTGTTTACAATAACAATAACAATTACAATATTTATATAGCGCAAAATCTCGATACAAATCAAATCTAAGCGCTGTTTGTTTTTTTGTTTGTTTGTTTGTTTTGCACATATGTGAAAATTCTTTTTTTTTTGTCATGATTATAGCCACGTATTGCTATTGCCATCTGTTTTAATTTTTTGTATTCGAAAGTCGTTAAAAATGCACGAAAAGAAAGAATTTTGAAAGCACAAAAAAATCACGTTTGAAATCTTCTCTCTCGGTCGTTAGCACTTGATCTATTTCCTTGATGTCTGTAACATCTTTTGTTTGGCGTGGATAACGGATCTGGGGAATTCCTGGGATTTCTGTGCTATGTCATTCACGTCACGTACATACGTACATGTTTTCGTGAACAATTTCCTTACAGTTCGGACAAAAAAACATACATCCTAAGCACGGTGTTTACTGCACTCGTGCAAAAAGACACTAGCAAGGAGCCTGCTACTTGTGTTTGACAGCGGCTTGATTGTGACGTGAGATGATCAACACGGCAGACGACTACATGTGATGATGATGATGATGATGACGACGACGACGATGATGATGACGACGATTATGATAATGATGATGGACTCTCCTCTCGATCCGATGGAAGAGTAGGCATACTGGTTGTTGGATTTTATTTGTGAATCCTTTTCATTTGTGATTCTATTGTGTCTGTATCTGTGTGTGTGTGTGTGTGTGTGTGTGTGTGTGTGTGTGTTGTGTGTGTGTGTGTGTGTTGTGTGTGTGTGTGTGTTTGTTTGTGTGTGTGTGTTTTGTGTGTTTGTGTGTGTTGTGTGTGTGTGCGTGCGTGCGTGTGGGCAAGCGAGTGAGTGTATGTGTATGTGTGAGTGTGTGGTGTGCGTGCATGTGTGTGTGCGTACGTGTATATATCTGAATGAGATAGAGAGAGAGAGAGAGTGTGTTGTGTGTGTGTGTGTGTGTGTGTGTGTGTGTGTGTGTGTGTGTGTGTGTGTGTGTGTGTGTGTGTTGTTTGAGTGTAAATGTGTGTGTTTGAGTGTAAATGTGTGTGTTTATCTAGAATAGTGTAGAAAACTTATGACATTCACATCTAGTATACAATGTCAGAAAAGATATGTTAGTGTGGCTTGGCAATCATACTCTATTTTATAATTTCATTTTGCACTATATCACATCACATCACAATAGAAGATTGTCCTTGATGATTATTTAAGCTTTCTCTTGAGTATCCTGACAATGTCCTTTTTTTTTTTATTGGTTTTGAATTTCTCGCCTTTACATTTCCATTTCAAAAGAAAACAGGGCTCTAAATTATACCAGCTAGAGGGAGCGTGCAAGCGTATAAATTCGTGCATGTCTGTCTATTTATGCACAAAATATGTTAGCAGATATTTTAAAACTGTTTTTTTCTCCAAATATAAGCAAGAGATTTGACTTGTTAAGGAGATGCAAATGCGTGATTTTAATTAAGTGTGACCTATTTTGGGAGGAGGAGGAGGAAGGGGGAGGACACTGAATGGGAAAGGGGAGAGAGAAAAAAGTGTCAACTTCATTTGCCCCATAGCAAAAGTATCAAAATAAATTTACTGCTGTTTAAAAATAACTTATTTTGACAATTTTTTATCACCTGTTCAGCTCATCAAGGTCTTCATGTGAAGATTTATTATTTTGGCAAAATATATATGAAAACCATCAAAATAACGGTGTCAGGTATGTAGTCTCACAGTGACACGTAATGACATCTCCAGCGGACAACCTGGTATCGGGTTTGAGTTAGGAGTTTAGAGTTTTGTTCAACAGGGATTCACTCATCTCACTCGGATAATTCCAGACATGTTCTACCAAAACCTGCCAGTAATTATCTGGCAGACTCATTAAGTTTGCACAAAACCCTACGCACCGGCAAGGTCTTGGAACGTGGAGGGGGAGAAGGCACCTATAAAAGTCTAGGCTGACACCAGCAGAATGACAGAAACATTAAAGACTGGACAGCGAACGTGCCAGTTTTTATTGTTGCGGACTGGAAACGAACACGAGCTTTCTGATCTTGAGTCCACGGCTCCGTCAAAAGGACCGACCCGACCGTTACAAAATCTTAGACCACCCAAGGTTGAGCACACAATCCGTGTCGTGAACATAGCTCTGACAACGGATCTACTTGACACCGGGACAGCGGGTGAATGAACTAACTGGTTTTCATATTACATCCCAGCCGATTTAAGTTACTTGGGTGTCCTTTTGAAGCGCTGCCTTAACAGATATAAGGCAATAAAAATCGTATTTAGAAAAGACATCTAGTGATTTTGTGGTTATCATTATTGTTATTGTTATTGCTGCTTAAAGCTTAGCGATTGCGCAAGCCATTATATTAAGCTATAACCATCTCAAATTTGTCCATAGCTCAATGGAATGAAAAAAAAAAAGAAAAAAAAAAGAGTAGTCTATCAATGCAATTGCGCACTTAATCTAAGAATATGCCCCTACGTTGACCACTCCCTCCACTTTACCATCAAGGAATTAAAAATATACTTGAATACAAATGTAAACATAAATAAAGACACTAAAACGTGTATATGAAAGTATGCCCGAATTATTTGAAATTGCCTGTGTACATCACATTTCCTTGGAGCCAAAAGTGCACCCAACTATCAGTTTAAGAGAAAGTATGTAAGACTATCAAACACTAACAGATGAATGGACCAGCAAGGCAGAAAATGGTAGGAAGAAATGACAGAAAGCAAAGGAACAAGGCAGAAACAAAGGGAGTGACAGAAAAATGGAAATTTCTTGCACAGAATTGTCAGGTGGGCATATTACTTATACTGAAAGAGCCCCCGACATCCCCACGGGGGAGTTTTGTAGTCAGTGAAATGCACCTCGATAGACAATACAATCAGAGTGGATAAAGTAAGGGTTGTGTTCCTTATGAACATACATGACCAATCAACGTCGGCTGCTGGGTCACACATCGGAAGATGGCATGACATGAGAATCACAGCATGGTACACACAAAATGGAGAGGCCAGAGAATCATCAGAAGAAAGAGGACTAGATGCATCATGTGTATTGTTTTTATAGTGTATTACCCAACAATATCCTGAGTTTTGTTTAGAAGCTGATAAAAAAAAGAAAGAAAGAAAAAACAACAACTATGGGCATGCATCAGAATCAAAGTCTTAAAAAATTTAAAATCTGATTATGTGCAATGAGCAGTGATTTCAAATGAGTTTGGAGAACAGTACTACACATAAATGATTTATGATAAGCATATATATACGCGAATACAATTTTTGTTTTTGCATGATTATTTCCCATGCGCTGTTGTTTTCAGTATATTGTTGCAGGCATCATCGGGGAAAAGAAATGAAAACTTGTTTATGTGGCTGAACATTTTTGTTTCTTTTCTTTGATTTATTTTTTGAATTTTTTTTTTTTTCGTTTCTTTCTTTCAGTTTCCCCTGTGATATAATCTGCATACGTAACGACACATACATCAGACTGTGGCCTTCTGTGTGTTTCAGACATCACCTAGTGAGCGACAAAAGAAACAGAGCAATACATATATTGTAAGTAGGACATATGAATTATATCCAAAACAAGTGTGATGCCCGCGTTCAAGCAAACAGGCACCAGAAAAAAAACGTAAAAAGAATAAGAACGCGTATTTTATACAACAAAGACAAGACAGGCGCAAAATTTCGGCCAACTGGCCTTTGTCAAGCGTTAGATCACAAACAAACAAACACCAGGTACTAGAATTTGGAGAAAAAGACTGAAACTTCCCTGCTGCTCCTTCCAGTGTGAGAAAAGGAATAAACTGACTAACATGACATCATAATGTCTTTGAGTAAATATGATGTCAGAGCGGAAGTAAGATGAATTCTGCAATTCTGAAAAGAGGTCATGCTATATTAATATTGTTCTATCCTGAAGAAGGTCAAGGGCTAAAATTAAAAGTATGATGCACCTTGTGCAACGAATCCGGTTGACCTTGAAATAGGAAGAAAAACATCTAAACAACAGCCAAGGGCTGAGGTAAACCGGAGTCCCCGGAGAAAAAAAAATCCTTAGTCAGACGTGGCTGGTCTGTCTTCTAAAAGGAAATTAAAACAGACTGAATTTAAAATAATAATAAAAAGCATATGTGCAACCGCAAAGCCAAGCCTCACTGGGATGGAAATGGTGATAACTGGTCTTTCAGTAAATCGTCATCGAGGTAAACATGCATGGACTCAAGGGCACAATAAAAATAAAAAGACTATTGTAAGCAAAAACATCCCAGCAGTGTAAACATAAACATACACGAGGAACAAGAATGTTAATACCTTACATTCGAGCGAATAACATGCACACATACACACAAGGTAAAAGTACATGCACACAGAGCCATGTTCAGATAAAAGCACAAGAAGTGGCATGATACTGAATTCTGTAAAGGAAATCTTTATGGTTTGTCATTGAGGCCATGTGGCTTGCGTGTTCCAGGTTTATCTATAAGATGGGATTCTGTCTTTCTTGTCTATGGTGCTGTCACTGTATAGAAGCCACAGACTTTCACTCGGATGTTGTTGATTGAGTGGTCCGACTGGTTGAAATGATTATTTTGAGATAGTTTTATCTCTTTGATGTCGGATATCAGCCAAGTGTTCTTTGAAACGTGTATCAAGGGTACGTCCAGTTTCACCAATGTACAGTTGAAAACATTTAGAGCAGCTGAACAAGTAGACAATGTTATAGGTTTGACAGTTAAAATGTTATGTAAATTTCATGTGCGATTTGGGGCCTCTGACTGTGGTAGCTGAGCACGCGAAAGGACATGTCATGCATTTTGGTTTGTTAAATGGGGAGGTTCCTGGAGGTTGGCTGGCTGGTTTTCTGAGTCTTGAACGGACCAGCAAGTCACGGAGGTTCGTGTCTCTGTTGTGGACAATTAAAGGAAGCTGGTTAAAGATTTCAGCCACAGTAGGGCTGATTTATGCATTGAATTTTGTATCAGTTTGTTGCTTTTAAATCCCGACACACGGTGATGTAAATATTTTTTTTAAATTTTGAATATTTTACCAGATAATCTGATTTCAAAGTTTTTACACCTACTTTTCATCATTTTAATTCAGCCGCCCAAGTCGGACATTTTATCTGTGAACTGTGTTTACATTTTAGCCTACTGTGTTCGCCCAACGCTACAGCTTTCCCAAACCTTTGTGTTCTCTGCAAGTATCTTCCTCTCCTGACTGGCTCGCAATTATGGACCCTTCTTTTATAAAACAAATTGGACTGACACTTTTTAAACACAGCAAGTGCTACCTCGGTGGAGGCGTCTACCAGCGCATACTGGGGCTGTGTCCTAAGCCCCGCACTGCGCGATCCTGTCGTGGTGGACGTCTCCACCGACTTTGGCACAATCTGCCTCCTGCTGTGCCAGTCCGACACCACTCTTCTGCTTCTTCGTCTCCTCCACTGCCCCTGCACTCGACCTTGCTGCTGCAAACTTCGTCTCCTCCTCTGCCGTCTTCGCCTTCGCCTTCTGTCCCGCCGGTGCCGCTTTCGTCTTCTGTCCCGCCGGCGCTGCCCTCGTCTTCTGTCCCGCTGGTGCTGCCTTTGTCTTCTGTCCCGCTGGTGCCTCCTTCGTCTTCTGTCCCGTCGTTGCTGCCTTCGTCTTCTGCCTCGCTGGTGTCGCCTTCGTCTTCTGTTCCGTCGGTGCTGCCTTCGTCTCCACCTCGGCCGCCGCATTGTGATAAACTGAAACTATGCCTTTTTAACGCTCAGTCAACATGCACTGATGGCAAAGCTGATGTCATTGCTGACTTTATCGCAGATGAGCATGTTGACATTGCTTTTATCACCGAAACATGGCCTTAACCCCCTTGGTCATGAACCTATACATGTGAATCTCACTCCGATTGGTTACAGGCTTGCTTCTTTCCATCGCTCATCCCGAGGTGGTGGTATCGCCATCCTCTACAACGACTCACTCCATTCCCGCCTGTCTTTCTCGCAGTCTCTGCCTTTCTCCCATCCTTCTTTCGAGCACGTTGAAGTATCCTTCCAATCCACCCCTCACCCCATCACCTTCTCCTGTGTCTATCGACCTCCACCTAGCTCTGCCAACAAGCTCACCACATCCATGTTTCTCTCTGACTTTGATCAACTTCTTGATTACTACTGTCTCTTACCTGGAAATCTCATCATTCTAGGTGACATCAATGTCCACTATGACAACACTCACCGTTATGACACAAGACATATCATCAACTCTCCAATCACAATATGACTCAACACATTTCTGAACAAAACCCATCAAAAAGGTCACATTCTTGACTGGATCATTTCTCGTGATCACCACAATTCAGCTACTGATAACTGCTTAGTTCTTTCTACCCGTCTAACTTCAGCCCTTCCATCTGACCACTCTGCAATTCTCTGTTCTCTTGACATTCCTCCTCCTTCCCGTACCATGCGCACAGTGACTCGACGCAATCTCAAATCTATCGACCTCTCCACATTTTCATCTGATGCCTTCCGTCTCCTTTCTGAAAAGTCACATAACCTTGCCGATGAATTCTACACTACTCTCCACCATCTTCTGGACACTCATGTTCCAGCCACAACCCGTCTTTTACCTGACCGCTCCCCTACCCCCTGGCTCACTCATGAGATTGCCTGTGCAAAACGTGCCCGCCGCAGAGCAGAGCGCCGCTGGCGCAAATCCAAACTCACTGTACATAGGCAAATTTTCCAAGCCTCTAAAACAAAAGTATCCACCCTCATTGCATCTGAAAAAACAAACTATTTCCAAACCAAAATCCTGAATGCCTCTTCTTCAAAAGAACTCTTTACAACCATGAATCATCTCCTTGGCACACGAAAAGATTTACCTCTCCCAACAAAACACACAAATGAAGAACTCCCATCTGTATTCTCCAAGTATTTCACCACCAAAATACAAACTCTTCGTGACAGGCTCGACAGGACATCCTGTCAACCATGCCCACCTGACCCTTCCTTCTCTGGCACACCTCTTACTACTCTTACCCCAGTCTCACAAAAAGAAATTCTCAACACAATCAGATCCATGTCGTTCAAAACCTGCGAACTGGATCCTCTTCCAGGTTATCTCTACTCTGACTGTCTCCCTACGCTCCTCCCATTCATCACTGACATCATCAACACTTCTCTCCAAACTGGAACTGTCCCAGATTCTTTCAAGTCTGCTATTGTTCACCCTCTCCTCAAGAAATACAATTTAGACCCAAATGAACTGAAAAATTACCGGCCTATCTCTAATCTCTCTTTCTTGTCAAAACTGCTTGAAAAAGTTGTCCTCAACCAACTGAACTCTCACCTGTCTGCCAACAATCTCCTCAATCCTTTCCAGTCAGCCTACCACCAGTGCCATAGCACTGAAACTCCCTTGCTACACATTCTCAACAATCTCCTCCTTGCAACTGATGCTGGCAAAGTCTCTCTCCTCACACTCCTTGATCTGTCTGCAGCCTTTGATACCATTGATCATGGTATTCTCCTTTCTAGACTTCATCATACTTTTGGCATTTCTGACATTGCTCTCTCCTGGTTCACTTCTTATCTATCAAACAGAAAACAATCTGTTCTCATCAATGGCACTTACTCTCAACCTGCATACCTGACCTGTGGTGTTTCCACAAGGATCTGTCCTTGGCCCTGTTCTTTTCACTCTTTACACCTCCCCCTGTCCACAATCATCAACTCCCACTCTATAAAACACCACTTCTATGCTGATGACACCCAACTTCAAGACAGTGACTCACCTGACAATATACAGCGCCTCCTGACTCGCACCACTGAGTGTTACTCGGACATCAAAAATTGGATGACATACAACAAACTTCAGCTAAATGAGAAAGACAGAAGCTATCCTTCATTGCAACCCGTCAGAAATTTTCGTGCCACCTGCTTTCTCCAATTAGATCAAAACAATCATACACCAATTTCTGATTTGGAGTAAAAACTGAATGTCCTGCATGACTTACCTCTCCAGTGTGAAACAACTTTGTATACTGACAACTGACTCATAATCTTTGAGTAATATGATGTTAAGCGGAAGTAGAAGATTCTCATTGGAAAAGACATGCAATAATAGTTCTTCCTTCATGAATGTGTCAATGGCTAAATTAATATGATGCACGGGGGTTTTTGGCATGTAAAGATCCCCATTACACAATGCAAAGAAAAAAAAAATGTGACGACCTGTACTCAAAAATAAAAAGATGGCTGACCAAATATTCTCCTAGTGCAACAATCCTGGTCTGACCTTGAATGAAAAAACCCTAAACCAACAACACAACTAAGGAACACCAGTGCCAAAAAGTAAATGAACAGGCCCAGTCAGATATAACCTGTGGCAAAATCCTGAATTTGAAGGGAATCTTATGTTTCATCCGTGGCCTTGCTGCATTACTTGGGGTTCCGATTTCTTGTCTTTTGCTTCACGCTATAGAAGCCAATACTTGTCACGAGCTCTCTGTTGATTGGTGGTCCGACTGTTGAACAAATTATTTCAGATAGTTTTCAACCTCTTTGATGTCAATATCAGCTCCAAAGTGTTTCTTTGATAAATCCTGACTATCAATACCCTCCAGCTTTCCCACATGAGGAAATACATTGCAGTTATACAATAGCATTTATAATTTGTCATGTTTTAATCTTTATTTAAATTTATGGTGCGATTTGGGGCTTGACTGTGGTGTGAGCACGCGTAAGGACATGCATGATTTGGTTGGTTAAGTGGGGTGTGTTCGTGGAGCGTTGTGCTGGCTGTTTCTGAGTCTTAAGGACGCATTATCAGAGGTTTTGTCTCTTTGATGGAAATTTAAAGAATTTAAATTAATAATTGATTTGTAGAATGTCCCAGTTGGACAAGATGATTATAATCACACTTACATAGAAGGGTGATAGACTAAACAGAACCGGACGATCGTCTGCGGCAGCTTTTGGCTCAGAATGGAGGGCGTTTGATCAAGAGACAGAGTTGACTTTTTTACGGGCTTCATTGATGGTACTCAGTGGGTAATGTCTACTTAGGAAAAATCCGGTCATTTCGTCTGCTTTGTCATGGAAGTCATCATCATCTGAGCAGAGTCATCGGAGTCGCAAGAGCTGAGAGTAAGGAATGCTGTTTTTGGTGTTGGAAATGTGAAATGTAGTGGGCTGTAGTAACCAATTTTTCAGATCGAAGTGGAACTCCGATGTCAAGAAAGTTCACGGATGTGTTTGAAATGTCATACGTGAACTGATGGACGGATGAAAAGTCTGAACGTAGTGAATGTATTCTAAGAGTGGTGTGACTGAGGGTGTCACACCAGTGCCATCATCAATGTATTGAATTATGTGTATAGTTCACTGTATAAGTGTAAAGAGACTATTGCAACAGTGCATCGACTCCTGTTTTGTTGTTTTGTTTTGTTTTGTTTTCTATTTTAAGAAATGTGACGATAGACGCTGCTTTTAAAGCATGAATAAGGTCTATACAGTGGGTCAGTAACAATGCCACATTGTACAGGAGAGAGAGGGGAGGAGGAGGGAGGGAAAGAGAGACAGACAGAGATAGAGAGAGACGGAGAGTAAGAGGAGAGTGAGAGAGAGAGAGAGAGACAGAGAGAGGGATGGAGAGAGAGAGAGAGAGAGAGAGAGAGAGAGAGAGAGAGAGAGAGAGCCACGGACTCTAGATCTGATATCTTGAGTTCAGTCCCAGCCTGCAACATTAACAACACGCCTGCTCGCTGCCCGTTTGAACGTTTCCATCAATCTGGAAGTGTCAGCTTAAGCGTTTTATAGGTTCATTTCCCCCCCCCCACTCCCCACCCCTATCCCACCCATATCAGGACCTCGCGAGCGATGGTGTTTTGCGCAGGCTTGAAGAGTCTGCCCGACAATTCTTGGTAGAATTGGGTGGAGCGCATATGGAATTGTACGAGTGTGATAAATCCCTCAGGAACAAACTCCGAACATGCTCCTAAATGAAGGAAGCCGGTGGAAATTGCTCGATACGTGGAAGGAGTGCAAGGGTTAACGCTTTGACTCCCGCACCCCACCCTGTCCTCCAGCATCCTGCATTGTCAACCATGCGAGCAAAGCAAAAACTTAACCCTTTGACTCCCGCACCCTGTCCTCCAGCATCCTGCATTGTCAACCATGCGAGCAAAGCAAAAACTTAACCCTTTGACTCCCGCACCCTGTCCTCCAGCATCCTGCATTGTCAACCATGCGAGCAAAGCAAAAACTTAACCCTTTGACTCCCGCACCCTGTCCTCCAGCATCCTGCATTATCAACCGTGCGAACAAAGCAAAGACTTAACCCTTCGAGTCCCTCATCCTATCCACCAGCTTCCAGCAGGAAGCTAGTAGATAGGGTGAGGGAGTCAAAAAGTCTTTTTTTTTCCCAGTCGATGGATAGAGTGCGGGAGTTTGGTTTGGTTTAGTTTTTACGTCGACACCCACCCATCTCAAGTGATATGGCCGACGGGGATAACCCCCCAAGGAGGTGGGGGAAGGGGGACTTATTAATCCTATACTGACACTACCAGAACAACAATGATGTTAAGATGGGACAGTGAGAAGGCAGTTTTAATGTAGCGCAACTCGGGATTCGAACCCACAATAATCAGCATGTTAATCCAACGCTTAATTAACTGAGCTATTGAGGCCCGCCGGAGTCAAAGGGTTAATTAATACGGGTCGTTTTGAGCGTTGTAAGCAGGGAAGCGACAGCCCCTGAATAGAAAGTCACCTACAACGCCAAGGCTTGGTCCAATTCGTTGACGTTATCTTCGTATTCATATCAAATCACCGTCTGGTGGAGACACCGTGTCCATGAACTGCTGACACTAAGGACCTTGACATGAAACAGCCCCCGGGCAAAGAACACGGCAGATGGAAACTGACACCCAGGTTACCGTGAGAGAGTGGGGGGGGGGGGGGCATGAGTTTTGGGAGTTTGGAGTTTGGAGTTCGTCCGAGACTGATTCGTCGCACTTGAACAAGTCCATATACGCTACATCCAAATCTGCCAGCTAGTATCTGGCAAGCTCCTTGGTCCTAAGCAAAACTCTATGCTCTGGCAAAGTCTTGAAATGCAGAGAGTGGGGGGTGGGGGTGGGGAAGGGGGAGAAGGATTTATGATACACCGACAGTACCATACTTAAATGATTGGAGAATTGGTTTAAGACGGGCTTCAAAGAAGCAACCTTTATATTTTGGGTGGTGGGTGGAGAGTGAACTCGAAACATGAGAACTTGTTGAATCCATGGCTCTATCAAAAGAGTACGCCGGCCCACTATAGAAAACGTACACACACACACACACACACACACACACACACACACACACACACACACACATACACACACACACACATACATACACACACACACACACACACACACACACAAACATACACCCACATATACACATACAAACACACACATACACTTACACAGACACAACACAGCCACATGCACACACGCTTACACACACACAAAAACACACACACACACACACACACACACACACACACACACACACACACACAAACACGTACACACACATACACAGACACACACACACACACACACACACACACACACACACACACGCATACACATAGATACACACACACACAGACACACACACACACACACACACACACACACATCTGTTACTACCCTGAGCTCCGAACCCACGCAACCCCTGTGTCATCATCATAGCACGTTGCTCTAACCATCTGTGTTGGCAGGCCACTATAAACTAACGCTCCACCTCAGGATCGAACCCACGAGCTGTACGTTATCAGAATATAAGGCCCAAATCAAAATGATACAACTGTACCACGAGGCACGAAAGGCCACAGAACGTAAAAGTTAAAGTATGAACGAGGAAAACAGAACGCGCATTTAATACAACCAGACAAGACAGGCGCAAATTTTCGGCCAACTGGCCTTTGTCAAGCGTAAACTAAGATCACAAACGAACAAACACCAAATACAAAAAAATAGGAGAAAAAGACTAAAACCTCCCCGCTGCTTCGTCCAGTGGGAGAAAAGGACTAAAAAATGTAGGAACTTTGGAGTTTGTTCATGAGGGATTCATCACACTAGGACAATCCCATATGATGGTGGCTCCGTCTATCTAGTTAGACCATCGACGTGCCCGGTCAAGGACTCAGCTGCATGCGTTTCAGTTTCAATTTCAGTTTCTGAAGACGACATCTTCGCGCTTGGAACGAATTCCATATGCACTAACGTCACAAGTGCCATGTGTATGGTAATCATGGCACAAGCCTTAAGCCTGCACATAAACCCGTGAGCTGGCCAGATCTTGAGGCCCTACATAGCGTATGTTTTACCCATTCTTGCATGTGGAACAGCGCCAATTGTGGCTGAACAGGCCGATTCTCGAGTGGCAATCATTGAGCACAGCTCAGGCACATGAAGGCTGATGGTAGAGGCTGGGCTGTCGTTGTCGCAGCTTTCCATCTCTCTCTTCTGTCCAACCCGTAGTCGACTTCGTTTCTCCTCTGCAATGACGATGCCTGCACGTACAGCCTGTCGCCAGGCACAGTGATTTGCCTCTGTCTTTTCCCAGGTGTTCACACTGATTTCATATGCACTCCCACCTAAATTTACCTGGACTTTACTGGCAAATTTCTTGAGCCTGCGAAAAGCCTTATGCGCTGACAAGGTTTTGAGATGAGATCTGTGAAAAACCTGCCCCACAAGAATAACTGGAGTATAAAGATGGCTTGCGAACCAGCCAGATTTTATGATGCAGTTGGGTGTAAACTCAAGACATAAACCTGCAACAGTCTTCACGACAGTGTTGTGATGATTCATGATCATGGGGATGATAATTATGATGCTATTGAGCTTTCATTGTGTTTAAGGAATGCGTTATAAAGCTGTACTCTTTCATTTTATTTCATAATAATTGCATTCAGGCGTCAGTCAGACCCGAGAGATACAGGCACCTGCTATGTTGAGCGAAATCTTGACAACACCCTCAGCAAGGTGCCTGCTCATGGATATGTTAAGTGGTACCATGAACTTCATAGCACACTCAACTCTGGGTTAGAGCCATTTTGTGGTGGAAGATTCCACACTGACTTGTACTTCTTATTTTTGACTTTGTCATTGAATTCAATAGAATTTGAACAAACTCGAATTCCCTAAAACGTGATATTAAGCAACAGATTGATGTCATATTGTGTCACTCGGCTTTTCCTGTGTGGCTAAGGTTACCTGTTTTAGCATAGTTAAGCAGAGTGTGTCATGTTAGTTTACCTCACGTTGTGGAAAGAACAGGCCTTGAGATGTGCAGACACTTAGCTGACTGTCAGAACTTGGGGCATAAAACAATA
>CM060309.1:70051533-70064033 GCA_030674185.1 Monoplex corrugatus | reverse complement strand
GCATCGACCCTAAGCCACTGAACAAAGCCCTCAGGAGAAACGAGTACCCCATGCCAACCATTGATGATGTACTGCCTCTCCTCAAAGATGCAAAATACTTCACACACCTAGACGCGAAAAACGGGTTTTGGCACGTTGAACTGGACGAAGACAGCAGCTACCTGACAACATTTGAGACGCCTTTTGGCAAATACCGATGGAAACGAATGCCCTTTGGAATTTCACCAGCCCCAGAAGAATTCCAGAGTAGGATTGACATCGCTCTGGCAGGACTGCCAGGCGTGGTGGCGGTTCATGATGACATCTTTGTTTTTGGCAGAGGATCAACCGACGAAGCAGGAGCACAAGTTCATGATACCAACCTGAACCGTTTGCTACAACGATGCCGAGAGACTGGAATCAAACTGAACAAGGAGAAGGTTGAGATGAAACGAACAGAAATATCATACTTGGGACAAATCTTCTCAAGAGAAGGCTTGAAAGCCGACCCAAAGAAATTGGACCTGTCCAACAACTCCCAGTGCCAGAAGACAAAGCAGCTGTGCAGAGACTACTCGGTGTAGTCGGATACCTTCAGAAATTTGCACCAAACCTGTCTGAGGCAGCACCACCACTCAGAGAACTGGTCAAAAAAGACGTCCACTTCAGATGGGATGAAGACGTCCATGGAGAAGCCCTGAAGAAAGTGAAGAAGATACTCTCTGAGCCACCGGTACTTCGCTACTTTGACTCTTCAGGAAAGCGTACAACCACCCTTCAGTGTGATGCTTCACAGTTTGGACTTGGAGCTTGTCTCATGCAGGATGGTCAATCGATTCAGTACGCGTCACGACCCTTGACCGAGACAGAAAAAAGCTATGCTCAAATAGAAAAGGAGATGTTGGCAATACTCTTCGGTCTGGAAAGGTTTGAGAGATACGTCTATGGAAGAGACATCCTGGTGGAGACCGACCACAAACCACTAGAGACCATTCACAAGAAGAGCCTGCTTTCAGCACCTAAGAGGATTCAGAGGATGCTACTCAGAACTCAGAAGTTCAGGTACACGGTAGTGTACAAGCGTGGATCTGAGATGCACCTGGCTGACACCCTCAGCAGAGCAGTCTGTGGAAAAGCGGAACAGCAAGTCACCCACAAGGAAGCCGTTTTCCTCACAGACCTGGAGAAAACAGACTCATTACAAGAGCT
This sequence comes from Monoplex corrugatus, assembly GCA_030674185.1. Taxonomy (NCBI): domain Eukaryota; kingdom Metazoa; phylum Mollusca; class Gastropoda; order Littorinimorpha; family Ranellidae; genus Monoplex; species Monoplex corrugatus. The sequence goes on along the minus strand of CM060309.1, from coordinate 70,062,845 downwards.
GGCCATCAGCCAAGAGAGACTGAACAGTCTGCAGCAAGCAACTCAGGAAGATGCAACCATGAAAACCCTGAAAGCTGTCATTCTACAAGGCTGGCCAGAGGAGAAACAACAACTTTCATTACAGTTACAACAATACTTTCCTTTCAGGGAGGAACTGTCAGTCCACAACGGACTTGTCTTCAAAAGCCACAGAGTAATTGTACCTGAAAGCGAAAGAGCAGACATCCTTGAGAAACTTCATGCAAGCCACTCAGGAATTCAGAGCTGCATAAGAAGAGCACGTGAGGTAGTCTACTAGCCCAGGATGAACATGGACATTGAAGATTTTGTCAAAACATGCAGCGCCTGTAACACATACCAACGTGGTCAGCAGAAGGAACCACTTATCAGTACAGAGATCCCTGACCTGCCCTGGCAACACATCGCTTGTGACATCTTTGAACATAATGGCAATGAATACCTGGTCACAGTCAATCACTACTCTGATTTCTTTGAGATTGATCGGTTACAAACAAGAGAATCCAAAGAGGTCATCATCTGTCTGAAGAGACACTTGGCAAGACACGGAATACCAGAACGCCTGACAACCGACTGTGGAACTCAGTTCACATCAAACCAGTTTGGAAAGTTCAGAAAAACATATGGGTTTGAACACGTAACAAGCTCACCACACTACCCTCAGTCCAATGGAAAAGCAGAGAGCGCGGTGAAGGCTGCAAAGACGTGCATGAAGAAAGCAGAACACAACAATCAAGATCCCTTCCTCGCTTTACTTGAGCTGAGAAACATCCCGACAGAGACTGTAAACAGTTCGCCTGCTCAGAGACTGTTCGGCAGAAGAACACGAACACAAGTACCGACGTCAAAGACATTACTCCAACCTACAGTTGTACCAATCAAGAAAGAACTTGAGAAAAGGAAACTGAAGCAAGCGCACTACTACAACAGAAGCGCAGTAGAGCTGACAGAACTGAGTCCGGGACAGATTGTGAAATTCCAACCTCCAGGATCCAAAAAGTGGATCAGCGCCAAAGTAGACCAACAGGTGAACATCCGGTCATACAACATTCGCACAGAGGACGGACGTCAGTACAGAAGGAATCGTCGTCAGCTACGAGACACAACAGAAACGGAGCTTCAGCAGACAATCAACCCTCAACGACTTGTCCAGAGAAGGATGATTTCTGGAAGACATCAGGAAAGCGACACATCAGGCAAGCAACAGCAAATCATCATACCATCAAAACAGATGCTGGAAGATAACAAGAAAACTGGAACTGGAACAGATGTCAGGACGCCAGCATCGTCTGTCCGTGAGAACTCATCTGATCAATCACCAGTCATCAAAATGTCTGAGACAACCAGCATCAAGGAGCCAGATGAAGTAATCAAACAAACAAGGACAGGACAACCCGAACCAGTTAGTTCTCCTTACAGAACAAGATCTGGAAGACAAAGCAGAAGGCCAGATTTCCTGAAATATGAGTGAAACTGAAGTCTCTACCACAATCAGATAAACTGAAAACATTGTGAAATATGGATAGTATAATGATCAGAGATAAAATGAGGTGAATGAATGATTGGGCCCTGTGCGTGAGAGAAAGAATGAGTGTTTGTTAAGTTAATGTTGTGATAAAGGTAGGAAACACATTTATTTCGTATGGACTGAAAGATAGGAAAAATGATGAATTGATTTTGTTTCCTTAAAGAAAGGGAGATGTGACGTGTGTTGACAGTAAACAGCGTGCGGATAACAGCATGGCATGATATTCGTTAAATGATAACTGATTGCTGTTCACTGTGATATGTATATATACTGTAGTCAGTTGAGAATCAGACAGCGACGAGTAAAGACGAAGAAGCATTGCCCTGTCTTCCGAGTTGGTTGTAGAAAGAACGAAACACACACCTATTTAAATGGGGCATTAATCTTTTTATGAATAAATTATGTATTACGTGTTCTCTCTCTCTCTCTCTCTCTCTCTCTCTCTCTCTCTCTCTCTCTCTCTCTCTCTCGCTCTGGCTCTCTCTCTCTCTCTCTGTCTATCTCTCTCTCTCTGTCTATCTCTCTCTATATATTTTTTTTCTCTCTCTCTCACTCTCTCTCTCTCTCGATGTGATATTGTTATAATGTGTCATACACACACCTATTTAAATGGGGCATTAATCTTTTTATGAATAAATTCTGTATTACGTGCTCTCTCTTTCTCTTTCTCTCTCTGTCTCTCTTTCTCTTTCTCTCTCTGTCTCTCTCACTCTCTCTCTCAATGTGGCATTGTCATAACATGTCCTAAGACACACCTATTTAAATGGGGCATTAATCTTTTTATGAATAAATTATGTATTACGTGTTCTCTCTCTATCTCAGTCTGTCTGTCTCTCTGTCTCTCTCCGTCTCTCTGTCTCTCTGTCTGTCTGTCTCTCTGTGTGTCTCTGTCTCTGTCTGTCTGTCTGTCTCTCTCTCTCTCTCTCCTTCTCCACCCCCCTCTCTCTCTCTCGTACAAAGTAGATTCTTATGACATGTCATAGTTTACATGCCTTCAAATGGGACAATAGTCTTTTTGTGAATAAATTCTGTACTATGCATTGTGTGGGGTGTGTGTGTGTGTGTGTGTGTGTGTGTGTGTGTGTGTGTGTGTGTGTGTGTCTCTCTCTCTCTCTCTCTCTCTCTCTGTATCTGTCTTTCTCTGTATCTGTCTCTTTCTGTGTCTGTCGTTCTCTCTATCTGTCTCCCTCTCTGTAACGCTCTTTGTCTCTGTCTCTGTTTGTCTCTCTCTCAGTCTCTGTCTGTCTGTCTGTCTGTCTGTCTCTCTCACACAATGTAACATTGTTACAGGCCTTCTGTATCATTGTTTAAATCCGTTCAAATGGGGGCAATGGCCCTTATTTTGAAATAAATTCTGTGTTTTGTATTCTCCCCAAACTTGTTTTAATTTGGTATTCTTTTGAAGTATCCTATTTTCTGTTCTTTTAATGTAAGTAGATTACCAACAACTGCGGTTCTGTAAGCTCCCCTTTGTGTTAATGTTAATGCTGTTGGAGAATATAGTCATTTCATTTACATGTGCCATGATAACTAAGAAATAAAGGGTTATTACAATTGTCATTATCATTCTCTGCCTCTTTCTTTTCCCTTTCGCCTTCTCTCTCTCTCTTCTTTCCTCCCTCTCTTTGTCTTTCTCTCTCTCTCTCTGTCCCTCCCTCCCTCTCGCTGACTCTCTGTCTCTATCCCTGTCTCCCTCTCTCTCTTCCTTGCCCCTTCTCTCTCTCTCTCTCTTCTTTCCTCCCTCTTTTTGTCTCTCTCTCTCTCTGTCCCTACTTCCCTGTCTCTGACTTTCTGACTGTATCCATATCTCCCTCTCTCTCTCTTCCTTCCCCTTTCTCTCTCTCTCTCTCTTCTTTCCTCCCTCTTTTTGTCTCCCTCTCTCTGTGTCCATACTTCCCTGTCTCTGACTCTCTGTCTGTATCCATATCTCCCTCTCTCTCTCTTCCTTCCCCTTTCTCTCTCTCTCTCTTCTTTCCTCCCTCTTTTTGTCTCTCTCTCTGTCCCTCCCTCCCTCTCTCTGACTCTCTGTCTGTATCCATATCTCCCTCTCTCTCTCTTCCTTCCCCTTTCTCCTCTCTCTCTTCTTTCCTCCCTCTTTTTGTCTCTCTCTCTCTCTGTCGCTACTTCCCTGTCTCTGACTCTCTGTATCCATATCTCCCTCTCTCTCTCTTCCTTCCCCTTTCTCTCTCTCTTCTTTCCTCCCTCTTTTTGTCTCCCTCTCTCTGTCCCTACTTCCCTGTCTCTGACTCTCTGTCTGTATCCATATCTCCCTCTCTCTCTCTTCCTTCCCCTTTCTCTCTCTCTTCTTTCCTCCCTCTTTTTGTCTCTCTCTGTCTCTCTGTCCCTACTTCCCTGTCTCTGACTCTCTGTCTGTATCCATGTCTCCCTCTCTCTCTCTTCCTCCCTCTGTCTCTCTCTCCTCTCCTCCCTCTCTTTGTCTCTCTGTGTGTCCCTCCCTCCCTCTCTCTGACTCAATGTCTATCCCTGTCTCCCTCTCTCTCTTCCTTTCCCCTTCTCTCTCTCTCTCTTCTTTCCTCCCTCTTTTTGTTTCCCTCTCTCTCTTCCTCCCTCTGTCTCTCTCTCAGTCTGTCTCCTTCTCTCCCCCCCTCTCTCTCTTACTACTTCCCTCTCTTCCTCCCTCCCTCCTCCCTCTCTCTATCCATTTACCTGAGACAGGCTGAGCAGAAATATGACAATGACAAGGATTATGTGTCGCGAAGGTTTATGTGTCTAGTCGTATTAGATTGTCTGTCTGCGTGTCTGTCCGTCTTCCTGCCTGTCTAACTGTCTGTCTGCCTGCCTAGCGCCTGTCTGTCTGCCTGTTTGTCTGTCTGCCTGTCTGTGTGTCTGTCTCTGTCTTTGTCTCTGTGGTCATGTCTTAGTTAATGTGTCTGTGACAGAATTTGTTATTTTTAATTTTTTTTTTAACCCCGTGTCTTGTTTCGGCCGAATACTGTAAAAGACACAAGATTATCTAACTGTCAGATTTTCACAAGTTTCTCTCTCTCTCTCTCTTTCTCTCTCTCTCTTTCTCTCCCTCTCTCTCCCTCCCTCTCTCTTTCGCTCACTCTCTCTCCCTTTCTCTCTTTCGCTCACTCTCTCTCCCTTTCTCTCTCTCTCTCTTTCTCTCTCTCTCTCTTTCGCTCACTCTCTCTCCCTTTCTCTCTCTTTCGCTCACTCTCTCTCCCTTTCTCTCTCTCTTTCTCTCTCTCTCTCACTCTCTTTCTTTCTTTCGCTCTCTCGCTCTCTCTTCCTCTCTTTCTGTCTTTCTCTCTCTCTCTCCTTCTCTCTCCCTCTCTCTCTTTCTCTTTTTATCTCCCTCTCTCTCCCTCTCTTTCTCTCTCTCCCTCTCTTTCTCTCTCTCTGGGAAGGTATTGGATTCGATTTGTCTAGAATTCTCTGCATTATTTAAACAATATTCAATACAACCACGAGCAGTAGTATTATTTCATTGTTGTTGTTCTTACTGTTATCATTAAGGGTTGACATGTATTTATTTTCATGTGTGCTATTGTTTCTCATGCTTTTGTAAAGCGTGTGACCATTCAAATAAATATCAATACTTTGTCATAACTCATGTTATCACTTGTTTCACAATTTACGTGTTTTTATGTTCTTTTTTATGCTTATAGTGTGTGTGTGTGTGTGTGTGTGTGTGTGTGTGTGTGTGTGTGTGTGTGTGTGTGTGGTGTGTGTGTGTCTGTGTGTGTGTGTGTGTGTATGTGTGTGTGTGTGTGTGTGTGTCTGTGTGCAGACCAGCAAGGACTAGGTGTAAGACAGGTCTAATGGAGTGTAATGCTAATATCCTTGAGTAATAAAGTTTTCTGAAGTGTGAAATCTAAGTCTGAAGTTTAAAACCTGAAGTCTGAAGTCCGAGGTCTGAATTCTGAAATCTGAAGTCTGAAGCATGAGGTCTGAAGTATCAAGTCTGAATGAAGTATGAAGTCTGAAGGTTGAAGTCTGAGGTCTGAAGTGTGAAGTCTGAAGTATGAGGTCTGAAGTGTGAACACCACACACACACACACACACACACACACACACACACACACACACACACATACACACACACACACACACACACACACACACACACACACACACACACACACACACATATATATATATATATATATATGTGTGTGTGTGTGTGTGTGTGTGTATCTGTATACGTATGCATGTATGTATGTATGTATGTATGTATGTATGTATGCATGTATGTATGTGTGTGTGTGTGTATTATGTATGTATGTATGCATGTATGTATATTATATATATGTATATATTTTAACTGTTTTGGTCTCCTTTTTTCACTTAAGTGATTTTAGACGATGTATGTATGTACGCATGCGTGCGTGCGTGTGCCTGCGTGTGTGTGTTTGCGTGTGTTTGTATGTTGTGTGTGTGTGTGTATGTATTGTGTGTGTGTATGTGTGTGTGTGTATGTGTGTGTGTGTGTATGAGTGTGTGTGTATGTGTGTGTGTGTATGTGTGTGTGTATGTGTGTGTGTGTATGTGTGTGTGTGTGTGTGTGTGTGTGTGTGTGTGTGTGTGTGTGTGTGTGTGTGTGTGTGTGTGTGCATGTACGTGTTTAATCATCACCCCTGTCTACTTTTCTTGTACATTTTGTGTTGTTTAAATCATGAATACCGACATGAAACAAAATTCCTTGTAAGAGGACAACGAATCATGTTTTCTATTATCTGTTATCATGTCATAAATCCTGTACAGGATTGCCAGGATGGCCTTTGACTCCTTCACGCGATCCTGAATAGATTCCTGACTATAAGATATTCACAGTAAAAAAAAATGTTTAACGGTACCAAAAAAGGTAGCTTATTAATATGGCTTGAACATCCTAATACTTTGATCTGTAGAATCTGTAGAATTTCGGGAGCACAACGAGATAGGCCTACTTGCGTATTCTTTCAGTAAACAGGTGGCTTATTGATATGGCTTGACTGTTTTCTGAACCTCATTTCAGAGGTACATATGTAGGACAGTGTTATTTTGGGAACAAAGAGTTATTTTGTGCCGTACGCCCTGGCTGTGAATTTGTTTTTGTTCTTTTTCACAGTTTCATTTAAAAGTTTACATTGTTTCACGAAAATCCTAAAAAGAACAGTTGTTATACCTCAGTAAGACTCTCTCTCCTCTCTCTCTCTCTCTCTCTCTCTCTCTCTCTCTCACACACACACACACACACACACTCTCTCTCTCCCTCTCTCTCTCTCTCTCCCCTCTCTCTCTCTCTTTAACTCTCTCTCCCTCTCGCTCTTTGCATACACACATGGACACGTACACCTACACGTACACGCACAAGCTCTCACACATACACACACACACATACACAAACACAAACACACACACACATACACACAAACACACACACACACACACACGCTCTAGGTGGGTAAGTAAACAGGCTATCACATGGAACCAAAAACACAAAAGTAGAATGAAAACGCAAATGTAACAACAACAACAACAATCCCCACCCCCCCCCTCAAAAAAAAAAAAAAATGACAGGCGCAAATTTTCGGCCAACTGTTTTTTTTTCTGAATCGTACACAAGAGACAACTAGGAAATATACACAAAACTTTTAATAATATAACAATAATTAAAAATAACAGCAGCAAGACTGTCCTCATGTTTCGTTGAGCAGTAGAAAATGGCGGATGTGAATTCTGGTCGGAGAAAATGGAGGGTGTGAATTCTGGTCGGAAAACATGGCCGATGTAAATTCTTGTCAAAGAAAGAGGCAGATGTAAAATCTGGTCACAGAAATTGGAGGATGTTACTTCTGGTCTGAGAAAATGGCGGATGTGAATTCTGGTCAGAGAAAATGGCGGATGTAAATTCTGGTAAGAAAAAATGGCGGATATGAAATCAGGTCAGAGAAAATGGCGGATATGAAACCAGGTCGGAGAAAATGGCGGATGTGAATTGTGGTAAGAGAAAATGGCGGATATAAAATCAGGTCTGAGAAAATGGCGGATGTGAACTGTGTGGTCGGAGAAAATGGCGAGGGTAAATCAAACCTGCCATATCCTTCACCAGAATTCGTGTCCGCATTTTTTCCCTTCAACGAAGCATCAAGGAAGTCTTCATGCTGGTTCTTACGTACGTTTGACAAAGGTCGCTTGGTGGAAAATTTGTTCTTGTCCTATTTTTTCTTTGTTTTTCTTTTATTGTTTTGTATTGCGTTCGCTTTCTTATTCTACTTTTGTGTGTTTCTGGTTCCTGTTTACCTGAACGCTGTCAGCTGCTTTTATTTAGATTAGCAATCACATGGTGCACAATGTCTTGAAATGCTTTTAACTATTTGAACGCAAACTCTACGACAACCCTTTATTGAAGTAAGCAGCTTGAATGAGTCAGTTTCAAACTAACATCCACGGTACAACAACAACAACGACGACAACAACAAAAACATCAAAAAGAAGAGGAAGAAGAAGAAGAAGAACAACAACAACAACAACAACAACAGAGCACCTGATCACAATAGGAAAGCAGGAGGGAAAGAGAGCACCGAGTAGACCCAGGAAGAAAATATTGGACGGACTTGCAGAGTGGCTGAGGACAGAGAGACTTGGGAGATGTACTTGCAGCGACAAGGGATAGATTCGTATTTAGGGCTATGATCGCCAACGCCATGTAGCAGGACACATGATGATGATGATGATGATGATGATGATGATGATGATGATGATGATGACCAACCAACCGAGCCACCAGCAGAGAAATGAACCTGTCAAAGAAAAGCATTTGTTGGAAGAAATAAAAACAACAAAAAAGAAGAATTGAAAAAACAAAACAAAACAAACAAAACCAAATCAACAACAACAAAACAAACAAACAAAAAAGACAAAAAAAACACAAAACAAAACAAAACAAAAAACGTCCGTACCGTAACATTCCTACAATGAATCTTTACGACTTTTCAAATCCAGGGAAGGTTTTATACATCAGAGGCTCAAAAGAAGTCATGACCAGGGAAGTAGCCTATAAACTGGCGTGGGGTCGAAATAAAGGTTTTAGGAACCCTGCCAGCCACCTGTCACTGTCACAACCTTGTCAGGTTATTTCCGCCGTTTAAAGAGACACCTTTCGCTGAATTTAGAAAGAAATTTACATGCAGCCGTGGAGGAGTCATAAATTTATGTTAAACCGGGATTTAGCCTACTTTTGGCCTCACTTCGTCCCCGCCTACATCCTCTTTGTTCCCTTTCTTCTTGCGGGTTTAACCCTTTTGTTACTGGTTAATGTTTCGGTCACAGTTTTGATGTTCACTTGATGGAGTTTGGAGAGCTGCTATGATTCTGTATGCACTAGTACCACCAGTCATACCATGTGATGATAGGATTCAAATTACTCATTACATGTGGGATATATATAGGCCTGCGCCTATATATATATATATATATATATATATATATATATATATATATATATATATATATACATATATGTATTTATATATGTATATATATATATATATACGATGCTGGTGTGAGCCAACGATGATTTTTTCGAATTATCAGTGAAGTGTGTAATTTTCGCCAATAAATGGCATCCTCGGGATCATATTAATATTCTGAAAATAGAAACAAAACATCTTTTGTTTAGATATATATATATATATATATATAATATATATATATATAATATATATACATATATATACATATATATATACTATATTTTATGTGTATGTGTGTGTTGTGTGTGTGTGTGTGTGTGTGTGTGTGTGTGTGTGTGTGTGTGTGTGTGTTGTGTGTGTGTGTGTGTGTGTGTGTGTGTGTGTGTTTTCGTGAAACACAAGATCAGGCTCTTATGCACTGGTATATTCCATCTTCCTGTATTCATGGGACACATGGAATCTAACAGCGGATTAAAACTGCGATGATTCTGTATTACTAGCACCCTGTCATGCCATATGATGATACGATCCAAATTGCTCATTACATGTAGGATACATATGTACACATATACATATATATGTACATATACATATGCATATATATACATATACATAAACATCTACATATACATATATACATATACATATTCATGAAACACGAGATCAGGCTCTTAAGCACTGGTGTATTCCATTTTCTTGTATGCAATGCTAAAAATGGATCTTCACAGCGGATTTGCAAAGACGAATCTAAGTCTTGACAATGATGTGTTATTGCAAGACGCTAAACATCAGATACACTGTTCACACCATCAATGACCAATGTGCCAAACAATTAAGAACCACATTGGAACATACGAAAATCTGCAGACTTCAGTTAAGAAAAAGAAAGTTATGCTCACATGGCCATGTAACAAGATCCAACGGCCTTGCTAAACCAATCCTTCAGGGAACTGTTCAGGGAGGGAGACGGAAGAAAAGAAAGAAAAAAACAATAGACCGATAATATTGAGGAATGACTTGAGACCTAAGCCTTGGCACACAACCTACAGAGCTGGAAGTACGGAGGAACACTTCTTTGGTGCAGCGCCCCAATGACTTATGGAGTTCTCTCTCTCTCTTTCTCTCTGTCTCTCTCTGTGTCTCTCTCTCTCTCTGTCTCTGTCTCTCTCTCTCTCCGCTGTCTCTCCCCTCCCTCTCTCTCTCTCTTCTCTCTCTCTCTCTCTTCTCTCTCTCATTACAGTCAGAAGAAGTCGGAAGTATGGTATGATGATGAATGTAAGGCTCTTAGGCGGACAGTCAGATGACAGTTGAGGGTGTTAAAAAAAAGTCGTTCAAGTCTGAAGATAGAGCCAAATTGTATAAGGTTAGAAGGGAGTATAAAAATGTACTACACAGAAAGAGAAAGGGACATAACAATGTAATATTGAATAATCTCACAATGCCTGTGGATAACCAGCAAAATATTCTGGAGTTACATGCGTAAAATTTCTGATAAAAAGATACTTCAACCAACATGATTTCCGTTCAAAATTGGTTTCAGCATTTCAAAGGTGTTCTTGATAAAGTGAATTCTCCCTGTGGCAGTATTATTATTAACAGCGATGTCTCTGTTCATATTTTTAATGGCCTTGATTGTGATGATGGTGATAATTGTGGTTGTAATGAAAATGGGGGTGGCATTGATGAAGGCAATGATAATGATAGAGATGTTTGGGATGTTGTTGATAGTAATGATGAGGATAGTGGTAATATTTTAAATCTCCCTATTTCAAAAGAAGAAATGTTATTATCATTAAAAAAAATGAAATGTGGGAAAAGCAGCAGGATCAGACTGTATAACTGGCCTCCTAATTCAGCCAAAGTACTACTATAAACCAAACGATTTCAGGTTAATAATGTTCATGGTTTCAAAAAAATGAGCGTACAATTAGAAATCTGGCAACATACGTCTTTTAAACTGTTTCGAGAACAGATTTTGCCTTATCATGAAGTTAACTTCTTGTGATGTGTGTCTATCAAACCTATTTGTATGTTCTTATTATATTACTGAAGTTTGACTGTGGGTCCTGTATTGTACTGATTCCAAAATATGTGAAGTATTCGTTATCCAAGAACGACTAGAGTATAATGTTTATGTGTTAGCACCTCTTCAAATGAGGCTTTGGCCTTACTGAATAAATTTCTGATTCTGATTCTGATTATCTCTGTCTGTCTGTCTGTCTGTCTGTCTGTCTGTCTCACACATTCACACACACACACTCACACACACACACACACACACACACACACACACAAACACACACACACACACACACACACACACACACACACACACACACACACAC
>CM060309.1:70036533-70046533 GCA_030674185.1 Monoplex corrugatus | reverse complement strand
AGATATCCAGACGTCAATGAGGGATGGTTAACATCCGGAGGAAAACAAAGAATCTCAAGAAATTTACGAAAGTTTATTAGTCACCTCTCTATATTCTTTATTTATTTATTTCAATGTTTATTTATTTATCTATTTCTTGTCCATTCATTTTATTTTATTTATTTTATTTTATTATTTTATTTTGTTTTATTTTATTTTATTTTTTTTAATTTTTTTTTTTTATTATTTTTTTATTTCATTTCATTTTTTTTTTTTTTTTTTTTTTCGTCTAAAAACACATATGAGAACAGACGTTAAAAGAAATAACAAACGAAAGTTGCCTCAGAAGTTCAGAAGCAAGGGTTACAGAAACTGTTGAAAGACTCACAGAGAAACATAGTGCCCCCAGCAAAGCAGAATTTGCGACGAGGAGAAGGAGCAAAAGGAAGAAGACCCAAGATTGCTTCTTCAGAGACCCCTTCCAGTTTGCTAGGAAACCGTTCTAGTAGCCCAAGACAGGAATGTGCTCAGTGGACAAAGAGGCTCTGGAACAGCATCTCAGGAAAACATATTCCGGCCCCTCAGAGCGAAGCACCACTTAAAAACCAGGGTCTGGTGCGGCCTTAGCACCAAGGAAAATATTTACCGACGAGCCACCAGCACTACATATAGTAAAGAAAATGGTTAGAAAAAAGCCAGAGCCGAATCATCATCTGGGCCTAAAGGAATACCCTACCTGTGTATATAAAATGTCTCAATGTCCTTGACTGGCTCCACAAACTTGATAAAATCAGCATCAAAGAACTTGAAGATCAGCGACCAGTGGATGACAGCTGATGGAATGTACATTTCAAAAGAACGGAATTCAAGTAACACCAACCCGCCCAGACCAATATCACTTCTGAACATCAGAGCAAAATCTTTTCATCTTTCGTGGCAGAAGGCTGATCAAATACTTTATAGAAAATGAGCGTTTGGATGTGTCACTTCAAAAAGCAGGCATCCCAGGAACGTCTGGCTGCGTAGAGCAAGCCACGATGATTTTAGAAGCTATCGAAAGAGTTTAAAAAAAGAAAAAAAAGAAGGACCTTGACAAATGTTACTCAGTCTGGCAAATGTGTATGGGTGTCCTGCACAAGATGATTCAACTGGCTCTCATTTCGTTCATTCCTTACTCTCCCCAATCCCCACTTTGTAATCGTTTCCTCTGTCTCTTTCTCTCTCTTGTTTCTCTGTTTCTCTCTCTCTCTCTCTCTCTCTCTCTCTCTCTCTCTGTCTCGCTGTCTGTCTGTCTGTCTCTCTGTCTGTCTGTCTTTACCTCTCTCTGTCCCTGTCTCCTTCTCTCCCTCTCTCCTCCCTCCCCCCCCCCCCTCTCTCTCTATCTCTCGATGTGTCTGCCTTTTTTTCTGTCATGCTTTTGTAAAGCTCTTGTCCAACTTTTATGCAGAAGTCAATATTCTATTTCAATTCATTTTTATCGTGTTGTTGTTGTTGTTTTTTGTCATCGTATGTATTATGGTACATCAACAACAACACCACCAACAACAAACTGGCCTGTTCGCTGCGTATCTTAATGTTGTCATCATTCAGATGTCTTTGTGTTTCATAGGTCCCCCCATCCCCCCCACCCCCCTCCTCCTACCTTGCCAGTGCATACGGTCTGCGGAGGTCTGGGAGCATGCTATATAATTGCTGACAGATTTGGGTGGAGCACATATGGATTTGCTGGAGAGCGAGGAATCCCTCTTTGAACAAACTCAATGTTGTATTATCGCGATGTTTTTTATGTTCATTATCGTTTTATATTAGTATAGACAATCTACGAACATGTTATTGTACTGATTACTGTAGACTTTCCATGGTCGGTGTTAGCTGGATGTAAAATAAATCTGCTTTTGGTACAACCCTGGAAAATATAATTTGTTTATGTTCATGGTAATGTTCATGTTCGTACTCTCCCTTCCCCCCCCCTCTCTCTCTCTTCTCTTCTTCTTCTTTCTTTCTTTCTTTCTTTTTTTCTTCTTCTCCTCTTTTTAGTCTGGTCATATTTGGACATATAATGGCTGAACCTTGAACAAATTTATTTTAAATTGATTCCTTGTTTTTTGCACACTACACACATTGCCCTTTCACATATCCAAAATGTAGAAAAATATATTGTCGGAAAATATATTTTTTGCGAGGCCAAATATAGGTGTAGAAGTCAAATAGCTGAAGAGCTGACAGTCAGGAACAGTCACTCTTTAAGCATGAAATGCACAGTCAGCTTGTTATTTATTCCAAAAATATTAACGTTTTGTTTCCTTATAGTCCAGTGCATACTTCCACTGAATTTCCTAAGTGAACTGTCAACAGATTTTAATTTAACAACAAAAGTGATGGCAAATTAACTAAGAATTTGCATACGAATAGGCGGAGTACTATTGAGGCACAAAATAAAGTGCTGTAATATTATATGTTGTCAGGTCGGATAGATGTATCCGCTACTGGTAACCTGGAACCCAGTACTACCTGTCACAGGGTCGAATTGCTGGCGACTAAACCAGCAACCCCACCAGTCCTCTCAGGAGGATGGTGAGGAGGGTGGCTAGAAACCCTGGTGGAAATAAATTAGATCCATCAAAGGGCGCCAGCTCTGGAGAGCTACCCGCGGCCATCTAGCTAAGGGAGTAAACCCTGACAGTAAATCCGGTGTGGGGCCCCTAAGGCGGTTGGATGGCAAACTTTGTCACTTTCCGGCAGCTCCTGCGGCCGCGTTGGCACCAAAACGTAACAGCCCTGCTGTTCCTTTGGATCTGTCAGCGAGCTGGAGAGGGGAGACAAGTTGCATGGGCTACAGCCTGTCTTCCATATTACACTGCCCAGGCTTACATCCGTCCATTCATCCACAAACATTCTGCACCTACGACCTGGAGAGGACACTCCAGCCTCACTACTAACACTAGTGTCGGCACAACACGGGAAGCAACAGATACCGGTGATAAGTCATTGCTCAACTGGCGTAGAGCTGACGCCAGGGGTTGCTTTTGACGGTGGGAGAGACCTTCGTGTCTTACTGGACAGCTACCGCCCGCCTAAGCTGGGCAGCCCCCAGCCAGTTAGGTGCTGTCCCGCCACAACCTGCCTTCTTCATTGGGTGCATGAAGATTAGGAGAAAATCTGACAAGCAGGTCGTTAATTACCGCACCAAACAAAAAGAAAATTCAAATTCAAGAAACGGATCAGGAAAAGGATCAGCAGTGAAATTGGGCTGTTGGAATGTCCGAACAATGATGCCTGGGCTCTCCCAAGATCTGCAAGACATCAGCGACGCCAGAAAAACCGCCGTCATAAACAGCGAACTAAAGAGGCTCAATGTGGACATTGCCACTCTGCAGGAAACACGGCTGGCTGACTCAGGAACACTAAAGGAAAGGGACTACACCTTCTTCTGGCAAGGAAAGAGTTCTGATGCTCCAAGAGAGCACGGAGTAGGCTTTGCAGTAAGGAACAGCCTGCTGAACATGATTGAACAAGGCAGCGGCGGTTCAGAACGACTCTTGACTCTCCGCCTCAACACCACCAAAGGCTATGTCACTCTCATTAGCGTTTATGCCCCAACTCTGTCCGCCTCTCCAGACACCAAGGATGAGTTCTACGAAAATCTTGCATCAACCATAAGGAACATCCCCAGGACAGAACAACTTGTTCTCCTGGGCGACTTCAACGCCAGAGTGGGTGCAGACAATGACTCATGGCCCTTCTGCCTCGGTTCCTTTGGAGTGGGAAAATGAATGAGAATGGACAGCGACTGCTTGAGTTTTGCGCCTGCCATGAACTGTGCATCGCCAACTCCTTCTTCAAGACGAAGCCTCAGCACAAAGTCTCCTGGAGGCATCCCCGCTCAAAATATTGGCACCAACTGGATTTGATCCTAGTAAGACGTGCCGCTATCAAAAACGTTCTCCACACTCGCTCTTATCACAGCGCAGACTGCGACACAGACCATCTCTAGTATGTTGCAAGATCAGGCTACAACCAAAGAAGTTCCACTGCTCAAAGAAACAAGGGAACCCTCGCATTGACGTCAGCAAGATGTCTCAGCCAGATCTTGTAGAACAGTTCGCAGAGGCCTTTCAGAGAGAATACGATGCATTGCAGCCCAGAGACTCTGCCACTGAGAGATGGGAAACGCTACGAGACACCATACACCGCATTGCTATGGCCACCTTTGGGAAAAAAACTGTGAAATCCCACGACTGGTTTGAGGCCAAATCATCAGAGATGACTCCCACTGTTGAGGCCAAGCGTGCCGCACTCACCAAGTATAAGCGGTCACCCAGTGAGAAGAACCTGCAAATCCTCAGGGCTGCCAGAAGTAAGGTTCAGCTTAACGCCAGGCGCTGCGCAAACGAGTACTGGACAGAGCTTAGCAAAGAGATACAGAGTGCTGCTGAAAGAGGCAACATCCGAGGAATGTATGATGGCATCAAGAAGGCACTGGGACCAACACAGAGCAAGATCGCCCCCCTCAAATCCTCCACTGGGGAAGTAATCAGCAATCCTAGCCAACAGATGGAAAGATGGGCGGAACACTACTCCGACCTCTACTCCACACAGAACATGGTGTCCCCCTTAGCCCTCGATGCCATCAAGTGCATGCCGGTAATGGAAGAACTTGACGCAGAGCCAACTGCGGACGAACTCAGCAAGGCCATTGATAGCCTGACATCAGGGAAGGCACTTGGCAACGACGGAATTCCCCGAGACCTCATCAAGCACTGCAAGACTTCTCTTCTGCACCCTTTGCACGCAGTTCTCTGTCAGTGTTGGAATGAGGGAGCTGTACCACAGGACATGAGGGACGTCAAGATCGTCACCCTGTACAAAAACAAGGGCGAAAGGAGCGACTGCAAAAACTACAGAGGTATCTCGTTCCTCAGCATTGTTGGCAAAGTCTATGCTCGGGTCCTCCTAATCCGCCTGCAGAAACTGGCTGAACGCGTCTACCCGGAATCACAGTGTGGTTTTCGAGCAGAGAGATCCACGGTAGACATGGTCTTCTCCCTTCGCCAAATCCAGGAGAAGTGCAGAGAGCAGCGGATGCCCCTGTATGTGGCATTCATTGACCTCACCAAGGCCTTTGACCTAGTCAGCAGAGATGGCCTTTTCAGGGCTCTCCGAAAAATCGGCTGCCCCCCCAAACTGCACAGCTTAATTGAGTCCTTCCACTCAAACATGAAAGGGATGGTGCAGTTCAACGGAAACCTCTCCAAGCCCTTCGACGTACGTAGCGGTGTGAAACAAGGCTGCGTCCTGACCCCAACCCTCTTTGGAATCTTCTTTGCTCTCCTCCTGAGGCATGCGTTCAGCACAGCGCAAGAAGGGATCCACCTGCGGACCAGATCAGATGGCAGGCTCTTCAACCTCGCCCGCCTCAGAGCAAGGACAAAGGTCCGTGAAGCCCTCATCAGAGACATGCTATTTGCCGACGATGCCGCAGTTGTGACCCATAATCAGCGGGACTTGCAGTCACTAATGGACCGCTTCTCCCAGGCTTGCAAAGATTTTGGTTTGACCATTAGTCTTAAGAAGACAAACGTCCTGGGCCAAGACACGCCATCTCCACCAGCCATCACCATTGATGACTACGAGCTTGAAGCCATCCATCAGTTCACATATCTTGGGTCCACCATAACCGATAACCTCTCCCTTGACACAGAGGTCGACAAGAGGATCGGGAAGGCAGCCACAACACTAGCCCGCCTCACACAAAGGGTGTGGACAAATCCCAAGCTGACCACAAAGGCAAAGATGGCTGTATACAACGCCTGTGTCCTCAGCACCTTGCTGTATGGCAGCGAGGCATGGACCACGCGTGCTCATCAGGAGAAAAGGCTCAATACCTTCCACCTGAGAAGCCTATGGCGCATACTTGGCATTTCCGGGCAAGACAAGGTGACCAACACCGAAGTCCTAACCTGCGCTGGCCTCCCAACCATGTATACCATGCTGAGACAGCGTCGGCTGCGATGGTTGGGCCACGTTCGCCGCATGGAAGATGGTCGCATCCCAAAAGACATCCTTTATGGTGAGCTTGCCACAGGGCAGAGAAACATTGGCCGCCCACAGCTGAGATACAAAGACGTTTGCAAGCGTGACATGAAGGCGCTTGAGATCAACACTGAGTCCTGGGAGGACCTCGCAGACGACCGCAACAGCTGGAGAACTACTCTCAAGAAACAGCTGCGGATTGGTGAAGACAAACTGTCAGCTGCTGCAGCAGAAAAGCGAGTTCGCAGAAAAGGGATGACAGCCAACAGACCAGCATCAGCATACACATGCGACCGCTGCGACAGAGACTGCCTCTCTCGCATTGGTCTGTACAGTCACAGGCGACGCTGCTTGGACCAAGCAGACAGCCCATCTAGACATTAGAACGGATGTACTTTGTCCATGGTCAGTCATGACCGAAGGAGGCCTACTACTACTAATATTATATGGACGTAAAAGTTCTACACGTTTTCAGAACATTAAACATTTTTCTTCAGTGGTAACCAGGAATTCACAAGGTAGGTCTGAAACTATAACAAAAATAACATCAAAAACAAACAAACAAACAAACAAACAAACAAACAAAAACAAACAAACAAACAAACAAAACCCACACGATTTCAGTCGCTCAGTACTGTTCCTCAATGTACACCTCCACATAACTGACTTCTTCAGTCTTGAACGCTCAGTGAGTTCATGCAGCTTTCACCACGGCATTCTCCACATCCCACAGTGCAGACCAGTCCGTGTCGTCGACAGGAACACCTCACAGATGCACAGTCTGTCTTGCAATTGCATTTCACCACGTGAAGAAGATCTTCGGGTGCAGCTGCAACATCTGTGCAGACAGGAACCATGATGTCGTCGTTTATATCCCAGCCCCACTCTGTTGGACTCAGTAGCACCGACCTCTCATCCTGGAGTGTGACCCATACTTGAATCTGGAAGTAAGTTCGCAACGAATGGAATGTAGCAGCTGCCGCAGAAGGTGGCAATCGTTTTGGCTCAATGACTGATGTGGAAGCGGACAACTGACGGAGATATTTGATGTAACGGAGGGTGTTCAGTTTGTCGTCCTCTTTCCCTCCATACAACACCACTAAAGCCTTTTCCCCGGCTTCCATGATCACGTCTCGTGACTGTGACTCTCGTGTAAAAGCTTCTGCTTGTTGAAGAAGAAAGGAAGATTCCTTCAGTTTCTCAACTGGAGCTTTCTTTCCTATGGAGAACAAACTGCTGGTCGTATCACAGCCCCCAAAGGCATGGCCGAAGAGAATGAAAACGCAACGTAAATAGTTTATTCAGCTATCTGCCCTCTCTTTTTCTAAGGGGGCGTCGGAAGAAACATCTAATGTGCTTATCGTGTTTAGTGTCCCCCTCCCCATAATAAAGATTGTTTCGCGTATACACCTCTCTCTGTGTCTCCTTCTCGCTCTCTCCTTCTCTCTCTGTCTCTTCCTCTCTCTCTCTCTCTCTTCTCTCTCTCTCTCTCTCTCTCTCTCTCTCTCTCACACACACAGACACACACACAGACACACCCACACTCAAACGCCCATGTACGCAAGTACGTGCACGCACACACGCACGCATTACATACACACATACGCACACGCTCATTCAAGTACTCATATATACACGCACACACACGTAGGCGCATGCACATTTACACACACACACACATACATTCACAACTCACACACACACACATACGCACACACTCACACACACACACGCACATACACGCACATAGGCCTACTGAAACACCCAAGCTTGCAGACACATGCAGGCACACACATACGCTTACTGGAAATACAATTAGTGATACAATCACGCGCACACACACATGCCACACACACACACACACACACACACACACACACACACACACACACACATGCACACGCACAAACACACTTAAGCACCCATGCCTAGACGCACACGGACACCTGCAAACACACACTCATCACTCAAACACACATACACGTGCACACACTCACGCGCACACTCACACTCTCAGAGAGAGAGAGAGAGAGAAAGAGAGAGAGACACACACAGTCACACACTCACACACTCAGACACACACACACACACGCACACACGCATGAACACATACATACATACACACACACACAGACGCGCACTTGCCAAAGGGTGATAAATTAGCCGTGCTGTCGGTCAAGGGAAGAGACCCCCCTCCTCCCTCCTTCCACTTTAAAACCAGAGGAGGGGCTAGGTCAAGGTCAGACTACAGAAGATGCTGTGTGGAGATGTCAAGTTCTGGGTAAATGACTGATAGGCTTGAAAGTTTTCTCTTTCCCTAGTTTGTAACTCACTCGCTGTCCTGTCTGTCTGTCTGTCTGTGTCTGTGTCTTTGCCTTTTTTTGTTTCTGTTTGTCTGTCTGTTGTCTATTTTCTCTTTCCCCAGTTTGTAAGTCACTCTCTGTCCAGTCTGTCTGTCTGTGTCTGTGTCTCTCTATCCTATCTTTCTCTTTGTTTTCTCTTTCCCTTGGTTCTAAGTCACTCTCTGTCCTGTCTGTCTGTCTGTCTCTTTGTCTTTGTCTGTTTCTGTTATTTTTCTGTTTGTTTGTCTGTTGTCTGTTTTCTCTTTCCCTAGATTGTAAGTCACTCTCTGTCCTGTCTGTCTGTGTGTCTGTCTGTCTGTGTCTTTGTCTGCCTATTTTATCTTTCTCTCTGTCTGTCGTCTGTCTGTCTGTATGTATGTATGTATATATGTATGTGTATATATGTATGTATGTATGTATGTATGTTGTGTGTGTGTATGTATGTATGTATGTATGTGTGTGTATGTATGTATGTATGTATGTATGTATGTGTGTGTATGTATGTATGTATGTATGTATGTATGTATGTATGTATGTATGTGTGTATGTTTGCCTGTTTGTTTTTCCTTTTCTGCCTTATCAGTCTGTCTGTTTCTGTCTGTATGTGTGCCTGCCTGTCTGCTTGTCTGTCTGTGTCAAGACATTCGTCATGCAACAGACTCTTACAAAAAACAGACAAATAGAAAAGCTCCCTCTTTCATATTACAAAAAATTAAAGGACAAAACAGTGGATCATTACATAAATCAATCATTAAATTCAGAGGCTTTTAATCAAATAAAACTTCTCTGAACTGAACAACGTATAATGCACACTACAATAGAAATGCTCACATCTCACAATGCACAAAAGCACCAAAACTAATTCACAATAGGATAAACAAATAAATTTTTTTTTAAATCACCCCAATCATCACAAAAAGCTTTTCTTCAACATCCCGTTTCAGCTGTCTTAAATCTCCCCTGGTCACAATTTCAATATCATAAATACTTCGTCCTATAAGTCCTTTAAAAACAGACAAACACACAAACAAACAAACAAAACAAACAAACAAACACAAACAAACAAAACAAACAAACAAACAAACAAACCCTTCTGGCGGTCAATAATTTCTTCTTCATAAAAAGCGTATAACAGACTAAGTAACCAGATATGAAACTCTTTACACTTTAAACCCATAACAATGAACTACTCGAATGACTCCCAAATGGGTGCAGGACCCATCAACAATATTCAACAACACCATACAAAACACACAGGCCGAGAACAGGCCCTGACTTCTCAAAATCAATCAGCTCACTGAGTTACAAACTTAAAATCGCAGTTCCTCAAGAACTTTTTAAACAACTCTCATGTTAAACAAACAAACAAAAACACCCCCCCCCCCCACACACACACACACACTCACACTCTCACACACTCACACACACACACACACACACACACGCACGCACGCACGCACGCACGCACACACACACATACACACACACACACACACAAACACACACAAGATGACTCCCCAGGTACACAAAATAATACATGCAAACCCCTATCGCTCTGATGTGAATAGATCAATTGTGATAATACAATAGTTAAGAAACAACAAAAATAGATTATAATCAAACAATCACTTCGTATGTCGGTTGCT
>CM060309.1:70024033-70026533 GCA_030674185.1 Monoplex corrugatus | reverse complement strand
GACACACATACACACATACAAACATACCCATAAACACACACACATACACATATACAGTCATACCATAAACACACACATACACACATACAATCATACCCATAAACACACACACAACAAACATACCCATACACACATACAAACATACCCATAGACACATACATACACACATACAAACATATCCATAAACACACACATATACACATACAAACATACCCATACACACACATACACACACATACACACATACAAACATACCCATAAACACACACACACATGCAAACATACCCATACACACACATACACACATACAAACATGCCCATAAACACACACATACACACATACAAACATACCCATAAACACAGACACACACACACATACATACATACAAACATACCCATAAACACACACATACAAACATACCCATAGACACACATACACATGTACACACATACAAACATACCCATAAACACACACACATACACACATGCAAACATACCCATACACACACATACACACATACAAACGTACCCATAAACACACACATACAAACATACCCATAAACACACACACATACACACATGCAAACATACCCATACACACACATACACACATACAAAAATACCTATAAACACACACATACACACATACAAACATACCCATACACACATACACACATACAAACATACCCATAAACACACACATACAAACATACCCATAAACACACATACACACATACAAACATACCCATAAACACACACATATACACATACAAACATACACATAAACACACATACACACATAAAAACATACCCATAAACACACACATACACACATACAAACATACCCACAAACACACACACATCCACACATACAAACATACCCATAACCAACACACATACACACATACCCATAAGCACACACGTACACACATGCAAACATACCCATACACACATACACACATATACACATATAAACATACCCATAGACACACATACACACATACAAACATACCCATAGACACACACATATACACATACAAACATACCCACACATACATACACACATACACACATACACACATACAAACATACCCATAGACACACACATACACACATACAAACATACCCATACACACACACATGCAAACATACCCATACACACACATATACACATACAAACATACCCATACACACACATACACACACATACACACATACAAACATACCCATACACACACATACACACATACAAACATACCCATAGACACACACACATACACACATGCAAACATACCCATACACACACATACACACATACACGCACACATACAAATATATCCATAGACACACACATACACACATACAAACATACCCACACACACACATAGACACATGCAAACATACCCATACACACACATACACACATACAAACATACCCATACACACACATACACACATACAAACATACCCATACACACACATACACACATACAAACATACCCATACACACACACAAACATACCCATAGACACACACATGTACACATACAAACATACCCACACACATACACATACACACATACAAACATACCCATACACACATACACACACAAACATACCCATACACACACACATATACACATACAAACATACCCATACACACACATACACACACACACAAACATACCCATACACACACACATATACACATACAAACATACCCATACACACACATACACACACACACAAACATACCCATAGACACACACATATACACATACAAACATACCCATATGCACACATACACACACACACACAAACATACCCATACACACACACATATACACACACAAACATACCCATAGACACACACATGTACACATACAAACATACCCACACACACACACATATACACATACAAACATACCCATAGACACATATACACACACACAAACATACCCATAAACAAATAATTAATAATAATTACAATATTTATATAGCGCAAAATCTTGATAAAATCAAATCTAAGCGCTGAAGCAAACACACACGCAAGCACGCATGCACGCACGCACGCACACACACGCACGCACACACACACACACACACACACACACACACACACACACACACACACGCATGGCTATAAATGGGGAGAAAGAATAAAAGCAATAAAAGCAAGAATAAAACCAATGGAAAATTATAGAGAGCATAGCATATACAATTATATATTATAACCATGTGATTCCCTCCGAGCGGAGACAGGCTGCAGAGGGGGGTTAAGATTTTATGCGGAGGAGAAAAGGTGAGTTTTGAGAGCGGACTTGAAGGAGACAAAAGTAGGTTGCTGACGGACTGAGAGAGGAAGTTTGTTCCAGGAGAATGGACCAGAAACAGAGAAGGCTCGTGGACCATAGGTATTGAGCTTAGTGCGTGGAAAGCGAAAAGTCAGAGGATCGGAGGCAGAGCGGAGGGTACGTGAGGGAAGATAGATCTCAAGTAGG
>CM060309.1:70004033-70014033 GCA_030674185.1 Monoplex corrugatus | reverse complement strand
CATTAAGATGCCTTAGAGAAGTGTTCACACGCTGTTGACATTCATATGCATATTTCCTCAATAGCACAATTAAGTGAACGTCAGATCAAAGGATTTCGCCTCTCTACACAATTTTCATGCCAAAGATTGCGAATTGGGGCTTATGAATTTTCCTCATTAATTTGCAGTTTGTGCTTTTTGGTTAGTTAGTTGGTTGGTTGGTTGGTTGGTTGGTTGGTTGGTTGGTTGGTTGGCTGGTTGGTTGGTTGGTTGGTTGGCTGGTTGGTTGGTTGGTTGGTTGGTTGGTTGGTTGGTTGGTTGGTTGGCTGGTTGGCTGGTTGGTTGGTTGGCTGGTTGGCTGGTTGGTTGGCTGGTTGGCTGGTTGGTTGGTTGGTTGGCTGGTTGGTTGGCTGGTTGGTTGGCTGGTTGTGTGAGAAGATGAAAATCTGTCAGTGAAAGCTTATACAGTTTTTGTATTTATAAGTCGTTCTTGTACAGCTCTCTTCTCCTAACTCAATTGTACTCACTGTGCGTTACTCATAATGAAACTTTTCCCTAGAACATGGAGATCTCAAGCTGTAAGCGAACTCATATAACATTCCACTATGTTGTTGCATAGTTTGCCTCATTGGTGGGTGTGCATGCTGGCTGTTTTCGTGTTTGCAAAGGCCAGCCACAGACATGACTTACAGGATCTTAACGTGCACATTTCATATTCTACATGCGTATAGGCACGAAGAGGCTTTAGGCGCTGGGAGGTCTGCCGACATAATGCTCTGGGAGATGTGGAAAAAAAGAAACATCTCTTATTCATCAGACGAAGGTGTCTCAACGGATCCAACTCAGGAGTTTGGAGATTGTTCAAGAGGGATTCATCGCACTCGAACAATTCTATATGTGCTCCACCCAAATCTGCCAATAATTATCTAGCAGATTTCCTAAGCCTGCGCAAAACCCTATGCACTGGCAAAGTCTAAACTCAGGACTTTCTGAATGAAAGTTCGACATTTGCCATCTTGACTATCGCGTTCAAATTTACTCCAGTTTGCCATAGTTTTAACCTTTGTTCCAGTTTGCCGTGTTTGGGCAGTGATAATCAACCACAGTTTTAACCTTTGTTCCAGTTTGCCTTGTTTGGGCAGTGATAATCAACCACAGTTTTAACCTTTGTTCCAGTTTGCCTTGTTTGGGCAGTGATAATCAACCACAGTTTTAACCTTTGTTCCAGTTTGCCTTGTTTGGGCAGTGATAATCAACCACAGTTTTAACCTTTGTTCCAGTTTGCCGTGTTTGGTCAGTGATAACCAACTACAATTTTACCATTTGTTCCAATCTGGTGATAATCAGCTATAGTGTTAACCTTTGTTCCATTTTGCCGTTTTGGGCAGTGATAATCAGCTATAGTGTTAACCTTTGTTCCAGTTTGTTGTGGATACATTTATTCCAGTTTGCCTTCTTCAGGCAGTAATAGTCAAGGATTGTTGTCTAGACACACATACACTGAACTTTTATTGATATTCCACATACGATGTATATTGTATGGACATTAACAGTCAGCTATTGTTACATATATTTCAGTTTGCCATGTCTTGACAATAACGGTTAACTATGTCCCGAGAGAGAGAGAGAGAGAGAGAGAGAGAGAGAGAGAGAGAGAGAGAGAGAGAGAGAGGAGAGAGAGAGAGAGAGAGAATCCTTTGCATCTCTTGATTGATTTTGTTTAGAAATTTTAATTCGTTTCGATTTATATTGTTGTTTGATTTGTGGCATATTAGTGTTTTGATATAGCATATTTAACGTAATCTCAGTGTGTGAAAGCAGATCTTTGGTTTGTGTTTTGTAGAATTGTATTTGATTTCAAAGAAAAGAACCTTCAATGCAGGAAAATAAAACGAAATAAACAACAACAAAAAGCAACACTGACCTCTGGTGATAACAGCAAAAACAAAACAAACAAAACAAAACAAAACAACAAACAAACAAACACAAAAAACAAAAAGAAACAGTTAACTATGTTTGTCTAGGTACACATGCACTAAGCTTGTACTCCTAGTGCACCACATGGCAGTCATATCACGTGACTCAAGTTGAGTCTTTGTGTCTTTCTCACTGGACGGCCGGGACGAGTGATGTGGGACCCTCTTTGTTCTGGCTCACTTTTTATAATTTAGGATACCGCCCAAACTGGTTCAAGGAAATGTATTTTTATATTTTTAATAGACATGTTCGCTTTGAAAGACAGTATTTCTTTGTAGCTTTTTGCCCCCACTGATTTCGCAGGCTGGTTGTTTTTGTTTTGTTTTGTTTTGTTTTTTTGTTGTTGTTTTGTTGAAAGAGCGGTGGACTCAATATCGCATATCTCCTGTGCAGTCCCTGCTTGCAACATTAAAGCTTGCCCGTTCAATCCTGATCTTAATCTGTTCGTCATTCTGGTGGTGTCAGCTAAGTGTTTCATACTATCTTTCTGCCCTCCCCCCCCCCTCCCCATCTCAATACTTTCCCAGGGCATACGGTTTTGTGCAGGCTCAGGGCCTCTGCCAGATAATTGCTGATAGATTTGGGTGGACCGCACATTGTCCCAGTGCGATGAAGCCTTCTCTCTCTCTCTCTCTCTCTCTCTTTCTTTCTCTCTCTCTCCCTCTTTCTCTGTCTCTATCTGTTTGTTTGTCTCTCTCTCTTTCTCTCCCTCTCTCTTTCTCTCTCTCACTTTCACTCCCACTCATTCACTCTTCTCTCTCTCTCTCACTCACTCTCTCTCTCTCCCTCTCTCTCTCTCTCTATCTGTTTGTTTGTCTCTCTCTCTTTCTCTCCCTCTCTCTCTCTCACTCTCACTCCCACTCACTCACTCCTCTCTCTCCCCACTCCCACTCACTCACCTCTCTCTCACTCTCCACTCCCACTCACTCTCTCTCTCTCCACTCCCACTCACTCACTCCTCTCTCACTCCCCATCACTCTCTCTCTCTCTCACTCCCTCTCACTTCACTCTCTCTCACTCCCACTCCTCATCACCTCTCTCTCTCACTCTCTCTCCTCTCACTCCCACTCACTCTCTCTCACTCCCACTCCTCACTCTCTCTCTCTCACTCACTCACTCACTCACTCCTCTCTCCTCCTCTCTCACTCCCACTCACTCACTCTCTCTCACTCCCACTCACCTCACTCTCTCTCTCTCACTCTCTCTCACTCACTCACTCATCTCTCTCTCACTCCCACTCACTCACTTTTCTCTCTCTCACTCCCACTCACTCCACTCTCACTCTCCACTCCACTCACTCACTCACTCTCTCTCTCACTCCCACTCACTCACTCTCTCTCTCTCACTCCCACTCACTCACTCTCTCTCTCACTCCCACTCACTCACTCTCTCTCTCTCTCACTCCCACTCACTCACTCTCTCTCTCACTCCCCTCACTCACTCTCCTCTCTCTCACTCCACTCACTCACTCTCTCTCCACTCCCACTCACTCACTCTCTCTCTCTCACCCACCACTCCTTCCACTCTCACTCACTCACTCCTCCTCACTCCTCCTCCTCCTCCTCACTCACTCACTCTCTCTCTCACTCCCACCACTCACTCACTCACTCCCTTCACTCCCACTCCTCACCTCTCCCACTCTCATCTCTCCTACCCACTCACTCATCTCTTCTCTCTCTCTTTCTTTGTGTTGTGTGTGTGTGTATGCGTGTATGTATGTATATGCATGCTTGTGTGTGTGTTTGTGTGTGTGTGTGTGTGTGTGTGTGTGTGTGTGGTGTTGTTTGCGTGTATGATGTTGATTGCTGTTTGTGTGTGTGTGTGTGTGTGCATGTCTGTGTATGCGTTCGTGCGTTCGTGCGTGCGTGCGTGTGTGTGTGCGTGCGTGGTGTGTGTGTGTGTGTGTGTGTGTGTGTGTGTGTGTGTGTGTGTGTGTGTGTTTCCTGTCACAATGGAAATATGATATTCAGGTTGTTTTCCCCAGTGAAGCTCATTTACCGCACTTTTTTCTGTGTGCGTGGTTTTTCTGTTTACCGTATGAAAATGGGTGTTTTTTTTTTTATATAGTTCTGTATATGTGTGTGTATGTGTGCGTTATGTGTGTATGCGTGTGTGTGTGTATGCGTGTGCGCATGTGTGTGTGTGTGTGTGTGTGTGTGTGTGTTTGTGTGTGTGTGTGCGCCATGTGTGTGTGTGTGTGTGTGTGTGTGTGTGTGTGTGTGTGTGTTGTGTGTGTGTGTGTTGTGTGCTTGTGTGTTGTTCCTGTTACAACAGATACATAATATTCGAATTACTTTCCTGACGAGACTCAGTCACTGAAGTATAGTGCCCACCTTTTCTTCCTGCATGCTTGATGTTTCGTTTACTGTATGACAATGGATTTTTTGTTTACGTAGTTTTGGGTTTCTCACGTATAGGGCAGGTGCTGTAACCATACAGACCCACACACACACATGGACAAATGACTGTGCTTTGCATAGAAGACTTTAAATCATATACATATAAAACGAAAACAACAACAACAACAACTGCAAGAAATGAGCATCAAAGGCGTTGGCTGGAACAGAAAATAAAGAACGAGCAAAAAATATGTACAGGTTAATTACACAATGTCCCTTGTAATTAATAAAACAAAAGAAAAGACTCGCATTAAACAAAAACCTCTAACACAGAGACAAAAACCTTCTCAGAAGTTCATGGTTTACGTAAACAAGTCTGATTACGTCTACAGCCTGTGTCTGTCCTTTCCCCTCACCATCAGTCCCCTTCCCTTGTCTTGCTGGCCCTGTGTTTCCGACAGTGTTGGCCATTTTGTGATTGATTGTGATCTTTCCTAAGTCTGTCGTTTCTTCTCCTTTACTGTGTCAGGTTATCTTGACATGGGGGGTTATCTCTGTCTCTCTGTCTGTCTGTCTGTCTGTCTTTCTATGTCTCTGTCTTCCTTTATCTTGTTTGTGTCTCTCACTTTTTGTTTCTTTCTGTCTGTCTCTGTCTCTTTCTCTTTTCTGTCTCTCTCTCTCTCTCTTCTCTCACTCTCTGTCTGTCAATTTCTCTGTCTCTGTCAGTCTATCTGTCTCTCTCCTCTCTCCTCTCCTCTCTGTCTGTCATTCTCTGTCCCTATCTGTGTCTCTCTACCTCCCCCTCTTCTTCTGTATGTTGTGCTTGTATGTTATCTATGCTGTGTGTTGTGTTGTGTGTGTGTGTATGTGTTGTGTGTGTGTGTTGTGGTGTGTGTGTGTGTGTGTGTGTGTGTTCCTGTTACACTGTTTTTTCCCTTTAGAATTGAATTATCCATATGAGACTCAGTCACTGAAGTGTACATGTAATGCCCACCTTTTCTTCCTGCACGCTTGATGTTTCTGTGTACGGTATGAAAATGGATTTTTTGTTTATGTAGTTTTGGGTTTCTCACATATAGGGCAGGTGCTGTAACCATACAGACCCACACACACATGGACAAATGACTGTGCTATGCATAGAAGACTTTAAATCATACACATGAAAACAACAAACAACAACGACAACAAAAAGCATCAAAGGCGTTGGCCAGAACAGAAAATAAAGAACGAGCAAAAAACATGTACAGGTCAATTACACAATGTCCCTTGTAATTAATAAAACAAAAGAAAAGACTCGCATTAAACAAAAACCTCTAACACAGAGACAAAAACCTTCTCAGAAGTTCATGGTTTACGTAAACAAGTCTGATTACGTCTACAGCCTGTGTCTGTCCTTTCCCCTCACCACCAGTCCCCTTCCCTTGTCTTGCGGCCCTGTGTTTCCGACAGTGTTGGCCATTTTGTGATTGATTGTGATCTTTCCCAAGTCTGTCGTTTCTTCTCCTTTACTGTGTCAGGTTATCTTGACATGGGGTGTTATCTCTGTCTCTCTGTCTCTGTCTGTCTTTCCCTGTCTTTCTCTGTCTCTGTCTATCTTCATCTGTCTCTGTCTGTCTGTGTCTCTAGCTTTTTTTGTTTCTGTCTGTCTATCTGTCTGTCTGTCTCTGTCTCCCTCTGTGTCTCTGTCTATGTCTCTCTCTCTCTCTCTGTCTCTCTCTCTCTTTATCTCTGCTCTCTCTGTCTGTCTCTCTGTCTCCCTCTGTCTGTCTCTCTGTCTCCCTCTGTCTGTCTGTCTCTCTCTGTTTCTCTCTGTCTCTGGCTCTCTGTCTATTTCTGTCTCTGTTTCTATCTCTCTCTCTCTTTCTCTCTCTCCCTCTTTCTCCTTCTCTTTCTCTCTCTGTGTATATGTGTGTGTATGTGTGCGTTAATGTGTGTATGCGTGTGTGTGTGTATGTGTGTGCGCATGTGTGTGTGTGTGTGTGTGTGTGTGTGTGTGTTGTGTGTGTGTGTGTGTGTG
Source organism: Monoplex corrugatus (assembly GCA_030674185.1). NCBI lineage: Eukaryota > Metazoa > Mollusca > Gastropoda > Littorinimorpha > Ranellidae > Monoplex > Monoplex corrugatus. The sequence goes on along the minus strand of CM060309.1, from coordinate 70,007,721 downwards.
TGTGTGTGTGTGTGTGTGTGTGTGTGTGTGTGTGTGTGTGCTTGTGTGTGTTTGTTTCCTGTTACAACAGATACATAATATTCGAATTACTTTCCTGACGAGACTCAGTCACTGAAGTATAGTGCCCACCTTTTCTTCCTGCATGCTTGATGTTTCAGTTTACTGTATGACAATGGAGTTTTTGTTTACGTAGTTTTGGGTTTCTCACGTATAGGGCAGGTGCTGTAACCATACAGACCCACACACACACACACATGGACAAATGACTGTGCTTTGCATAGAAGACTTTAAATCATATACATATAAAACGAAAACAACAACAACAACAACTGCAAGAAATGAGCATCAAAGGCGTTGGCTGGAACAGAAAATAAAGAACGAGCAAAAAATATGTACAGGTTAATTACACAATGTCCCTTGTAATTAATAAAACAAAAGAAAAGACTCGCATTAAACAAAAACCTCTAACACAGAGACAAAAACCTTCTCAGAAGTTCATGGTTTACGTAAACAAGTCTGATTACGTCTACAGCCTGTGTCTGTCCTTTCCCCTCACCATCAGTCCCCTTCCCTTGTCTTGCTGGCCCTGTGTTTCCGACAGTGTTGGCCATTTTGTGATTGATTGTGATCTTTCCCAAGTCTGTCGTTCCTTCTCCTTTACTGTGTCAGGTTATCTTGACATGGGGGTTATCTCTATCTCTCTGTCTCTGTTTGTCTTTCCCTGTCTTTCTCTGTCTCTGTCTATCTTCATCTGTCTCTGTCTGTCTGTGTCTCTAGCTTTTTTGGCTTCTGTCTGTCTATCTGTCTGTCTGTCTCTGTCTCCCTCTGTGTCTCTGTCTATGTCTCTCTCTCTCTCTGTCTCTCTCTCTCTTTATCTCTGCTCTCTCTGTCTGTCTCTCTGTCTCCCTCTGTCTGTTTGTCTGTCTCTCTCTGTTTCTCTCTGTCTCTGGCTCTCTGTTTATCTCTGTCTCTGTTTCTATCTCTCTCTCTCTTTCTCTCTCTCCCTCTTTCTCCTTCTCTTTCTCTCTCTCTGTATATGTGTGTGTATGTGTGCGTTAATGTGTGTATGCGTGTGTGTGTGTATGTGTGTGCGCACGTGTGTGTGTGTGTGTTTGTGTGTGTGTGTGTGTGTGTGTGTGTGTGTGTGTGTGTGTGTGTGTGTGTGTGTGTGTGTGTGTGTGTGTGTGTGTTGTGTGTGTGTGCTTGTGTGTGTTTGTTTCCTGTTACAACAGATACATAATATTCGAATTACTTTCCTGACGAGACTCAGTCACTGAAGTATAGTACACACCTTTTCTTCCTGCATGCTTGATGTTTCTGTTTACTGTATGACAATGGAGTTTTTGTTTACGTAGTTTTGGGTTTCTCACGTATAGGGCAGGTGCTGTAACCATACAGACCCACACACACACATGGACAAATGACTGTGCTTTGCATAGAAGACTTTAAATCATATACATATAAAACGAAAACAACAACAACTGCAAGAAATGAGCATCAAAGGCTTGGCTAGAACAGAAAATAAAGAACGAGCAAAAAATATGTACAGGTTAATTACACAATGTCCCTTGTAATTAATAAAACAAAAGAAAAGACTCGCATTAAACAAAAACCTCTAACACAGAGACAAAAACCTTCTCAGAAGTTCATGGTTTACGTAAACAAGTCTGATACGTCTACAGCCTGTGTCTGTCCTTTCCCCTCACCATCAGTCCCCTTCCCTTGTCTTGCCGGCCCTGTGTTTCCGACAGTGTTGGCCATTTTGTGATTGATTGTGATCTTTCCCAAGTCTGTCGTTTCTTCTCCTTTATTGTGTCAGGTTATCTTGACATGGGGGGTTATCTCTATCTCTCTGTCTCTGTTTGTCTTTCCCTGTCTTTCTCTTCTGTCTGTCTATGTCTGTGTCTATCTGTGTCTCTTGCTTTTTGGCTTCTTTCTGTCTGTCTCTGTGTGTCTGTCTCTCTGCTTTCTGACATCTTCCAATCTCTTTATTTTTGTCTTTCTCTGTCTGGCTTCTTCTCCCCCCCCCCTCTCCCCCCCCCCTCTCTCTGTCTTTCTCTGTGTCTCTCCATCTCTGTCAGTCAGTCAGTCTGTCTGTCTGTCTGTCTGTCTCTCTCTCTCTCTCTCTCTCTCTCTCTCTCTCATCTCTTTTTCCTTCTGTCTGCATGTCCCTCTTTCTCTCTGACCTCTATTTTACTTATGTACTTGTTGGGTCTGCTTGTTTTGAGGGTACGAGAATATATAACTTATTTTACACACACACCACACACACACACACACACACACACACACACACACACACACACACACACACACACACACACACACACACACACATACACACACACACACCACCACAACTGAATGAGCATTAATTTTATTCTGAGATTAACTTATCTTGTTCTGACAGACACATACAGAGAGAGACAGAGTCAAAGATAGAAAGATAGAGGCAGAGACAGAAAAACAAAGACAGATACACATACACACAGACACACACACAGACACGCATGGACAGACAGACAGACAGACAGACACAGAGAGTCATAGAAAAAGACAGAGAGACACAAAGCATACACACAGGTGTAACCCTGCTAATGCTCGAAAAACAACGTCATCTGTAATGGTAAACAGACCATACCTTTTATGTGTTTGTTTGCTTGTATTCACCTCCTGACAAAAAAGTTCTTTTCTTCCTGATCAATCAACACAGTAATACAGACATAACATTCGTGCACTGTACTGGAATATGTGGCCCAGTGGCTTAAACGCCTACCTAGGACACAAGATACCCAGGTTCGGATTACAGGTGGCACATCATTGCCTTCTTGTTCTTGTTCTCAATTTTGCAATGGTAGTACATCACAGTCATATTTCTTGTTAACTTTGGTTTCAATTTAAATTCCTCAAGATGACGTCTCCGCGCTCAGGATGAATTACGTATATGCTAACTCATAGGTGCCATGTGATGGTGATCATGGTATAAACCTTAAGCCTGCACGTAAACCCATGAGCTGGCCAGGTCCTGAGGTCCTACCTAGCCTGTGTTTTACCTAGCCTACATGTTTTTTTTACTAGTTAGGAGGCTCGTCCAGAAACTGAGACTGAAAAATGAAAATGAAGCTTACAGTATTATGTAGGCTACACACGGGTCATACATCCTACACTCGTTCCTACCTTTTGAAAGATGAAGCACCATGGTGTATACCATATGATGAGCTGCTGAACATCTGACACCTTCTTAAGTGTAGTATGACTGCTGGTTTCAGAGAATCAGACCTGGTGACTGCAGAGAGGGAAAGTCCTGATGACAGCTCGGAAAGACGACAACAAACTTAGGATCTCTTTGGGGACATGTCAGACCTAGCTGAAAAGCGAAAATAGGCTTTGTCTGGCGCATTATGTCTGGCTGCTTTTTTAAATAGAATATAAAACCCCTGGACGGCAACAAACAAGAACAATAACAACAAAAACAACAACAACAACAAATCAAAAACAAACAAACAAACAAACAAAAATACAAAAACAACAAACAAAAGACAACAACAACAAAAACACAAAAAAACAAAAAAAACAAACCGACCAAAAATAAACGAGACAGTCTTGAGGACGGCAGACACAAAAAAAGGACTTTAAAGAAGAAGATGAGGAAAAGACAAGCACCATTTATAGGACGTTTTATGAGGCA
>CM060309.1:69994033-69996533 GCA_030674185.1 Monoplex corrugatus | reverse complement strand
CACCTTGACAGTCACCCACGCACTCCGGATCCCTACTATATCCTTCACCGGTCCCGATCCCCCCCCCCCCCCCCACGACCCTCCCGCTAATTCTAGGCTTAAAAAACAAGCGAACAAAACAAACAAACAGACAGACAGACAGACTAAAAAACAAACAAAAGAACGAATGCACGGGCGAACAAAACAAATAAATAAACAAACAAATAATAAAACAAACAAACATCCAAACAGGCAAACAAACAAACAAACAGACAGACAGACAGACAGACAAAGAAACAGATAGGCTAAGAAACAAACAAACGAACGAATGAACGGACGAACAAAAATAAACAAACAAACCAACAAAAAAATAAAAATAAAACAAGCAAACAAGCAAACAAACAAACAACCAAAGAAAGAAAGAAAGAAAGAAACACACACACAGAGACAAACAGACAGCCAAAGAAACAAACAAACAAACAAACGAAACGTTCTCTTCTCTCCTTTTTTCATGATTAAGAACAATCTGACATAATTAACCGCCCACTTAGTACAAGCGATATGTAGCTGCACAGTCTGTTACTATTCCGTCTTCGATGGGTGTGTGTGTGTGTGTGCTGAGTATTTTCCTGTTTTCAAAAGCCGCTGAAGACTGACAATAGCTCACAGGATGTTGCATATTTGGTATTCTGCTTGCATATAAATTGATCTTGAACGTGCGTGTGTGACGTTCCGCTTGCATGTTACGATCTTTAACCTGCGTACTTGATATTCTTTGTACATATGCAAGATTGTCTAATGTGCGTAACTGATCCTTAGCGCGCATATAATATCTTAAACGTACGTGTTTGATTTTTTGTTTACGTATTTAGGATCTGTCACGTGAGTGTCTGATGTCGTTCGTGTATATATAGGATCTTTAACGTGGTTAATATCGTGCTTACATCTGTAATATTTCTAATGTATGTATCTAATTTCTGGGCGGCTATATAGGATAGTTAACTTGGGTATCTGATGTTATCATAATAATAACAGAATGCCCTGTTCTGACACAGGAGACACTGAAACAGAACGATGTTCAAACAAGTTTCGGGACTTATGATTCACGCTGCGATTGAAATTAATTGGAGTCCCATTAGTGCCCCCAGGCCTTAGCCAGCGCTTCTGGAACACTTTTCACATACATGTAGTTGTGGTTCTGTTGTTAATGGACCCGTTCACACACAGTAGTCACCTGGCGATAACTCTGAGGAAACCAACCATTAACATGGGGGAGCTGAACAAAGAATGGAGAGAGAGAGAGAGGGGGGGGGGGAGAGAAGAGAGAGACAGACGGACAGACAGACAGATTGAGACAGGGAGAGGTGACTTCTTTAGTATGTGTGTGTATGTGTATGTATGTGTGTGTATATTTATGTGTATGTGTATGTGTATCAGAATGTGTGTACGTGTGTACGCGTATTGTGTGTGCACGTGTGCCTGTGTATGTGTGTGTGCGTGTATGTTTGTGTGTGTGAGTATGTTGTATGTTGTATGTTTGTGTTTGTGTGGTTTGTGTGTGGTGGTGTGTGTTTGTGTGTGTGTGTGTGTATATATGGTGCGTGTATGTGTATGTATGCGTGCGTGTGTGTGTGTGTTAGTGTGTGGTTAGTGTTAGTGTGTGTGTGTTAGTGTGTGTGTTAGCGTGTGTGTGTTAGTGTGTGTTTTGTTAGTGTGTGTGTTGTGTGTTGTGTGTGTGTGTGTGTGTGTGTGTGTGTGTGAAATGTTCTAAAACTGTACACTTACCTTTTGAACGTTTGAATATCCTATGATAAGATAATTTCAAATGTTCCTTTTTTTCTGTGGGACTGTTATAATTAATTCTTCCTGCGTCATACTGTATATTAATCCCGTTGGAGTTTCGTTTATTTGCTGTTATCCTCCATGTCCACATTGGAGTTAAATGATCTTTTTAAACAACGAACATTGAACATTGTGTGTGTGTGCGCTCGCGCGCGCGCGCGTGTGTGTGTGTAAGTGTGTATATGTGCGTATGCGTGTGTGTGCGCGCGCGCACGCATGCGTGTGTGTGTTATAATGATAATGATAACAAAAATAATGATAATGATGGTGAAAATGATGATTTCGTTTGTGTAACGCGATCCATGTCGAAAGCATGCACGGTACACTTTAGATAGTTATAACTGGGTTTTTTAATTTTTTTATTTTTATTTATTTTTTTTTTATAGCCGTTAGCCACCAAATTCAAAAAGACAACATCTGATCAAACTTTTTTTTTGAGAACTCAAGCTGTTAGGCGAGCTGATCCCACTCCAACACGTTGTTGCACAGTCGGCATCTTTGCTGAGCGTTTTTATGTTTCCATAAGCCAGCCACTGACAGGACTTACAGGATCTTTAGCGTGCATGTTTGATATTCTGCCTGCCTACATACACGTCGGGCGTTTAGGCACTGGCAGGTCTGCACATAATTTATGTTGACTTACGAGGTTGGAACAATCCCCACACACTGCCTTCTGGGC
>CM060309.1:69986533-69989033 GCA_030674185.1 Monoplex corrugatus | reverse complement strand
GGTTTTTATTGTTGGTTGTTGTGTTTGTATTAATGGTTTGTATTTTGGTTGTGTGTGTTGTATTAAGGTTTGTATGTTGGTTGTGTTTTATATAAGAGTTTGTATATTGTTGGTTGTTGGTGTTTGTATTATGGTTTGTATTGTTTGATTGTTGGGTTTGTAGTTTTGTATGTTGGATTGTTGTGTTTGTATTAAGGTTTGTATTGTTGTTGTTGGGTTTGTTATATAGGTGTTTGTTATTGTTGGTTTTTTGGTTGGTTGTGTTTGTATTGAGGTTTGTATGTTGTTGTTGGTTTGTTGTATGGTTTGTTTTTGTTTGTTTGGGTTTGTATTAAGGTTTGTATTGTGTTGTGTTTTATTAAGGTTTGTATTGTTGGTTGGTTGGAGTTGTATATAGGTTTGTATGATTGGTGTTTTGTTTGATATGTTTGTATTGTTTGTTGTTGGGTTGTATTGAGGTTTGTATTGTTGAGTTGTTTGGTTTGTATAAGGTTTGTATTGTTGGTTGTTGGGTTTGTATTATAGGTTTGTATTGTTGGTTGTTGGTTTGTATTAGGTTTGTATTGTTTGTTTGGGTTTGTATAAGGTTTTGTATTGTTGGTTTGTGGGTTTGTATTGGGTTGTATTGTTTTGTTGGGTTGTTGTGTTTGTTTTTGGTATGTTGGTGTTGTATTGGTTTGTATTGTGTGTTGTTGGTGTTGTATTAGGTTTGTATTGTTGGTTGTTTGTTTTGTATAAGGTTTGTATGTGTTTGTTTGGTTTGTATTAGGTTTGTATTGTTGGTTGTTGGGTTTGTATAAGGTTTGTATTGGTGGTTGTTTGGTTTGTATTAGGTTTGTATTGTGGTTGTTGGGTTGTATTGGTTTGTATTGTTGTTGTTGTTTGTATTAAGGTTGTATTGTTGGTGTTTGGTTTGTTGTTTGATGTTGTTTGTTGGGTTTGTGTTTGGTTGTATTGTGGTTTTGGGTTGTATTTGGTTGATTGTTGGTTGTTTGGTTTGTATTAGGTTTGTTGTTATTGTTTGTTGTATTAGGTTGTATGTTGTGGTTTGTATTAGGTTTGTATTGTTGGTTGTTTGGTTTGTATTAGTTTGTATTGTTGTTGTTGGTTTGTATTAAGGTTTGTTGTGTTTGTGTGTGGTTGTATGTTGTTGTTTTGTTGTATTAGGTTTTTTTGGTTGTTTTGGTTTGTTTTAGTTGTATTGTTGTTGTTGTGGTTTGTATTAGGGTTTTATTGTTGGTTGTTGGTTTGTATTGATGTTTGTTTGGTTGTTGTGGGTTGTTAGGTGTATTTTGTTGTTTGGTTTGTTTAGGGTTGTTGTGTTGTTGTTGTTTGTATTAGGTTTGTATTGTTGGTTGTTGGTTTGTATTTGTGTTTTTGTTGGTTGTTGGGTTTGTATATGTTGTTTGTTGGTTGTTGTGTTTGTATTAGGTTTTTTGGTGTTGGGTTTGTATTAGGTTTGTATTGTTGGTTGTTGGGTTTGTATTAGGTTTGTATTGTTGTTGTTGTTTGTATTGGGTTTGTATTGTTGGTTGTTGTGTTTGTATTAAGGTTTGTATGTGTTGGTTGTTGTGGTTTGTATTAGGTTTGTATTGTTGTTGTGGTTGTTGTATTAGGTTTGTATTGTTGGTTGTTGGTTTGTATTAAGGTTTGTATTGTTGGTTGTTGTGGTTGTATTGTTGTTTGTTTGTTTGTTTTAAGGTTTGTATTGTTGTTGGTTTGTATTAGGTTTGTATTGTTGTGTTTGTGTTTTTGGTTTGTATGTTGGTTGTTGGGGTGTTGTTAGTGTGTTTGTTTTGTTGGGTTGTTGGGTTTGTTAGGTTGTGTTGGTTGGTGTTGTTTGGTGTTGTGTTTGGTTGTGGGGTTGTTGGTTGTTGTGTTTGTTGGTGTTTGTATTGTTGGTGTGTTTGTTGGGTTGTATTGTATGGTTTGTTTGTGTGGTTTTTGTTTGTGTTTGTTTTGGTTTGTTTGTTGTTTGTTTGTTTGTTTGGTTTTTGTTTTGGTTTTTTTTATGTGTTTGTTTGTTGGTTGTGGTTTGTTTGGTTTGTTTTGTTGTTGTTGTTTGTTGTATTAGTTTGTTGTTGGTTGTTGTTTGTTTGGGTTTGTATTGTTTTGTTGTGTTTGTTTAGGTTTTATTGTTGGTTTGTTTGTTTAGTTTTTTTTGTTTTGTTTGTATTAGGTTTTTTGTTGTTGTTGGTTTGTATTAGGTTTGTATTGTTGTTGTTGGTTTGTATTAGGTTTGTTTGTTGTGTTGTTTTTTGTGTTTGTATTAAGTTTTATGTTGGTGTTTGTATTGGTTTGTATTGTTGTTGTTGGGTTGTATTAAGTTTGTATTGTTGTTGTTTGGTTGTATTGTTTGTATTGTTGTTGTTTTATTAAGGTTTGTTTTTGTTGTTATTAGGTTTGTATTGTGGTTTGTTTGTTTTTAAGGTTTGTTTTGGTTTTTGGTTTGTAGGTTTGTATTGTTTGTTGTTTGGGTTTGTATTGGGTTTGTATTGTG